>JAGIQG010000013.1:50280943-50759899 GCA_024679065.1 Sphyrna mokarran
TGTTCCCTGAAGGTGGCAATTAAGGTGGACAAGGTGCTGAAGAGGGCATATGGCACGCGGGCCTTCATCGGTTGGGGCATTGAGTATAGGAATTGGAAAATTATATTGCAATTATATAAGACTTTGATTAGGCTGTATTTGGAGTATCCATGAAACTTACACTAATAAGATCTGGGCCTCCAAGAGAGGAAGAAATGGCAACAAATGAGCATTTAACTTCAAAATGACAATTCATTTCACACAATGGATCAAACAACTTTTAAAAATTTTGATCAATGATGGAATTTTGGTATTTGATCCAATTCCAGTAGTCACACTACCAGAAAGATGTTGATGTATTGGAAAGTGTGCAAAATAAATTTACCAGGATGTTGTCTGGTTTGGAGGATATGGACTATGAAAAAAGATTGAACAAACTTGGATTGTTTTCACTGGAGCATCAGAGGGTGAGGGGTACCTGATAGAGATTTACAAGATTGGATAGATGGATAGTCAGAGCCTTTTTCCCTGAGTCAAACGGTCAATTACTCAGGAGCGTAGGTTAAAAATGAGAGGGGGAAAGTTTAAAAGAGATGTAAAGGGCAAGTTTTTCACACACAAGCTGTTGAATACCTGGAACATGCTGGCGGAGGAGATGGTGGAAGCAAGTTCTACAATAATAGTCAAACAACATTTGGATAGATACACGAATAGGCAGGGAATAGAGAGATATGGACCACATAGAGGCAAGAAAATATTAGATTAGAAAGACATCTGTGTTAGCACAGACTTATTTGCTGTTCTTTGTATTTGGTCACCACAGGACTACAGCTGACTCCTGTTAACTGTTTCTGCAGACTACAGAGAAATGTGTTGCAATCTCATGTACTATGTGCTCAAAGGTTGTTCCTGTGCCTGAGTGCAAAGCTATTAATGTCATTCTGTCCCTGATAGCTGTCTGGACAACTATTAATTTCCTAAAATCACATGTTGTTCAAAGTGGTTGGAACAGATCAATGACTTCTCAGGAAGGAGTCAAACCAGTTCATTCAATTACATCCTGTGGGATTGTCAGAGTTCATGTTTATTTGGCTGCTGTATTTGAGTGGGATAGATTCATTGTTGAATTCTGTGTTTGTATGCAAATTTAATCTTAAAATATAAATTAGCTGTGACTTTTTTTGTTGCTGTCATCTTGACTTGGGGTTATACTATTGGTTTGTTACAGTAAGAGGTCGATTAGGTCAGGATGTCAAGCATGTAAAGCTAACCAGAGGGCTCCATGAAACCATATAATAAGTTGCAACTTAAGCCCCAGTTTTACGTCTGTTGGTTAAAACAATCACTGTCATTGTTTTGAGGAGACTTAAAGTTCATAAGTTCTGCAGTTGTATTTATGATTATTTAACTGTTCATTTAACTATTTATGATTTTATAAATTTTAGTAGCAGGCATGTGCACCAGTTCCTTTAAAAGAGTGCATTTAAAAATGTAGCTTTCCTTGAGATTATGTGGCAGTATTTGATCTATTCCAGTCGTGCCAAGTACTCTGTTTAATTACAAGTTGTTGAGATATTTACCCCAGATGCAGGACAGTAAATGACTTGTTTGTCAATCAAGGTAAGGTTAATGATGAGCACACTAAAAACTTAAATATAACACAATGAAGTCTCATTTGATATGTCCCCATGCATGCTTATTCTGGAAGGAATAACTGAAAAGTGATGCAGAACAGTAAAATTGACTGATACTTAACAGACAGAGCTGGGTACCAAGCCAAAATAATGCTTTGAGTTAAGTTAACTCTGTCTAAGGTTGATTGCAATTGCACTGTTAGGAAGGAAAGCAACCAATTAAAAACTCTATAAGGAAGGGTCTGATTCTCTCTGTTTGTAATCACAAACCAGGAAATGCATTTATTTTCTGAGTCAGCATATACAAGGTTATTGGTGATCTAGACACCTAAATATTTGAAGCTTTTGACCCTTTCTACTTCGTCCTTGCTGATGTAGAAGGGGCATGTACTCCTCTATGCCTCCCGAAATGGATGATGATCTCTTTTGTTTTGTTGACATTGGGGTTGATTATTGTTATTGTTGCCACACCAGTTCAATAGATGCTTGTATCTTATTACTGTACTCTGTCTTGTCATTGCTTGAGATCCAGTCCACAAGGTGCTGTCGTCAGCAAACTTGAAAATCGTATTGGAGGGGAATTTGGCCACACAGTCATAAGGAATATAATAGGAGGCTGATAATACAGCCTTGCAAGGCACCAGGGTTGAGAATGATCATGGAGGAGGTGCTATTGCCTGCCCTTACTGATTGTGATCTGATGAATTTAAGGTGATGAGGTTGCTGCTTAGTCTGTGGAGGAGAACACTCATCAGCATTGTTTGTGTCTTTCTGCAAATGCATAAGGGGTTTACAATGAGGCCTCAGTGGTAGAGGTTGCCTGCACAGGGGCTCTAACATGCGCTGAACCTGTTTAGCAAGAACAATTATCACAGTGGTAGTTCAAAGCCTGCCATTCACAGATAGTCACACGGAACTTGTTAAAGATTTCTCATATTTCCTTGATTTTTTAGATCGTGATTATTAGGGGTTACCTCAAGAGTCTGATGCAGTGGAAGGTGGACAGTAGATGGGATAAATAGGTTATCATGAAATGATAAGTGAGGTGCAGCGGAGATGGTTTTGACCAGCTTGTTGGTTTTTGTCAGTCAGTGGATTGCTATTTGTTAAGGACAGGAAACCAGGGGAAGGTAGAGACTTCCAGTTACGATGCATTCAGTTGCATTTCAACAAGATGTGTATGAAATGACCTTTGCTAGACAGGTGCACAATACTCCACTACAAAGTGCAATAGGGCACGTTCTGAGGTTTAGAATGTTGTGACACCAGCATCCCGCATAGAGCCAACAAGTTTGCTTTGGTAGTTGTTTTTGGTTTTGACCTTTGCTGCTACTTTTTTTTCCCCTCTGATATTTCCAGTCCTGTACAAAGTCAATCCCATGTATTTTGGGTTTGGATTATGCATCAGTGCCTGGCCGTCCATATGGACATGCAATTGCTTTTTGGCACTGACCATATGGAGGTGAAATAATTAGCTTTGATTTTGGAGGGATCTAAGGTGAGATGCCATCTGCTGCAGTGGTCTGTCAACTTTAGTGTCTTTGTTAAGGATCTAGACCAGAGTGCAGAAGGGTGGAGTTTGAGTGGCACAGTTGATGTTGTCAGCATTGATTAGTTTGTGCTGTGTAGTTGTTGATATATTTGTAAATATGGCGAACAGGATTGGGGCTAGCACTGAGCCCTGTGGTAGTGCATTTGTCTGTCTGATCCAAGCACTTCACCATTGTCCAAGGTGGACTCCGAATCATCTGTTACAAGGGTTGTTTTGACAACTGTCCCAGTCTAGGTGTGAAGCATTCTGGACAGCTTTAAGAGCAGGCCACTGTGCTGCACTATACCTACAGGCAGCTGAGAGGTCCAGTGCCACTTTATCTGTCTTCAGGTTCTTTTGAAAGCCATTTGTTGTAGATAATGAGTGTCACAGCCTGGTTACGTGTCAGAAACATGTCCTGTCCAAGAAGAACTTTTGAACTGGAAAAATACATGGCACATTTCCAACCACCTTTTGAACTGAAATCGGGGAATCTTTTGGCAGTACTATTCCTTCCAAACAATTTCCACCGAAAATGCAGTCTCTTTTTAATTAAGTGTAACAGTGCATGTGACACTAAGCTTAAATTAAGACAACAACACTACAAAGTGATTTTGGATATCTCTTTAGATGCATTTCTTTGCATCCTTTTGAGGGAGATTTGAGTAATTGACTGCAGAAAGAAAGATCTGTGCTGACAATCCTACAAGTCCTGAGGTATTTGTAAGTAATGCAAATACATTCGTTGTAGATCAGTAATTAGTGTCATTCCCTTGCTCTGAGACAAATCAGATAAGATGTATAGCAAACTGGCAAATACACAATGTCCACGCTTAACTATACAATTATAGTCATATTATGACTAGCAATAAGTTATTCTGAGCTTCAGCCATTACCTCCAGAGTTTTCTAAGGATTCATGTGCAAGCTGCCCTTTGGCAACTTCATCCACAAAGCAGAGTCAGCTTCTAGATGCAGTTCTCACTCTTAAGTTAGCACATAATTTCTTGCAATTCACTTTGTGTGAAAATTTATGGAAATATCATGAAGCAAAACAGGACCTGATGTATTTTTTCTACTTCTTAAAGGATTATGTTTCACTTTTTTTTTGTGCTCTGATTGTTGTTGTGCTGGTTGTTGTGCTCCAGCATATGCTAAAATAGCTCTGCAGCAAATTTTAGGCATTGCTGCTAGGCAACACTGATATCAAAATGCTTATATATTTCTGTGTATGTAAGATCCAGGAAATTCCAGGTTCGGGATTGTGTGGGTCTTTCAGCTGTTGTTATTTGGATGATTCCTTCAGTAAGAATCAAACAATAATTCTTCAACATAGTTTTCAACAGGTAATTGTTCAAGGACCATATTTAAAACAAATCATCTTCTGTAAAAAGAAGATTCTAATCATGTAGAAAAGGATAAATAAATTGCATTCAAGTGTCTTTTACACTTGTGGTCCATTCTCTGCAGTTTCATGTAAAGTGAGCATTTTTATTTTGTGGCATTCATTTTGTATTCACTTGCTGTTACCCAAACACTATTTTTCATCTTTCTCCAATGTTGTATCCCTTTGCAATCACATCAGTTGCCCAAATCCAACACCAATGGCAGAAAAAGCCATCTGGAGAGATGTCCAAAATCACTTTGTCGTGCAGTGTCACTTCTAAGCACACAGTGCACGTGACACACTGATACTGACACAACTTGTTAAAGGGAAATTGCATTTTCAGTGAAAACTGTTTTGACTGAGGAGGACTGCTAGGAAGAATTGCCATTTGTTTCAATTCAGAAGGCAGTTGTTGGAAATGTGCCACAAATCTGTCCAGTTGGAAATTTCTCCTTTGGCAGGTAATGCATCTGACAGATCTATCTCTTTCCATCTGTCCATTGAGGTGAGTAAGGAAGCAGTTTTCCTGCCCCTGACTGCTGACATGATTCATGAACAAAGCTTGAGTGTTCAGCTGGGAATTCAAATGTAGGCACATAATATGTAGAGTCATAGCCAGAAAATCACCTCTTCCTGTTCTTTCATAGGACATGGGTATCGTTGGCCAAGCCAACTTCGTTATTGCCCATTCCTAATTGCATTTGAGAAGCTGTTGGAGTGCTGTTGTATTGAACCGCTACAGTTTATGTCATGTAGTGCACTCACAGTGTTGCTAGGAAGGCAGTTTCAGGATTTTGACCTAGCAGCAGTGAAAGAATGGTGAGGTACTTCCACGTCAGGCTAGTGTGGGACTTAGAGGGAAACTTCCAGGTGGTGATGCTCCCACGCATCTGCTGCACGTATCCTTCTCGGTGGTAGCAGTAATGAGGTTGGAAGATGACGTCGAAGGAGCCGAGGTGAGTTGCTGCAGTGCACCTTGTAAATGCTACATGTTGCTGCCTATGTGTCAGTTGTGGATGGAATTAATGTTGAAAATAACGGAGGGGTATGAATTAAGTTGTCTGCTTTGTCCTGAATAGTGTTGAGTTTCTTGAGAGTTGTTGAAGCTGCGCTCATCCAGACGAGTGGAAAGTATTCTATCACACTCCTGACTTGTGCCTTGTAGATGGCGGACAGGCTCTGGGGAGTCAGGAGGTGAATAAAACTCCTTAGAGTTCCCAGCCTCTGACCCACATTTATAGCCACAGTATGTATTTGGCTGGTCCAATTCAGATTCTGGTCCGTATAGCCCTCTGAACTTTGCTAATGGGGGACACAGCAATGGCATATCGTTGACTGTTTCATCCCCAATGACTATTCTAAGGTTATAAATCAGACTGTTCAGAACTTTTTTAACCCTGTGATAAACTTGAAATAAATCTCCACTGTTATCAAGAGTGCCCCTAATAATGTCTGATTCTAGCACTGCCTCAACTCAATGGTGCGGTAGTTCCAAGACAGGCTAATGTGGGATTTGAAGGGAAACTTGTGGGTGGTGGTTCTCCCATGCATCTGCTGCACATGATCTTCTAGGTAGTACCGGTCATGAGGTTGGAAGGTGATGCCAAATGCCCTGTTTGTCAGAACCAATGGGTGAAGCCTATTGTTTTGGATATTCATTGAATTAATCAAACTCTGAAGCATCGACGCATCAATAAGTCAATGTGCTGCTTTCATAACGAGAGACTGGATGATGCTTCAATATGTTTTTATAGCTTATAAGTAAAGGGGATATAAATCTGGCCCAATTGTATAAAATAAAATTGCAGCACATTTTTGCAAACCCTCATTAACTTTAACTTCAGTGCTGCAAAAGAATGCTAAATTGGACATGCCTCACCACCGACCAATTTCTGTGAGAGAACCATAAACAACAAGTGAGGGACTAACATCTGTTTTGGATAGAAATAAAATATTGCGGATGCTGGAAATCTGAAATAAAACAGAAAATGCTAGATAAACTCAACAAGTCTGGCATCATCTGTGGAGAGAAACAGAATTAAGATTTGGTCTAAATTATTCTATAGAAATGTTAACTTAATTTCTCTCCACAGATACTACCAGACTTGTTGAACTTATCCAGCATTTTCCATTTTAGGTACATAATTTAGATGATGTCCAGGTCTGAATTTCAAGATCTCCATTTTGAGTGTCCTTGAAATGTAGGATTTTTCGATCCTAGGGTTGGATCTTATTCTATCCACTCTATTAGCAACACTCTGGAAAGGAAGCAATGGTTGCTGGAATATCAGAATTATTCTTGCAGCCTTGGCTGATGAGACTTGAAACCAAAGCTAAGTATTGCAGTGAGGTGCCAGAATCATCGTGGAGCATGTTGATTGAGATCCACTTTGGGTACGCGAATTTGTTTAGAACGCTCATAAAAACATGGAAGATTGGAGCAGGAGGAGGCCATTTGGCCCTCCAAAGCTGCTCTGCCATCCATCACAGTCATAGCTGTTTGTCCAATTCAGTAGCCTAATTCTGCTTTCTCCCTGTAACCATGAATCCCATTTCACCCCAAGTGCTATATCTAGCCACCTCTTGAGTATATTCAATGTTTTGGCATCATCTACTTCCTGTGGTAATAAATTCCACAGGCTCATTACTCTTATAGTGAAGAAATACCTCCTCATCTCCTTGTATCACTCGGTGATGTAATCTGGGTTGGGCCTTGTGGATTATGGCTGTGTGCTGCCTGCTGCAGAATTTCATCTTCTCATGCATGCCCCAAATGCATAAGGTACCCAAATATGCCAGAATCAACAACAGCCTGAATAGAATGCTTGCTTATTGTTCAGGAACATTCTTAACAAGGCTGTCTTCTTTTGACTTACCCCCCTGAACCTCTAATTAAACGTCTATCCCTTTTCTCATTGTTCCGTTATGTCATCATTAGCAAACTCTTTTGTGTGTCAATTCAGTAGTGCTCATATGTAGGAATTGAGGAAAGCATGCAACTTCCATACCATTATAATGAAACCCATAGATTGGTATTTGTGCCCACTATCTTGCCGTGATGTTTCACCTTGATGCAAGTATGTGAACTGTGACAATTTGGCTCTAAATTGGCATTGTTCTAATGTACCTACATGTCTTAACAAGTGAGATCAGTAGCTGCTGTGATTTGAAGTGACCTTTTCCTCCATCATAACCTGAACCTCACTCCTTTCTTCGATATATTCATATATCAGAGACCAATGTGACCCACATTTACTGCGTTACAAAGTGAAAGCAGCACCATGAATGCGTTTTTTGTCCTTTTGCTATCCTACTCATTCAAGGCATTGGCTCTTCATAGTCATTGATTTTCTAAAAACTGAATCTGATAGTATTCACAAGATCAGTTTTGAGATGCATGTTTGTGTTCTAATCACATAGAAACTGGAGGAATTGGGTTAGTTGACCCTATCCAGGAGGTCATATGCTGGGCAATTTCCCTGTCTCTTGAGTCAGAAGTCCCAGGTTTGGGACTTGATGGCCAGAGGTTCAGCAAAACAGGAGAATCAACTTGGGAAATCCCTCCAGCATACATAAATATTAGGCAGTAAGAGAGAGAGAATCCTGGTAGCTAAGTGATGGAAAGAAATTGGAACCTTTGTCATTGCTAACCATAGTTCCAGGTACAACATGCATATAAAGATTTTTTTGCATTGGCAGTTTGGGGTCCTCAGAGACTGGTTGACTGAGTTGGATGTATGGCTCATGTCCATGTGACTGTTGTAAACAGCACAGAATTCAATTTCTGTTTCAGCAGGGCTGGAATTGGGGGCCCACTTCTTTGCCTTTACATGTGCTGGAGATTGTGGCATTGTGTGTTATTCCTGCCTTCAGGCAGAGAAATCAAGAAGAGGAGAAAGTGTCTGTAGCAGCAGACAAAAGCATTCATGAAGATCCCCTACCCGGAAAAGGCATCCAGAGACTGGGATCAAATTGGATGTATTGCTGACAGGTGAAGGACTGGTTGGGCAGGCAAAGTGACAGCTAGCAGCAACTCCTGTAGCTTTAAGATGGAGCTGGGAGGTGAACTGTTGACTGCTTTAGTCTGATATGTGCATTTATACTTATTGGCTGCAGCCTGCAGTGGCCTTTTAATAACTATACTACATATCCTGAACAGTATTGCATTGTGGCAGCTTCCATAAGGTCAAATTAGTATGAAGATGAATATGAAGTGTAGTACTGTAATCTCAAATATTGTTTTCTTGGGATTTTATTTTGGTTTTAATTGTTTTAAATGTGTTGATGAATGTACACTCTTGTAAAAATTTGTTTTTTGCTAGTGTGATCATTAAGATGAAAAATTGTGGTGCTGCTTAATGAAGCATTTCCACTTTGAAACCATTTATCAAGTTTGCCTAGGTCAGGTAGGTTAACAGTCAGATGGAATTCAAAATTGCCATTACATTGAATAATGAAACTAAAACCAAATTGTATTCTAACATCTCCCAACTATGACAGAAGAATAATTTTGCACTGTCATTGTCTTTTTGCCTTGAGCTGCAGCAGCAAAACCAATGTTTTTATTTGTGTTTCAGGATATTCGCTGGTTATTGGATTGAGACTACCCATTTACAAACTCATTTCACTTGAGATCTTTTTAATTTTAGCTCTGTAACTGAAGTAATTTAATTTCTGAGCTGATACACCAAATACCGTAGGTGAAATAGCAATTTCTTTTTAATATCCTGTGCCAAAACTAAATTTATAATAGTATTTGTTGCAATCAACACACACAATCGGGCAAGCATTTTGGATGAAGGGCAGTGCGCATACAAAGAAGTCAATAAAGATCTTAAGCCTGCCTTCATAATCATAGAGAGAGACTATACAGAGATTCAATATAAGTTGCAACACTTTATCCAGTGGAAGAACCAGGCAATGGCATCTATTGCTTTTTTTGACATGAGGTATTGAGGGGGAAGTTGTCCCATTCCACCTACCAGGGGAACCGTATTGAGTAGGGTGGACCATGCAAAGGTCCATTGACTTCAGGCAGGATTTTTCAGCTTTGGGCATGAGCAAGGCCAGAAAATCCCACTGTGTATTAAAACTTTGAACTAAATAAAGGGTTTACATTCCAACTAGATGATGTCTGATTCAAAGTCTCCTTTCAGTTGTCATGCACATAAATTTTTAACACTTAGATTTATCTTTATCTTAATCCCAACTACTGACATTTCGATCATGTATCTTCAACTAGAGAAAGAGATGAATGAGATTTTGAAGTTGTCATTGATATTCCATGAAGAGGTGTACTGCTGATAAATTACATAGAAGGCGCTTTTATACTGAAAATGTTTCATATCAGATTGTGGCCAGCTTTAAGTCTTACGATCTTAAGGAATCACGACCTAAGTAAGCAAATGGCGAATGGATATTTCATGCTGATGAATGCAAGATGATGCATGTTGGCACAGGGAACATACATGTGCACATGGTAAAAGAGCACTGGTACAGAACGAAACATTCTGGGTGTGATTACTCAAATTACTTTAGAATCCATTCAATTTGAAACTAGATTTTTCTCCCATGAGATGGAATCCTCTACTATAGTGAAGTAGTTCATCTTATGGTTCAATTAATCATGTGCCTGCAAAGGAATCATTAGTCCAGAATATTGATAGATATAATATGCCACCAATAGATTAACTAGAGCTTTTTTATTTATATTATATCATGCTGCACTTAAATTACATTTTTTTTCCTATTCTGCACCTTCCTTCAAACCCAAAAATCATATTCATACGTATGCAATTACTCCCCACTTGTCTGAATGAGTGTAGCTCCAACAACACACAAGCAGCTCAGTATTATCCAGGACAAAGCAACTTGCTTGATTGGCACCAATCTGCCACCTTCACACACTGACACACAATGGTGATACTGTAATATCTATAAGATGCTTTGCAATACTTGTCAAAGTTTCTTGGAGAAGAAAATCTTCCAAGCCTATGACATCTGCCATCTAGAACTACAAGGGCAGCAGATAGATGAGAACATAAGCACCTGCGACATCTTAAAAGAGGCCAATGAATCACATACCATCCTGACTTGGAGCAGATCACCATTCCTGTCGCTGGACAAGAATCCTGAAATTCCCTCCCTAACAGCATGGTAGGTGTACTGACACCACATGAACTGCAGTGTTTCAAGAAGGCAGTTCGCCAACACCTCAAAAGCAATTGGTGATGAATAATAAGTGCTGGTTTAGCCAGGGATGTCCATATCCTGTAAAATAATATTTTAAAAGTTTTAAAAACAGCGACCTTACAATCTTGCTAAGGCATGGCATCTCCTGCACCTTTTAATTTTAAAGAATATGTTGTATTTAAGGAATCAAAAAATATTCTACAAATTTAAATTTATTGATAAAATCTCTGGTAAATCTATGGGCCTGATAATTGCCAAGCTATCGTGCTGATGACTTGAGCTGCCGAACTAGCCATGCCCCTAATCAAGCATTTCTGGCCCAGCTGCACCATTGGCATCGACCTGGCATTCCAAACAAGTGCCAGAATGTGGTGACTAGGGGATTTTCACAGTACCTTAGCTGCACTGTTAATGCAAGCCTACTTGTGACACTAATGAATAAACTATGATTGTCGTGATATGTGCAAATGAAAAGCTTCAACTAAATGTATTTTTCATCAAGTGATGTTAATATATCACAATATTAACAGTGAAGTCTGTTCTCCCAGGAGGAAGCTGAGCTTTGCCCAGTGTTCTTCCACAAAATCAAGTTAACAACCTATCAGTCTATTTTCAATCAATAGAAATTGGACGATTTTGTGAACAATACGATCAAGCAGCACTCGTGCAGAAAAAAAACCAGCTCCACAGTGTGCAGTTTGGGCTCAACCAGGGCCTTCCAGTTATGGATCTCATGGCATAAATACAGAGCAGCATGACATACAAAGACATTAGATCCCTTGGGAAGAGGAGCTACAAGCAGCAACAGCAGCAGCACAAGCTTGTATATTTTCCAGGCCTTGCTGCATGGTTCATTGTGTGAGGAGTTACAAATGGAACTAAACTCTGCAATAAACAGCAAGTTGCCTTCCAAACTATGCACCATCCTTATTTGGAACTATATCTCCATTGTCACCACTCCTTCTGTTACTACATAAAAAGCACGTAACTCCCTCCCAAACAAAACTGTATGTGTAGCTTCAAAGCAACAATTGGAGCAAATCAAGAAGGAGCAATTGGAAATGGACAATACATCCTTCCAACTCCCATTATGCCGACATGTCGTCAACCACAAAAATTTAACAAAATGTCATGATCAAAAAAACTTAAATTGTCAAATTTTCTGCATACTGAGTAAGTTCCTCCTGACAGACAACAGACTTCACAATTAATATTGTGACGTATTAACATCACTTGATGAAAAATACATTTAGTTGAGGCTTTTCACCTTAGAACCTCTTCAGTGCAGAAGGAGGCCATTTGGCCCATCGAATCGGCATCGAATTTGGCCCACTCAGGATCTACTCCCATAACCCCACATATTTGGTGTGCTAATACCTGACACTAGGGTCAATTTAGTGTGGCCAGTCAACCTAAACTGCACATCCTTGAACTGTGGAAGGAAGCTGGAGCATCCAGAGGAAACCCACGCAGACATGGGGAGAATGTGCAAACTCTACACAGACAGTGACCCAAGACTAGAATTGAACCCAGGTCCCTGGTGCCATGTGGCAGCAGTGTTAGCCACTGTGCCACCATTTTGCATGCATCAGGACAATCATAAAAACACCAGTGTCAGAGGAACACTATATGAGCAGAATGTGCTCATTTGATTCGCAGGTGGCCTCTGATTGATAGAAGAGAATGTGCCAATTAATGATAACTAACTGTTAATTGCCAATCACCATTTGAAATTTAAACCAGGCAGTTTGACTGTGGGCAAGGCGTTTTTCCTGTATGACTATCACTTTCTCTAACAGAAACAGGCGCAATATGTGTACCTGTTCTTTCTGGCTGCAAAGAACAATGTCCTGTGTATGGATATATATAGCTTTCAGTGCACACAATTGCACCATTCTGTTGCTCAAATGATGATCTTAAATTAATTGTCAGCACAGTTCTTAACACACCGCAGATCATTTAGCAAATATTTCCAATTGCGTCTAATGTTGGACAGTTTTTTAAAACACAGGTTAGTTGGTATGGTTTGTATTTTGCAGAAAGAATAAGTTCATTGACATGATCCATCAGTCTTGAGTGGCCTACATGCCAATCATTGTGTAGTGTGAAGCAGCTAGCTTCACCTGTTTCTCAAATTTCACACTACATATCATATAAAATCATTTTTGGCCCTGAAATGTGCCCAACAGATATCTTGCAAAAATCTCAAACATTTGATCAATGGGTAAAGCTTACTGATTCACATTGCTGCTGTGCAGTAGCAACACAAGTGGCATTTGCTATTAATAGGATGCTGCCATCAAAATAAAGAGATATTTTGCCTATTACTCAAACATGGTATATTAATTTCAGTACCGGTGTGCTACTCAGTCTCTAGGCCATACATCTCAAAGATGGCAGATCACGTCAAATAGCATGTCCCACTCACTGTTTGCAATATGCAAGAGACAGATCATGTCCAACCAGCCTGTGTTTGCAAAACAGTGTGCAACAGTTGATGTGATTCTGCAATTAGACAATACTGTTGAAAGTGTGCTTAAATGTTATGCTGACAATTACCTAAGATTAATAGTAAGGTCTTGTGTGGTGCATTTTGATATCCTTGATGTTACAAAATGGATGCGTACACACATTGTGTCTAATTCGTTAAACAAAATAAGTGATAGCTATTGACTCTTTTTTCCCACAGGGTTGATCAATTGCAGCCAAGCAGTCGGTTTGAATTTCAAATAATGCTTGGCAGTTAACTGTCAGTCACCATCTACTGGTGTTCTCTCCATGGCAATGTTGCTACAAGTCAAAGGCACTTGTTAACCAATTAGCACCCTCCTCTCATACAGTATGAAGTTGTTGTTTGCTTGACCCTGATATTTTTGTGATTTCCCAGATATATTCAAGGTGAAAAGCTTTGACAACATGTATTTTTTTCAGCAATACTCAGATTCTGTGCCACCATATGACTGTGTATTAGCATCAGTTCTTAGTAGATGATCGGTTTAAGTTAGCCCATATTGTAGTGAGGTGACTTTGTTAAATGCAAGATCAATTTATTTGCATACTTAGCATATGCATGTTTTGCTTTGACCTTGAACTTATAGCTAGCCTAATTCAGGATGCCAGCAACTAAAAATTAATGAAATTAATTTTAATTATTAATTTGCCCTTGCTACAACATAGAAAGAAATGCCAAGTGAAATTGACATGGAAGGAAACCCCCACAAAGAAGCATGAAATGAAAATAACACATGAGCATAAAATCAATACAGCACAATCTTTCTGCATGATGCTGGCTAAATCAGAGATGCAGTTTTAAAACATCTGCAATGTATGTGTGCTCCTTCAGCAGGCTAAGATGATCTCTCTGTTTGCATGACAAGTCGGAATCTCACAGAAGGGAATAGATCTGAACGAGAAATGATTAGCTTTTGACTTCCTTGATGGAGGCCACTGATGGTCAATCTTTCACATAAAAAATATGAAAGCAACAAGTAAAGGTAAAGTTAAAGGTCTCTCTGAAACTCAGAAGATAACATTATATCACATCCACCATTCTCACTTGCTGGCACACAGACGTACATATAAGGAAAAAATGAAGAAAGCACCTTTCACATCCTCAGTATAGTGTAAAAGATTTACAGCCCAGAAATAATTGACTATTGTTTTGTAATATCACCAATGTGGAAGCTAATTTGTATACAAGTTCTACAAACAGCAATTAAATGAATAATCAATTAATATGTTTTGGCTGTGCTGATTGAGGAATAAATGTCAGGCCTTGCTCTGTTCCTCATACTGATCACTGTTTGTTTTGCATAATTCCCTTGAGCCTTCATAATCTCTGTTTGTCTCACAGTTTTCTCTGCAAAATCAATTCACTATTATAGTGAAGAAATAGAATATTGGAGCCTGAAGAATTTTGAGAGTAGATTATATTTAGGGACTGAATCTATCATGAATTTTGAGGGAAACTCCTGAAAAAGATGGTAAATGGCTAGTTTTGCTGATCTTTAGCAAAGACCTTCCTCATTCTACGCAATGAGTATTTTGCTTAGCACGACTCACTTAATGTTATTGTCACATTTTGATATAGTTAATGAAATGAAGCCTGCAGAATATGTTTTCATTTGCAATCATCTCGCTGACTCATCAGATTGTAATAATGCTGGTTTTTTTTTGTAAATTGCATTTCACATCTACTGGTCAGTTTGACAAAATGCTCTACTTCAGTAAAATAGTGATTTGACATTCATTTTTTAATATCTTTACTAGCTATGAAACATTTGAGAATGCTGCTTCTCAATACAAAATAAAAATCTACTCCACCTCAGCAGAAAAGTAATGGATTCTGCCTACTTTAAGTAACAAAACCAATGTAACAGTTCAAGTAACTAACTGTTATGTTTTATACTGGTGGAGCGGTTAAACATTGATCGGTCCAAGGTCAGAATAATGTTCCAAGTTCAATAATTTTACACTGTTTTCAATTTGCACTCCTATATCTTTAGATTCCAGTGCCTAAGAATTGGGGTATGTGATGTTTTCATGAACACACTAATGTGCCTTCTTTGATTTCTTTTTGATCATCTTCCATAATGTTACTGTTATCTCATTACAGTCAGTTTGGAACTGCAGTGCACATGTGTATTGCACAAATAGGTACCGGATAACAACAATGAAAAATTATATATGTGATGGTTCCTGTGGAGTTGTCAAAGCCTATCTTCTAAGTATGTGCTTCGAGTAGAGCTGCGAAGTTCCAATCTGTGTAGACAAGACACTGCACTGGAATGCACATATAAAAGCAATCCCATCATGTCAAGGAAAGTAAACAATTCAAATGTTCTTTTTGTTCAGTTTACTTTTGTGGAAGTAGGGCAAAACACTGCTGAACTTTTTTAGTTTAGTACATTGGATAGGAAATTGTGTGATTCATGGAATGAATGGGCGTAACTGGCTGGTCCTTTCTGCATCAAAGTGTAAGTGCAGGATTCTATACTGGGATCATGTCCAAAATTCATTGAGAGAGGTGTGCGCAACAATGGGAAATTCAGATGACAGGCTTTGACTTCTATCACTCAAACCCCATGTCCAGCTAGATCATTACCGGTAGCTCTTTTTGTCACTTGCAGTAAGATTGGATGATTGGGCTGGAGCACTCTTTGGATTTTTGCCCTCTTATAATCACTTCCCAGGGTCATCATATGGAAGATACTTGGGCAGCAAAAGTAACAACTTTTGAGATGCCACTTGTCCCAGGGGAAAAGATGCAGTACCATCCTGCTTTTTCATATTGCCTTCAGCACTGAAGTGCACAAAAACTTTCATTCATGTGCAGGCAAAATATTCTTCCCTGTTTCCAGAGTTTGAATTTCCTTTCAACCTTGTTCTCACCTACCCTATTCCCAAAGTGCTGGTCTTTTGTTAGCCTGTAGTAATTCCATAGAAGCAAAATCCCGTCACCAAGTTACTCTATTTACACCATACATCTGTACACAGCCAGCTCTCCAACTGATCCCTGTTGAATGCAGGCTGGGAATCCGACACACCTGCTTTAAACAGGAGCATGAGGCTCCCTGATTTAACTATCAATTAGGACTCATCAGGTATCTCTTTCAATAAGAACTCATCAGGTAGTTCATATAATTGTCTCATTAGCCTGGCTGAACTAATCACATAGTCAAACTCACCTTCTGCAGTGGAGGGTTACATCTTTTGGTAGTGATCCCTTGGGAACCAGTCTTGCAAATAAAAAAAGACCTGAGCTGAGGAAATGTTTTGGAATAAGTGAAGTATTAGCTGGATGGAAGTCTTAATTCACCGACACCAGGAGAATAGTTTTCTCGTGAAAAGGGGAACCAGCAATACTGGGTAACAGAGGGAAGCACTGAACATTCTGAGAAGTCCTTTTGATAAGGCCATTTTCGTCATTCATGATTAAAGGGAACATTTTGCTGATCCTGTGGCGTTAATTGAGTGACTAGTTTTGTATTTGTCAAAATTGTTCAGCTAATCCTGATGAGCATCTAGCTTACTGGTGCCTGTATGTGGGAGATTACAGTGAGCAGGGAAATGCGATGTTACTTTAAAAGCTGCAGTTTTACTTAGGACTATTTGTTGCAGAGTCGAGGATTGACTGCAACATCCTCGGGTGAAGGCTTGCAGGTACAGCTTCAGGTGAAGTGCAGCTGAAGAGGATTGCTCTATCTGGCAATCCATGGCACTCCTTTGAGGAGCAATGTATTGGCTGCTTGACAGGAGATAGCTGTCAAGCTAAATGTAATCTGCAACATTCAGAGGACTTGAAACAGATGAGCAAAAAGGTTAATAGTCTCCAAATGTCTGCCAATGCAAGCCATTATTGCACTACAGAAAATAGATGGTAAACTATCCATGCTAATAAAATTCCTCTTGCCTTGTTCCACAGTCAGGGATGCACAAAAAAGCAAAATAGTTCTTGCCCAGCTTCTCATTGTGCGTATTGCAACAGTAGGTATAATTTAACTGCCGCTTCCATCTACAATGGTTGTCACTTCATCGCTTAAAGCAGTACTGCCACAATGTAACAGCACACAATTGACCTGCTTGATGCATGCTAATTTAATTACAAGCTGTGATGCAGGGTGACCTCTTAGCCATCACTCAACAAGCTTCCAGTATCTGAGGTACGTCTCTGCTTTCAAGATAAAGTAACAGAACTGCATCCAAATGTAGTTTAACCTCCTCCTCAGCAGGAACAGAAAATGCTGTGCACTTCAGCATTTTGAAGATATGAAAGGGCTGGACTAATGTAAAAATGAAGACTGCTTGCAGTTTTGTGCTTGCTGCTATTACTTATTCACTTTCATGAAGAGGAACAGCCATTCTTTGGCTCTAGAGATGCTGCAGATTCTGAACAGTTGTAGCGAATGCTAACGTGTATATCCACATCCAGGAATTTAAATGTTTTTCTTAAGTGGGTGCACAAGATGAGGCACAAACAGCAGTGAGCAGGGGAATGTGCTGACTGCAGAATAGCAGTTGAAAGCTACCAATTCCTTCCTTCAGCTACAGATTTCTGTTGAAGGTTTTGGAAATCTCTACCATTGCTGAATGATTACCTTCCCACCTTCCCCTCTACAGATCTACCCAAAGTTAGCTGCAAAATTAAAGTGGAGAAATATACGGTAACATTTTGGAAGGGACAAATATCCTTAATATCTAACTTTCATTGCAAAGTTGAAAGTTGTATCATTGTCACAATATTGATTGAAATGCAGATGTATCTATGATAAATATTATTATTCTTCAATTGTTATATATTGTCTATTTTGGGAAAGGCTGCCAAGAAAGAAATCTGCGAATGGATCGAAGAAGCATCTGAAACATAAGTGTCATTGAACCACAGAGTGGTTGACAGATCAGTTTTATCTGAGACTGTAATTTTGTGACCATATGTCTACATAACTCTTGTCTTTTGGCTTGCAAAAGGATTTGATATCATCTCTGGAGGGAGGAAAAGTACTTGTTCCAAGCTCTGCATAAAATTTTCAAAGGATCGTCTGTTTAATGCTAAATGAACTGAATCCATACTGTTGGCGGACTGACTTTTTAAAATTTACATTAAGACTCAAATCTTTCAGTCAGCATTGCATTGATGCTGTCCACAAAGATGGATATGATCTGACCCTTTGACAATTTTTTAGTTGTATCTTTTAATCCCAGCTGAAGCATCAAAGGATCAGCACAATCGTCCCCAGAGCAGATTGTCTTCCTTTGCGTGACATGTTCCTCATTTCCAATATTTATCATATTCCAGTAAGTATGTAAAGGTCTCAAGTCTTTGTGTCAGTGAAAGAGTTAGTGCATGGGTGAGTAGGTGAATGGGGAGGTGGTTGGGGGCAGGTGGCCTTTGGGCATAGGAAGTGGGAGATGATTTGGATGACAGGATCAGTTTTGGTGCTCCGATCACTATATTGGCTAGCCATTGAGTTAGTCCAGGTATTAATCTGTAACATTTCCAATGTAACTATACCAGTTACCTGTCCCGAGTCTTCGCTCTGAGCTCAGGAGTCAGAGATATTTATGAAGGGTTCCAGATATCAAAGTTTTCAACTTCTGGGAAGTTTCTGGATCGATCTGTACATCAGGACTTCCGCAGAGTCTTGAGATGTATTTCCTAATGGAGACAAGAAGATTTGGACCCTAACCTTTACTGCATGTCTCCATAAAAGTGTTTGATAGACTCAACTTACTATCACTAGTCATGGTTTAAGTTATCCACAATCTAAGATTAATGGACTTCCTCTTTGTTTTCTGTTGACAATAAATAGATTTATTGTTCCCCAAAGGCAAATTTTGCATGTATGATTAAGATTTGTCTAGTAGCTTGTGTGGGGAAAATGGGCTTTTCTGTCTTCGTAGTTACATGAGGAATGTCATCCTGTCTGTTCATCATCTAAGGTCAAGAGATTATTCAACACTTGCCTGGATAAATCAAGCTTCAAAAATATTCAAAAAGTGTGACACCAAATGAGACAATCAAGTAACCCACTTGATTGGTACTCAATCTGTAAATGTTCACTCCCTTAACCACCGACAAACAATGGCAGGAGTATGTACTAGCTACAAGATTATTACAGCAATTCACTAAGGTTCCTTAGGTAGCAGTTTTCAAACCATGACAATGATCATCTAGAAGGTTAAGGGAAGCAGATAAATGAGAATAGCTTCACCTGGAAGTTCCCCTCCAAGTCACCCACTATCCTGACTTGGAAATATATCGCCGTACCTTCACTATCACCAGATCAAAACCTTGGAACTCCCTTACAAACAGCACTGTTGGTGTACCTACACTACATGCACAGGAGCAGTTCAGGAAGGCAGTTCACCATCATCTTCTCAAGAGCAATTGGTGTGCAATAAATGCTGGCCTAGCCAGCGGCATCCACATTCCCTTAATTAAAAACAAATCTAATTCCATTTGATTGTCAGAATGTATTTTTGAAGATTGAATCTACCAATGTACACAAAAGGTAAAAGTGAAATCCACACCAATAGATGAAAGACCAGATGGTGTAGATCCTGCCTTGCTTGCAACAAGCTCTGCTGCACTGGACAATCAGGATGTAATTTTGAAAACTTCAGTTAAAATTCCTGTTCACCTGTTGCAGTTAAGTGTTTATTGTATTCCAAAAAGGATGTCACAACTGCGGTTTTATTTTGGACTGGATTTTGCATTAAAAGTAATAGTGAGACTAACTGCTCTTAGTGTTGAATACATTCGTCAGCAAACTCTGTCACCTGCACAGAATGCAGTTAAACATAGCAATCTGTCCAGGTTGCCCTCCTTGCTCCTCTTAAAAAACAGAAACTTTACAGCACAGAAGCAGGTTATTTGGCCAATTAGCCAGAATTTTATTGCCCCACCCACCAAAGGAATCAGATTAGCTGGTACGGACAGTGGAAAGATTGTTGACCTCGGGCAGGATGTTAGAGTTTTGAGTAAAATCCTGCAAAGTGTGCCTGTGCCATAGGAGAAATAAAGATCCAGCCTGGTCCTACTTTCCAGCTCTTGATCCAAAATCCTAGAGATTACGTCATCTCAGATAATATTTACATGTTTTATTGAATGTTTTTGCCTCGTTCACTCCAGCCTGTAAATTCTAGACCCCAACTGTATCTGGGTGAAAAGATTTCTCCTTCACTCCTCCCTCTGATAAAAGTAATTAACAGAAGAATTAATGTCCCCATGTCATTGATTTCTCTGCAAGGAAATGGGTTCTTCCTATCCACTTTATCTAGGTTCATTACATTACACACCATAATTAAATCTTCTGTCAGCCTTCTCCATTCCAAAGGTAACCATATGGCCTATCTAATCTTTTAGCAGGGCCACAATTCTCCATTCTTGGCAACATCTAAATACATCTCTCCTATCCCTCCTCTGGTGTGATCCCATCTAACCTGCAATGCAGTGACTAGAACAGTATACCAATCTTTAAGTTCTAGCATCACTTTCCTGCTCTTATATTTTATGCTTTGGTTAATAAAGGAAAGTATCCTGTATGCCTTTTTAATCACCATATTTATCATATATCGTGACATATAAGTCAATTCAATGTATAATGTACAATGTATAATGAATACAGCATGAAGCTGTATTCAAGCTAAAAGTTGGAACATTTGCTAACTCATCAGGTAACTGTGCTGTAGGAAGGGAATTTGGTGTTAGTGAAAATTGATGGAGGAATGGAAAAGAAAGGAATTGGTTCTAAAGAAGATGCCTAATTCTAAATATGCCATTGGAACAGGAGTTTGTCAAAGACCTGACATTGAAAAGCATGTATCAGAATATTCCTTCAAACATTAGAATTCGTCCAGTTCATCACCACAATAAACACAATATGTATATACTCAAAATGACCAAACACAGAGTTCAGCAGAGATGTCAGGCCAACAACTAGTTGGTAGCTTCTTTATGGGGCCCAGCAGTCTAGTGTCGTGGCAGAAGACCCATATTGCTCAGAAATTAGCAAAATAACTGTGCCAACATTACCAGTTTGCAACAATATTTAGCAAAAACACAAGTACCTACTGGATAAAATGCCTATCGATTTCAACATACCCAGCAGCCAAACTGTGGAGCGCAATGTTGGAAAATGGTTCGAGTGAAAATGACAGGACATGGGAAGGCGAGATTTGAGATTGTACTAGTCTGCATGGCCGATGGAATGAAATTAAACCCGATTGTAATTTTCAGATGTAAAACCATGCCAAATACCAACTTCTTTGCATCCATGATAATGGTTTGATGGATAAGGATGGAGTGAAATTTTGGTTGATAATGTGTGGAAAAGGCAGTCTGGTGGCTGATGTAAAGAATTAATGTGGATGTGTTCTGAATTCTTAAATGAGAGTGAGAAGAACCAGCAAAGATGTGTAACACCCACATTGCAATTGTATCAAAAAGTCTAATGTCTACATTATCCTTTTGGATGTGTGCCTCAACAGACCATTCTCGGATCATGTTTGCACTGAGTGGAATAGGTGGAGTAACCTTCACTGAATGGGAATATGTGCTGCCCACTTGATGTTTTGTGTAGTTTGTTATCAAATTGCAGGATGCTGTTAATGCAATAGGTCACCAGAACATTCAGAAAATGCAGAATATCCAATTCAGTGAATGGAGAGGAAGATAATTTGTTGTGGAGGATTGATTCTAGAAATCAAAGCACAACATCTGATCCCGAGTGTGATCCTTACAATGTTGCCATGGACAAAAGAGACTCAGAAAGGATTTGATGAACACTTTGCATCAGCAGCTGAAAATAATGAATTTGACTATTTTAAACTTTGTGGTTAAAGATATCTTTGTGCAATTAATTAATCACTTGGCAGTGTAGAACTTGAATACTGCTGAAAAAAAAGAAACACTATCAAGTTTTTGCATTGCACTCATCATCACATGCACAAGAATGCCACATTTTAAAGGCCACAACAGTTTTTGCATGAAAGAAGAGTTCTGATCATTTGGTATTTCAACTCTGGTTGAGGCATTGTCCTAAAGAATGTACCAGGAATCTTTTGTCTCCCATGTTTTTATTCAATTTTTATAAAGTCGCAATGTTTGCACATGTTCTTTTTACCTGCAGAGGACAAGTTCTTGACCACGCATATACAGTGTATAGCTTCTACAAGCATAAATGAGCTACATTGTGAGCCGAACTGATCTTAAATTGGTTGCTAATATAATTCTTCAGCAGCTACTTTGCAATCGCCGATGTGCTGCTAAAGAAAGCCTTGGGCATTTGCACTATGTTACTACATAGTAACATAGTAACCAAGAAAATAGGAACAGGAGTAGGCCATTCAATGATTCAAGCCTTTCTACCATTCAATTAGATGATGGTTGTTCATCTATTTCTCTGCTATTTTCCTGTGCTATTCCTGGATCTCTTGATGTCTTTACTATCCAGAGATCCCTCAATCACTGTCTTGAACATGCTCAATGATTAAGCATTCATAGCCCTCTCAGATAAAAGAACTTCTAAAATTTGCCACCACCTATCTTAGCCCTAAATTATTCCAAGTCTGTCCCTTAAACCCTCCAGGGGAAATGTTCTTCTTACACCTTTTCTTTTCAAGCCTTTAAGAATTTTTGATTAAAATAGAGCAAATGTATCATCTATGTATCAGAAATATGCAAAGGGTAGGAGGTTAGGGGTCATTCCATTGAATGTTTCAATGAAGTCACCTCTCACGCTTGTGAACTTTAGAGAATACATGTGCAGTCTGTTCAAACTCTCCTCATAGGACAATCTTGGCATCCCAGGAATCAGACTGCTGAATCTTTATTGCACTCCCTCTTTGGTAGGCATATACCTTCTTACATGAGGAGTCCAAAATTAAAAATAATACTCCAGGGGCAGTAGTTACAATTGTTACAGTTGCAACAAGATGTCCCTATTGCTGTGCTCAAATCCTCGTGCAATAAAGGCCAATGCACTATCTGCTTTCTGTAGTGTTTGATGCACTTGTATGTTAGCTCTTATGCACAAGGATGCCCAGATCTCTCAGCATGTCAATACTTCTCAACCTCTTACCATTTATGAAGTACTCTTCCTTTCTTTTTTTCCAACCAAAGCAGATATCCTCACATTGAACTTACAAACTCAGCAATTTGCACAGTTGAGTTCAGCTTCAGTGACACGTATGCTCAAATAGACTGTATTGCCATGGAATCCCATGTAGGCCCAACTCTCCATAACATTTCTGTTGGTATCCTTGAGAAATGCTTTTGCTGTGGAATGACCCCTAAATCGTTTTGCATATTTCTGATATGTATGATACATTTGCTGTATTTGAATCTGCATGTAAAAATATCTTAAGGCCTTAAACTCTATCTGGAGCTCAAATTCATCTTTGAAATGGAGCAGTTTCCAACCTTCCTTTGCCAGCTGAGAAATCTGCTAATGGGTTTACTACTACTGTCTGCTGTAAACCCACCTTCACTGATCAATATATGTGTTCGGATTTCTACAGCTCCATGTACTACCCTGATCAGATCACTTTCTGCGACAGATCATCACTTTCTGAGTATCGTGCATGTTCGCAAATGGGCCTAAGGCCACCACTGTCAGTTCTGGAGTGTGCCCATCCACTTCAAATTACTATGGAAGAGCAAGGCATCTCAAAAAATTGAGTAACAAGTGGAGCTAGCAGTTTCATGTTGTTACTATGCAGTGGAACACGAGTGGTATTTTTCACTAACAGAATTTTGCCATCAAGCTAAAAGACATTCAATCTTCCACATAGATGAGGTTATATACGATATGAGTTTGTAGTGTGAAGTCAGGTATCTATGGGCTGTATGTCCCCATCTAATCATGTCAAACAGCACCTCCATTCAGCTGTTCACAATAGACAGAGTATTGACTATATTCAACCGGCTTGTGTTTGCAAAACTGGAATATTATTTGACATTTATATGATTCAGTGATTGGACAACAGTTGCTGAGCAATTCCCAGTGTGCTAAGGAAGATATTAACAACCGATTTAAGGTCATCATTCAGGCTTGCAATATGCCTCACTTGTTCTTGCGAGAAGGTACGTATATTTGGTTACAGGAACGTGTACTTTTCAGGCAAAAGGAAGATGTCAAGGATGAGCACTGTTTAGCATTTTAAAAGACATAGAGGACAATATTTGTCTGTTGTATTCTCCTTGATAGTGCCTTGACCAATCAATAAGCACCCTTTTTCTTGTGCAGTAGAAATTGTTGCTCCCTTTGAAATTTGGCACTCTTGCAACTGATGAGCGGAAGTGAAAAAGCTTTGATACTATGTCACTTTTTCAGCAATTAATTAAATAATCTGTGCCACATTAATCAGGATTACAGGTAGTGATTTTTTTTTCCTGTTTGATTGATTTAAATTTTGCATTCTAGAGTAGCTGTTGTTCTTCATGGTATCAATAGAGATGTACTCCAAGGCCCCTCTATTCCTCTACACCTCTCAGTATCCTACCTTTTAATGTGTAGTTCTTCGCCTTGGCCTTCCCAAATACACTGGCACATACTTTTTTGGATTTAATTCCATTTACCATTTTTCTGTCCTGTTAACCAAGCTATTGATAATTTGTGCACTCTTCCACTTTCTTTCTCAGTATCCTTTTCAAATTTTCTGATCCAGCTCCAAGTGTTTAAACCTAAATGGTTAATTCTCTACCACAAAAATCAAGGGACCCGGTACTACAATCTACCCACTGAGAACTGTGTTGTGTGTTTCGGGCCAAGGTGGGATTTTTTAGAATTTATCTATTCTCCTAAAATAAGCTGTTCAAAATTGTTGTTTGTTAAAACCATTACCCTTTGTTTTACAGCTATAGCGTATAATGACCTCTGCATGAAATTGGAATTTTTTTTCTCTAGAACTTGTGAAATTATATCATTACATTGACATCATGTGCTTCTGGTGTTAATCCTTTACTTGAAAGGATCATTCAGAAAGCCCTCATTGAACATTATACACAGTTCTTCCTGATCTTGAGCTAATTTTGGATCCAATTTGCTCTTGGATCTAATGAGCTCTTAGCTTTTCTGACTGTCTATTGTGTGTGATCTTTGGAAAGGCCTTGCTAAAGTCCATGTAGACTACATCAAATGCACTGCCCTCTTGACCACCCTTTTAAGCCCCTCAAAAAAATTCCAACATAATATCCAACACAGCCTTACCTTAACAGATCTGTGCTTGCTGTTCTTAATTAATCTGTGTCTTCAGAAAGAACAAGTAATAATTTGTTCTGAGGAATAGTATTACAGAAGCTGGCTGTACCAGTGTCTTGCCAAGAGACTTTCATTGAAGAACATGGAAGGGCGTGAAGCTGCTCTACTTGTCTGATGATACCCACTAAATATGCAGGTTAATGTTCGGACATGCTCTTTGCAGTGCAAATAAATTCTTAATGGTGTGGTAAGTCTCAGTTGCTGTCATACAAACTCTTTGGCACTAAAAATTGATTTTTACAAGGGTAGTGTGTCATTTTTCAGGTTTGAATAATTGGTTACGATTAAATAGTTAAATACTTCCTGATCTTGCTTCTTCTCTCTCTCTTGACATCATTTTTCTTTCCCTATTTATTTAACTTTCTGAACATCACTTGCATTGGTTCAGACTCTGTCAGTCCAATTTTTAACTCCCAAAACATATTCATTTGGGCAGGGCATAATTTTAAGTATCTCCAATGAGGATTGTTCAGTCTTGGGTAAGGAGATACAGTTGCTTGTTCCGTTGACATAGGTTTCTGTACCATTGTCAATAACATTGCACAGAAATGGATTTCTAGTCACTGCAGGTTTTAATTCCAAAGCCTAGACAACCTGATTTTGTAAAGAAAGGCTGGTACTGTTTGTTCACTGTGATGCCAAATGTCTCAAATCTTGCATCTCTTTTCCCTTAACTTAATTCTTCATACTCCAAATCAGGGCTGCTGTCCACATATATATGTGAACAAATGTAGGTAGCATGGTGGCACAATGGTTCGCTGTCTCGTAGCAGTAGAGACCCAGGTCCGATTCCCAGCTTGGGTGGAGTTTGCATGTTCTCCTCGTGTCTGTGTGGGTTTCCTCCAGGTGCTCTGATTCCTCCCACAGTCAGAAAGACATGCTGGTTAGATTGATTGGCTATGCTAAATTGCCCCTTAGTATCAGGGGGATAAATGGTGGGGTTACGGGAATAAGCCTAGGTGGGATTGTTGTTATTGCAGGCTGGATGGGCTGAATGGTCTCTTTCTGCATTGTAGGGATTTCATGATAAAAAATTCAGCCTGAATGAATTAATATTGCCATTTCTTTCTTGCAGAAGTTAGGAATAGGTTTTATTGACTGTACTATGATAAACGATTCACTGAAAAATCAGAAAACAAATTCAATGGATGTTGATGTATAATTATTTATCACAAAAGATTTCACCCCCTTTTATAAGCTTTTTCTAAAATAGTAGTCAATCCCCCCAGGAATTTTCCCAAAACCTCTGCTGCTTAATATGTCTACATTCTGAGGGTAGAAGTGTGGATGGAAAACAGCAATTGATCGGGTAAGGGAGACAGGAAATGAATGATATCATGGGATTGGAGACCAGAAGTGAAGAATCAATAAAATCAGTATGAGTTGACCAGAGAACCTAGCCCAATAGAAGCATAAAGCACAGGAGAAAGCTATAATTCTTGGATGAAGGAGCAATTAAATTAATTTTTCAACCATTTTCTTTACCCAGAGGGTGGTTAGGGAGTGGAATGCCCTGCCTGCGGCAGTTGTAAATGCGCCAAGTTTGGTGGCGTTTAAGAGGTTAGTTGATAAGTTTATGGAAGAGAAGGGAATGGTTTAGTTTGGAGGGTCATTGCTTTTTTATAATGGTCGGCGCAACATCAAAGGCCGAAGGGCCTGTTCTGCGCTGTAATGTTCTATGTTCTATGTTCTATGATAGATTAAATCAGCTGACCACTGGGCCATGCTAAATTGCCCCTTAGTGTCAGCCTATCAAGCACATCCATTTCTGTGCATTACCATAGGTTCCCCCCTTGCCTCCACCTCCCCAGGCATCTAACATCTTTGATCAAAAAATGTGTGCTGAAAAGGACAGTGGAGAGATGTGGCATTTGTGTGTGTAGTACATTTGCAGAGAGTTGCCAATGAGGCAAGACAGAATAAGAACAGGGAGGTGATGAATAGAAAATAAAGTGTATAATGTCAGGAAGGAGCAGTTTGAGTAATTGCTGGTTGTTCAAGTGATGGAATGTAAGAACGTTGCGCTGTGGAGAGAAGAATAGCTGAATGTATTCTGTATTCGGAAAGAGGTGTTGCACTTTATCTTTTGCTATCTGCTGAAGGATGAAACAACAGAAAGAGAATTGTTGTGTTGAGGCATGGTGACAGAAATATTGAAGTGTGTTGAAAGAGATGGAAAGATGAAGTGCTGTACCCACTTTCAATGTTTTTGTGTGGTTATTGAACAACTTAATAAAGATTTCAACCTGTGATTACCGTTCTCTCCACTCACACTGTCTGTACCTGTAAAAACTTGATTACCTGTAAAGACTCGGATTCCAGCCATTATCTTGAATCTGTGTCTATGTATGCCATGTTTGTGAACCCAACTCTCCACTCACCTGATGAAGAAGCAGCACTCTGAAAGCTCATGATTCCAAATAAACCTGTTAGAATTTAACCTGTTGTTGTGAGATTTCTTACTGTGCCAACCTCAGTCCAATGCCGGCATCTCCACATCTTAATATAAGGTTCAGAAATGAACTGATATCTCTAAATTGTTTTTGATAAAACATTTGTAGAAAAAATATCAATGGCCATTGAATAAATCATTGTAATGCATACATTCAAGGTCCATTCAAAAAGAACAAAGTGATAAGTTTTTCAATGAATGTTGTTAGAATGAGTTCTATCAGAAACAGTTATGGAAGTATTATCCATAAAAATATTCAAAAGGGAATATTTTAGAAATATGTTTGCCAAAGGGTAAGGAAAATGAATATGTCACTCTTACACTCAGCTGCCCTATAAACAGTAAGATCTCCTATCTGTGAAGTTTTTTTGTGGTCTCAATTCAGACTTATATATGTTTTACATGCGTAGCACATAGAACGCATACAACTGAAATAATATAGCAATCACGACATTTGTCAAGATATTGTACCTGGTGCCTTTCTAAAATCAGCTGTTTCAGCTCTGGATCCTGCATCCAGTTATGAAAATTTGCAGTACCAGTTCTGACTGGTTTTCCTGCCTCTCAGGCAGCCTAAGTAAATGTCTTTGCAGGGTAGAAACCAGACAGCAAGATTATAAAAGGTGCATGTGTGTGGGAATTTTGCTGCTTTGTTTCCCATGTTGAAACAGTGGCCACTGCTAGCCCATGCACATGGCCTCCCTCCATTGTCTGGCTGCTGACTGCCTTAAATTTGAAATAATCCAGTCTACTCCTGCCCTATTTCTTATGTTCTAGCCATTCCAGGATGGAGCCAGATATCCAGCTGGTGGAGGATACTCCGCAAGCACCATTTCAGTTGTGTGAACTGGAGTAAAGTCACAACTAGTGTAATTTATAGCCAGGAGAACAAATAAACTAAAATGGAATGCCACTCTCTAATTTTCCATGATTGGTTTGTTGTAAAATTGAAGTACAAGAAAGTTGTGTTTGAATTTGGTTCCAGCAGAGATAGGAGCCATCCATTTTTGGCAACTGGCTCAAATTGAGTTTATTGTTCTTTCCAATGTTGACGGTCATTATAAATCTGCAACATCAGTAATCATGGATTATTCCAAAGAATCAACAGCCTCCAACCTTCCCTGTTCTTGGGCGGTTTGCTTTTTCTTCTCACTTCTGCTCAAATTGTTGCTCCGTGCCCTGTATCCATTGTTTGAAGTCTTACAACACCAGCTTAAAGTCCAACAGGTTTATTTGGTAGCACAAGCCACATGCTTTCAGAGCACTGCTTGTCACCTGATTGAAGGGGCAGTGCTCCAAAAGCTTGTGGCTTATGCTATCAAATAAACCTGTTATTTATTTCCCATAATAAATAAATTATTTATTAAATAATCTGGTGTTGTGAGACTTCTTACGGTGCTTACACCAGTCCAACGCCAGCATTTCCACATCATGCCATTGTCTGATGCAGACCAATAACAGCTGCTGAAGGTCACCAGTCTGCAAAGTTAATTCTTTCCTCTCAGATGTTGCCTGACCTGCTGGATAGCTCCCTCGTGTTGATTTTTTTTATTGCATAGAAGAACATTGATCTAGGCGCACAGATTCACAAATCACTAAAAAGTAGTAACAAAAGTAAAAAGTAGCCAATTATGTTCGAACAAATCACTGGGGCTCATTTCTTGAGGAATATAATGTTATCAGGCAGCATCTGTGGAGAGAGAAATGGATGTTTCAAGTTGACCTTCCATCAGAACTGAAGAAAAATAGAAATGCAAGTGGAAGGGGGAGGAGGGGAAGGAAGTCAAGGGGCAAGTCTGTGATAGGATGGAGGGCTTGAAGAATTATGTGATAAAAGCAAAATACTATGGATGCTGGAATCTCAAACAAAAACAGAAATTGCTGGAAAATCTCAGCCAGTCAGATAGCATCAGTGGAGACAGAATAGAGTATCGTTTTGAGTCTGGATGATCTTTTATCAGATTGATTGATAAGGCAAACATAAACCAAACATTCCCCTTTGTTGGGCAATCTCGAACAAGAGGTCACACATATAGGTTGAGAGCATTAGATTTAAAAACAAAAGGAGAAAGAACTACTTCTCGCAGATGGTGGTGAATTTGTGGAACTTGCTGCCTCAAAGCACAGTGAAGTCCGAATCATCAAGTGGTTTCAAGAAGATGATAAGACATATTTCTAAAATGGGATAAAAGGTAAGGAGGTGAATTTGAGACCAGAAAGCAATCAGCCATGACCTGATTAAATAATGGAGCAGGCTCAATTAGCCTAATTCTGCTCTTAATTCCTACGTTCCTAAGATAAGTTGGTGGGGTTAGATGAAGCAGGGTGGAAGAACGTTTGAGTGAACACAAACACTGGCACAGATGCACTTGGGTGAAATGGTTTGTTTTTTGTGTGCTGTAAATTCTGACATTGAAATTCTGATTAATGTGCTTTGTCACTGCAATTTATGATGTCATCTGAATCATTGAATGAGATGACCATTCTGCAATTGCTGTTCCCAATTATCCAGCATTTTCTGTAACTGCAGCTGAATGGAAATATGAGGGATTATTAATTCATAGATATTACACACAAATATTTAGGAACAAAAGCCAACATTCTGAATTATTACTTTTTATCCTTGGTTTCTAAACATTCTGCTATTGAGCCGGTCTTTGTTGGGCAACTTGGGTGGGTATACTGACTGAAGTGGAATTTAATTGGAAAAATATGTCAGCAGAGTTTAGCATCAAATACATTTTTTGGTTTATTAGTATGCTGTGCTGTGGGTGTGGATGAGTCAGTGCTGAATTTACTGAAACAGACATGATTCTGCAGGTAAAAATGACATTTTATAAAAGGATCAAAACTCCCAAGGAAGGTAACTTAACATTTACAAAGAAATGTTGGTCACTGCTGAAGAAGTCAGTTAAATAGCTGAAGTGCAGTTGACAGTCAGAATGTTTACCAATTTTCACATTTAGTTAATTGGATAAGAATTCAGAAATTGAAACAGAATATGGAAATATTCATATTCTGAGGCTGATGCAACGTATTGATCCTTTTTCTTCGCTTTCTGATTCTGCCTGTTCACTATTTATAAAGTACATTACTATACTATATATATAAACTGATAGCTGTTTACTATTAATGTGTCAGAAAGAAGCTGCCTTGATGTGAAGTTTTGTTGTTGACACTGGCTCGATTTTGGCTACTAAACAATTTTACTGATACAAGGATGGATGGGACTAAAGGTTCAGTGGAAGCAGCTAACAAGATAGAGGAAAAGAGGGAGGAGGAGGCCATGGTCTCTGACATAAGCTTTACTGTGGAATGATATTTAAATGTCTTAACTTTGTAAAGATGGCTATCACTGTAGTCACAACTTGCCACTTGTGCCAGTGCGTGGGTAGCACAGGACTAAGGTGACAGTGGCTTTAACAATCTTATGCAATAGGCTCCTTCTGGGCTGCAGTCTTTTTGCAATTTACAATCCACTGTTGTAGCAGAGAAATCATCAGGGCTCGCTCCGAGCTGAAAGATCATTAGGCTTAGTCTGCATTTCAACAAGGTACCATCACCTTGCAACCACATTGCCTTGTGTGATCCCCCTTCAGTCTTTCAAATTGGGAAGGTTTTGGAAATAATTCTAACCCTTTCTCTTCCTTGTTGGATAAATCCGTTTATCTTTTAAATTGTTTTTCTTATCTTTTGTCATTCATTGATTTTATTGTTGTGAGGGTGGGGGGTCGGGGGCGGTGGGGGTCGGAATCTTGAATTTTCGTAACTTGAATTTTCTTTTCCATTGTTGTTCTATCAAAATAAATCTTCCTGGTCACAGTGAAATAAATAAATCCTCTCCAGTCATGCTGCTAGAAGGAAACAGTTCTAATTGTTGTAGAGGGCTATCCCATTGCATTTTTCTTAAATAAATCATTATTAATACATATCTCATAAAATCAAAAATTCATGGGACATCCGGATCTTTCCCACAGGGCCTTCAAATCCCATACTAAACCTTTCACTTGCACAGCATCAGGCCTTAGGAACAGCATTGACCTTGAACATCTGACTTGGCTGCAAGAATTCCAGAAGACCCAGAAACTTAGCAGAAAAGTGCATGGGCACAAGAAGTGCTCATTGTTCCTCCTTCTTGGCTGCTTTTTATGCCTGAATAAATAATATGCAAATATCTTTCATGTTCTGCTTGCTCTCAGTCCTGTCTGTGCTCTCAGCTTCTCTTAAATAGAACAAAAATGTACAAACTTAAAATTTATCAGTACCTTGGAGGATGTGCTAACTGAAGACTGAATAAAGCCCAAGCAGCTCATTATCTCCAGTTTCATTTGCCCCACAGCCTGCATTTGTTTTACTGTGCATTTTCTTCACTTTGTAGAAGGGCAAATATGGTGAAATGAGCAGCATGATGAGTTTCATGCTCTTACATCCTCTGTGGCAGGATGTTTAGTCACTTACCTGACCATGCAGTCCAGCAGGATCTGTGCGATAGATTCTAACACATACTGGGTCTGAAGCAGTCAGGGCAATGTATCACTGGTCTACTCTTGTTGCTCAGGTACTTTTAATTCCAGGACCTTGATTGCATGTCTCAGTTGCCCATCCAAAACAGTGTCTAACAGCAAGCTGAAGGGTGAAATGCAAACTTGGATATTGAGACACTGCCTTCCAGCACCAAAGGAATTCAAGTTACAGGAAAAGTGTTTTTTTGGGAATGTTAGAAATGTTAGAAAATAGAAGTAGGAGTAGGCCATTCAGCACTTCGAGTTCCTTCATCATTCGTTTTAATCAATATCCTGATTCCCTCTCGCTTCCCCTATATCCCTTTAGCACCCAGAACCAAATCTGTTTTCTTGAAGTCAGACTATGTTTAAATGAGAGGCATTTAAATAGCATCTTTGCACCTCTTGACCCAAAAGATTTTGGGCAATATTCTTCCATCATCCTGCTGGCAGGTTTAGTGGCGGGTGTGGATGTTGGGTAAGAATATGGCAGAAGTCCAAAAATCGGTTTTACAATGGCATGTATTTCCCGTGGGATCTTCAGTTGGTGCCCATCATGGTGGATCAGGAAACCTGCTGAAAGCCAGCATAAAACTGATTTGCACCCCACCAGTCCAGAACAAGCTTGGAACAATGTGGTGTACAGAAGTCAGGACTCACCTGAATAGTGCCTAGGGCTGTCTGTAGAGTTTAGGATGGACAACCCGGACCCCCAAGCATCACAGATTCAGTGGCATCAAGGAGGCCAATCCTTCAGTCTCTGTGTTCCTTGAAGGTGTATCTCCTTTCTCAAGAGATGCATTCTTTCTTCAATGGTGGACCAGTGATGTTGGGCACCTTTTTCAAAATGGCACCCAGATGTAATGGCAGGCCTCACGCCATTATGCCCAATATGCTATAGGGTATGGTTCAAATTCCCCAGGTGCATCATTAATGAGGTTGAGGCCAGAAGATATGGCATAGTTTCCTGTTGGCCTCCACAACAAAAACACATCCCATCCTCATCCATGGGACTCAGTTGCAGATGGCAAAATTCTAACTTTCCTGGCATGTGCTGGCCTGATTTTAACTGGTAGGAAAGCTACCATGTAGTCCTTGCTTTAGGTTAAAATGTGACCATGATGTTTTGGATTTCACAGAGTCCTGCCACAATTTTGGCACAAGTGCCTCATTTGCCACTGAACTAAAAAAGTTGTGGGAAAAGAGTGCAAAAGAAAGCTGCTATTCTCTCAGTACTGAATGAAGCAAGTAAAATTTCCACCCCCAAGTTTCAGTCGTGTTGGATTTGAGGCTATTCAGATCAAAATAGCTCTCTCTATCTAAACACCCATATAGACAAAAACAGCTATTCTATCCATTTGCTCACAAGGAACATGAATAGATTTGTATGAATCTTTGTAGAATAATGGGCATTTTTTTCATGAAATGTTTATAATTTTCCTGCAATATTAAACAGATGCAATCTTCATAAATGAATTAATGACTCTACTGCATGTAGCAGTGGAGATTTCTGTAGGGTAACCAAACTGTATTCTTTTCCAGACTAGGGAGGACTGTAATTAAAATTCAAACTTACCCTCATTTCTTGGTGGTCTCATGGCACTGATATATATGTTTAGTTGAACTCCTTTACCGCCCATGAGAGTATATACATTTCAAATACCATTGAAATTTGGAAGGAAGCATATAGGTATCAAAAGTATAGAAAAGTACAATATTTTTTGCAAATCTTTAGTACATGCAACACCAAATTATACTCACCGTAATTATTTAAATTGACATTGCTTTTTTAAAATTTTTTTGAAAATGGGGTTTAATAAAGACAAATTAACATATTGACATCTTTAATGTTCATACAGCAAATATATTTATCAACTTTTCTCAGGAAGGAACCAGGAAACTGAAATGTGGGTGCATTATCTCGAATGATGTCTAATGATGCTTGTAAAAATGTCACTTGATACAAAATATGACATAGCTTTCTCATAAACTTGGGTCTTCCAGTTCCATATTTTGTGCTGAAATTATTATTAAATGTGAAATGAAGTGCTATTTCTTTTTTGTGGGAGTTCAAACAGTGGTGTTGATGGATAGGCATCAGTGAGCATTTCCACAGTTATGACTTGTTGGACTTATGCCTGAAAATTGTATCCCTTGAATAAATCAGAATTTTCCCAATTTACATTCAGCTATTTCACGCCACTGTACTGGATTAATAAGCTTTCCGACATTAATATTAGTTAAATGGCTCATTAGCTGCCTGAGAAGTGCTAAAGGATAATAATTATAGGTGCAGTGCAATTGACTATTTTTAATCCCATGTTTCAAAATCACTTGATCATATGATTGAGGCTATTCCTTATTACTTTCTCCTGTGTGGAGAAATAAAGCATTGCTTTTCAACAAGTAAAATGACCACTGTTGCACATTGTTATCAATATTGTTCTAGTTTATGACCAACTTTCAGTCAATGCTTAACATTTTGAACTGTTAAAATGGCTGCTGCCAATCTTGTGACCTTGGGCATTTTGAGCTCCAGATGTTGCTGAGTCTCTGGCAAATACTTGTTTAAATAAGGACATTCACAGCCATCCCGGGTGTCACACATCCTTTTAAAGATGGGTCATCAGCAGTTGAGCTATAACATTCAACCCTGAAATAAGAAAAATAAATTCTCAATAATGTCCAGAGTCTTTGGAACTCACTTCATCGGAGCAGCAGAAACAGAGTCAAAAATTCAAAGATAGGTAAGATTCTTAACTGACAATGCAGTCAAAAGTTATTGGAGGTAGCTGGAATATGGAGTTGAAGCCACAATCAGATAAGCCAGAATCTTACAGAATGACTGAGAAGGCTTGAGGGGCCAAATAGCCTACTCCAAATTAGCATGTCCATCTAAGAAATTACAGTTCTGCCACTAAAAAAATGAAGACACTTATAAATTGTAATTGTGTTGTTTTATCTTCATATATAGCTTAAACTTTATGTGATAGTGTGTGTGAGAGATATTACTTTTTAAACCTCCAGAGCAAGCGTATGCTACTAAATAATTATCTTTATTTTTAAACTCTTAAAACTGTGCTTCAGGAAATTAGTTAATTTGGACAACCAGTCTGGAGGATAGGAAAAAACACATCCTTGACATACAATGTATTGATAATGGCAACAAAAAGAAATACAAATTTTATCTGTGACAACTACTAAAATGTCTTCACCCTTTTCAGGAATCAATGGACATAAAAATGTTGCAGTGTCTGTCTTTCAGTCATGAAATTCACTCCTGTTCTATGTAACTGGGAATATCCATAAAGGGGCTTGGCACCAATAGAGCTGAAGACTTACATTGTTATAATATTTAGTACTAGGAATGATGTGAAATATTGTGTAATGTTAAAGAAATGGATATGCTTGTACATGAAACTAAATGCTGATAATCCATGATATTGGCAGAAGTGGCCTTATGATAGAAAAAGTCTGCAGTTCACTGTAGAGTGGAACAGAATACTGTGGTAGAAAACTGCTCAGTCCATGTTAATGTGATGCTAAGGAAGGAAATTGAGTTCGTTTAGAGGTAGAATTTCTTATGGGGCCTAAATACAATGGATGTGATTTTTCTACTCTTTTTAGTTAAAGTTTTAGTTCCTGAAGACTAAATTCGGCATGGGGAACCATCAAAGGTCATTTAATTAGCAGCTTGCAAATGTATCAAATTTGATAAGTAATATTGTCTACCCATAAGAAAGAACTTTTTTTTAACAATTGTAAAGCCAGAAGAGGCTGGTTTCTGGAAAACCGGATTCCCCTATGGAAAGGACAGTCTTGATACCACACTTCCACAAACAGCAAGTGCTTCAACTTTGCCTGCAAGTAATCTATGAACATCAAAGCAAGCTCACAAAAATGAATGCTTGTTTCCCTGATGCTGGTCATCATTTGAAGTGCAGTCCACTATACCAAGATTATTTAATGGAGGAGAAAATGTACTGGAAAGGTTAAAGAGCTAACTACCACTTCAAAATTAGCTCCTGATTTCCCAGAGCAAGTAATTGAACAAGTGGTAGAGCACAGTTGCAATAAGCACTGGGTCACTTTACTTTTCCTGAACAACAAATCAGATAGTATGATGCTGAGCAAAATGAAGCCTTTGGAGAGGAATCTATTTTTCTGCCAGATGTATAACTTTGCCAGACAAGGAGACTCAGAGTAAAACAGGTAGAGGAAAAGGGTGCCCACATCCTGCCAAAGAAAAAGGAGACAAAGATCAAAAGAGATCTTTTTGCTGAATCAGTTTCAAGGCAGAAGGAGTTTTATGACAATCTGTCTGTCACACTTTGGGCTTTTTAACCAGATGTTTTATTGGATTTGATACCAGTGACTAGTCCTGTCAACACATCCTAAATCCTCGTAAAGCAGAGTCTATCTTTTTGTACTTGGTGTCTCGGTAAATGACCAACCAGTTACTAGAGTACGTCCCAGCCACCATGTCATTAATTTCAGAAAGAGGGCTGAATGTACAGACTGGTGTTCACCAGACTTTGAGCCAACACTTTTTTTATTGCAATGCATAAACTATAAATGGTATAAAACAAGTCTGTTGTCACTTGTGTTCTAATTGGCTTTAAAACATAAACTTACTTTTTGCACTGTGGAACATTTGGGGATAATTCTCCCAGCTCTCTTGGCTGGGAGACATAAGTGGAGACTATATAAGGGCTTCCTGCTGGGTGCCACAGCTTCCGTGTGTCTGTGACCACCAGAATTCTGGCTGCATCAGCTTCTCACTGGAAATCAGCGTAAAGCTGATCAAAATATTTAAATTAGAATTTTAATATCATAAGTGAGTCCAGGGCTGAAGTCTCCAGGCCCAATAGCATCTCTTTTCCCCTCATATCCCACCTGCCAGCAATGTTTCACTCCCACTAGGGGAACTGGTGGCCTGATCCCACTGGAGTGAAGGGGAGGCCAGGAGGTCAGGGATAAGGGCAAGCCTGGCTCCCTGGCACTGCCCAACGAGCAAAGTGGTACTGCCCAGAGGGCACCTTGGCACTGCCCTCCAGGCTTCGGGCCATGCCAAGGGAGTGGGGGTAGAGGAGACTGTTGGGGACAGGATCTATAGCAGGGGCAATCGGTGAGAGTTGTGGGGGTGGGGGGGGGCGGAATCCTACTGCCACTTGCAAGCAGAGGGAGGGAAGGGTTGATGGTTGATCGGGTCTGGCCATTGAGGTGGTGGGGGTGGGGTTGGCCTGCCGGAGGGATCTGGAATGTGAGGGGCGGGGCGGAGGGGGGGACGGTGCCGGGAGATCGGGACTGCCAGGAGTTGGAGGTGGTGTTGGAGATTGAGTTGGGTTGGGGGGAGGGGATGATCAAAGCTGGTGTGGACACATCCCTGAAACCAGCAATTGAAGGGTGGGAGTTCACATGGCCTGTGATGCAAGGTCACGGGGCTGGCCAGTGATCGTGAAGCTGGCAGTGCAGGGCTACTGTGCATACACTAATGTCGGTGCAATTACGAAAGATGCAATTCTCTATTACCTTTTGCTTATATGTGCATCAGTGTGATTAAGGTATTGCTATCAGTGGGCTTACTCAAGAGAAATAGTCTACAGTCTTCAACAAATAGCTGGAGACATATGTTTAAGCTTTACACTAATGCGTGCGGTGGCCTATTCAGTGCTATGCTGCTGGCCTCTCCAGCAGGAATAAGCTCCATGCCCGGCTTTCCATCATGATTCATGCTAGGGCACTCTGTGATGCAAAGAGATACATTTTGAAAATCCCAAATTTGGCACTTGGAATTTTTTAGTGAGAATTCTAGACAGAAGCAATCCACTTGTTCCTTTGATTAGTGTAAAGCTTAAACATATGTCGCCAGCTATTTGTTGAAGACTGTAGACTATTTCTCTTGAGTAAGCCCACTGATAGCAATACCTTAATTGCACTGATGCACATATAAGTAAAAGGTAATAGAGAATTGCATCTTTCATAATTGCTATCCATCATTCTGAATAGATAGCCAATAGTTGCCTGACAAAGAATTGAGATTTATTGTGATGGTGTCACAATTCTAGCACTTAGTCGCCTTCTGCCCCTGGTGACATCCGAGTGACAGAAAAATGGACCTTAATCAAATTTCCAGTGGCCGGATTAGTACTGATGGATTTCAGAAATAATTCTAAGATAATTCCTTTGTCCTGTCAGAAAACATTATTATCACAATCATTTAATCCCTCATCGTTTCCATTATGTCCTTTGGTCAGTTCGCAGAGGCAGGTAAACTATAAAAAATAGAGTCACCTGTTGCATTGCATGCGATTGAGAAAATCCCATCTTAAATATGGAAAGACATTACATCATCTGGACACTTGGGTGCTGACCTTGAAATTTTTTAAAAATGTCAGAAGTTCACCTGGGAAGAAGCCTGCCTTCATCCAAAAAAAGAAATCACCTGACCTGTTCGACACGTGAGAAAAATGTTTTAAACTGCAATCACTTTAACTGATGGAGAAAAAAAGACAAAGGCAAAGGCTTGTTCCATATAGAAAATCATATGGCAGAAGCGAGCTTTCACCCTTTTAGCTTTGAAGTCAGCTTTGTTGAAGAATAGACTGGCAAAGGAAGATACTCGATTTTCTTTCTCCCTCTCCCTCTGCCTTGCCTGAAATTGTGTGGTTCACAACCTGCTCCCAGAGAATCCTCTTCTGAATGTAACTTGTCTGCACTAAGACCTGAAAAGTTCAGACAAGAAGAATTGATTCAGCCCTATGTTCACCACAACATTGAAGTTCCATTGGTGAGAATTTCCCTGCGTGCACCTGGCTCATTGCCATTCCCCCATTACCCCTCCTTCCACTTCCCCCGACCCACCCCCTTCATATGAGGGATCTTCAGTTCGACAGTGCTGAGATTCTGCAATCTTCCTTTATTTCATAATGATTATCCTTTGAAGCCTACCTCTGCAGAGAAACCCTTTGGTTTGTATGTGGAGATGTGTGCACGCTGGGTGAATTTTTAAGAAGGGATATAATTACCATTGTGTATTAACTACTTCTTGCAACTTGTTAAAGTTTTGTTTTATAATGAATAATCATCCCGAGTTAATTGAAAAGTCTGGTTAAAGTTTCTTTTATCCTGGGTACAAGAAGAGAAGGTAAACAACTGGCCATTTTGGTGAGGAAATTGAACTTTTATGTTAATTGTAACATTTGGACAGTAGTGAGTCTAGATAACACGCACATTCCTTCCATCTGGATTGTCACACTGCCATAACTAAGAATTGATACTAGGATAATCAGGTGACTTTCCAACAGTAGATAGTTAGTATTTTTTTAATCATAAATGAGTTTAAACTTTTGTTTATGAAGCAAACTACCATGTGTTTTCCCCAGAAATATGTGACCTGTTGCTGTGTGTAAAACATTGCTATTAATAGAATTGTGAGCTAAATTTAGTATTTCTCCAATACTTCAGCAGTTTAACTCTAGAAACAGGAACACAAGAGGTTTTAAAGCTCAACAATATTTTCTTAGGCATTTTGAACATTCTTACTGTTGATTTTGGAGTAGTTTGATTTGTTGAACCTCTATCTGTTGTGTTTGAATCAATATTTCATTTATGCAGATGGATTACTGTGCAGATCAAGGAGTCAGTTGCTGAACTGGAAAATTAGTGTTAACAATGATTTATGGATTGTTACAACCAAGTCTGGAGGGGTGAATAAATTCCTCTATTCCTTTCCTGAATTTGAATGTTTTACAAAAAGGTGTGATTTTTCAATTCACTATGTACTTGACCACAAGTAAAGCCCTCAACTCTTCAGTTGACAGGTAGAGTTAGTTTTATTGTTAAAATTCACCCAGGCAAAAGTATAAAACATTTTCAAAAAGGTAAAAACAAGTCCCAAATGTGGCAACATATATATCCATATGCTACCATGCAACATAGAACCTGTTACAGGGGAGGAAGTGGAATTAATAAAAGTTAAAGTTCAGAAGAAGAAAGAGATGTACATTCTTATGTTCCTTCAGTGGTATTGAAATTTGCACCGTGCTTTGGCTGATGTGAGCTGGCTGTTTTTCAGTCAAAATTTTTGCGCTGCAGATTTGATGCTGTCAGACTCCCACTTATTTACTGCAGCTCAGCGTTCAACATCATTATTCCCACGAAACCCATCTCTAAACTCCATGGCCTGGAGCTAAGATCCTCCCTGTGTGACTGGATCCTAGACTTCCTAACCCACAGACCACAATCCGTAAGGATAGGTAACAACACCTCCTCCACAGATCATCCTCAACACTAGTGCCCCACAAGGCTGTGTCCTCAGCCCCTTATTATACTTACTATAGACCTGTGAGTGTGTGACCAAATTCCTCTCCAACTCGATTTTCAAATTTGTTGATGACACTACTGTAGTGGGTTGAATCTCAAACAATGATGAGACGGAGTATAGGAATAGGATAGGGAATCTAGTGAACTGGTGTGATGACAATAATCTCCCTCTCAATGTCAACAAAACAAAGGAGATAGTCATCGACTTCAGAAAGTGTAGTGGAGACACGTCCCTGTCTACATCAATAGGAATGAAGTAGAAATGGCCAAGAGCTTTAGGTTTTTAGGTGTCCAGATCACCAATGATCTGTTCTGGTTCTCCATGCCGATGCTATAGCTAAGGAAGCCCACCAAAGCCTCTAATTTCTCAGGAGATGAAGAAATTTGGTATGTCTGCTACAACTCTCATCAACTTTTGCAGATGCACCTTTGAGAGCATCTTTTCAGGTATCACAGCTTGGTATGTCTCCTGCTCTACTTAAGACTGCTAGAAATTACAAATGAATGAAGCTCAGTCCATTACTCAAATCAACCACCTAACCCTCGACACTGTCTATACCTTCCTGCTACCTCAGAAAAGCAGCCAGCATAATCAAAGACCCTATACACCCTGGACGTACTCTCTTCCACCTTCTTCCTTTGTGAAAAAATTACAAAAATCTGAAGTCATGTGCCAACAACTTCTTCCCTGCTGCCATCAGACTTTTGAATGGGCCTAATTCGCATTCAGTTGAATTTCTCTACACTGTATTTATGACTGTGATACTACATTCTGCACTCTCTTCTGTCCTTCTCTATGTATGGTATGCTTTGTCTGTATAGTGTGCAAAAAACAAAACTTTTCACTATATACGAATGCATGTGTCAATAATAAATACAGTCAAAATCACATGTCCCCAGTATAATCCTCTTTCAGAGGCTTTGAGAAACTTGGAAAAATTTTGGGTCAAGTGACTTTGACAGTTGTTTTAAAACTGCATATTTGCAATTCTGGCTGTTTATATTTTCTTCTTAAAAACAAGGCATGACAACAGTTGATAATGATTAATATTACATTTTGCACATGATGCAATGTCTTGATGCTTCTTCATGGAGAACAAAAACATGTTGTAATGAGTGTTCCATTACAACATGTCAAATTATTAAAAAAAATCAAAAAAGATACACATGCACTACTATTCATACTTTAACCTTATGGTTACAGCTATGCTCAGTTGTAGGGGTGGCGACTAGATAATTGTAAATGGAGTTAGAGTCTGTGACATTGCTCGCTTCCATTTTAAGTGTGTGTTATGCTCAAAACCTATTTTTACTAGGAAAGGCTAGCCTTGCATTATTTCTCAAATCTTTCTGGGGTCAGGCATGTATGAAGGTTTGTGGTTTCAGTGCCTGCTCCCAACTCCACAGAAGCCCTGAATGTGTATCATCTAGCAGCTTTGGGTTTATAATTCAAATTAAGCTTCTGTTCCGCAGATCTTTGATGTGTTAACTATGAGACAGGCTGCTATTATGCAAATATTCTCCTTTGCAGAGCTGAGATGCCTGGCTGAGTTTTAACCCTTTGATGTCCAGCTCAGTCCTGGGACCTCTTCTATTTGTAATATATATAAATGACTTGGAACAGGGTGTAAGTGGAGTGATCAGCAAGTTTGCAGACGATACAAAGATGGCTGGACTTGCGGATAGTGAGGAGCATTGTCAGGTGATGCAGAGGACATAGATAGGCTGGTAGCTTGGGCAGATAGATGGCAGATGGAATTCAATCCTGATAAATGTGAGGTGATGCATTTCGGGAGAAAGAATGTAGGAGGGAGGTATAGATAAAGGGTACATAGAACATTACAGCGCAGTACAGGCCCTTCGGCCCTCGATGTTGCGCCGGCCAGTGGACCCTCTAACCTAAACTATTCCAATATCATCCATATGCCTATCCACCGAACATTTGAATGCCCCCAAAGTAGGCGAGTCCACAACTGCTGCAGGCAGGGCATTCCACGCCCTCACCACCCTCTGTGTAAAGAACCTGCCTCTGACATCCGTCCTATAACTACCACCTCTTAATTTAAAGTTATGTCCCCTCGTGTTGGTCATCACCATCCGAGGAAAAAGGCTCTCACTATCCACCCTATCCAGTCCTTTGATCATCTTATACGCCTCAATTAGGTCACCGCGTAACCTTCTTCTCTCTAATGAAAATAACCTCAGGTCCCTCAGCCTTTCCTCATAAGGCCTTCCCACCATACCAGGCAACATCCTGGTAAACCTCCTCTGCACCCTTTCCAATGCTTCCACATCTTTCTTATAATGCGGCGACCAGAACTGTACGCAATACTCCAAGTGCGGCCGCACCAGAGTTTTGTACAGTTGTAACATAACCTCACGGCTCCTAAATTCAATCCCTCTACCAATAAAAGCTAACACACCGTACGCCTTCTTAACAACTTTATCAACCTGGGTGCCAACTTTCAAAGAGCTATGTACTTGTACCCCAAGATCCCTCTGCTCGACAACACTATTAAGGGTCCTTCCATTAGCCCTATATTTCATATGCCTGTTATTCCTACCAAAGTGAATCACCTCACACTTATCCGTATTGAATTCCATTTGCCACCTCATGGCCCAGCTCTACAACCTATCTATGTCCCTCTGCAAACTGTAACATCCATCCTCGCTCTCTACAACTCCCCCCGCTTTGGTATCGTCAGCAAATTTACTAATCCAACCCTCTACACCCTCATCTAGGTCATTTATAAAAATGACAAACAGCAGTGGCCCCAAAACAGATCCTTGAGGTACACCACTTGTAACTGCACTCCAGGTTGAATATTTCCCATCAACCACACCCTCTGTCTTCTATCAGCTAGCCAATTCCTAATCCAAACTGCTAAATCACCTTCAATCCCATGCATCTGCACTTTCTGCAGTAGCCTACCATGGGGAACCTTATCAAACGCTTTGCTAAAATCCATATACACTACATCAACTGCCTTACCCTTATCTACCTCTTTGGTCACCTCCTCAAAAAACTCAATAAGGTTTGTGAGGCACGACCTACCCTTCACAAAATCGTGCTGACTATCCCTAATCAATTTGTATACTTCTATCAGATCTCTTCTAAATCTACGTCTTTCTAAGGAAAACAGTCCCAATTTGCCTAACCTCTCCTCATAACTCAGACCTTCCATACCAGGCAGCATCCTGGTAAACTTTCTCTGCACGTCTCCACGTCCAGAGTCTCCACGTCCTTCCGGTAGTAAGGCAACCAGAACTGGACGCAGTATTCCAAATGAGGTCTAACCAATATTTCATACAACTGCAATATTAAAGGCCAGCTCTTGTACTCTATACCCCTTCCTATAAAGGCTAGTGTACTATATGCTTTCTTCACAAACTTCTCTACTGGCTCTGCCACCTTCAGAGAGTTGTGACCTATTAAGAGTATAGAAGAGTATTGGTAGACCTATTAAGAGTATAGAAACGCAGAGGGACCTGGTGATGCAGGTGCACAACTCTCTGAAGGTGGCAGAGCGGGTAGAGAAGTTTGTGAAGAAAGCATATAGTACACTGGCCTTTATAGGAAGGAGTATAGAGTACAAGAGCTGGCCTTTAATATTGCAGTTGTATGAAATATTGGTTAGACCTCATTTGGAGTACTGCGTCCAGTTTTGGTTGCCTTACTACCGGAAGGACGTTGAGACTCTGGATGTGGAGACATGCAGAGGAAGTTTACCAGGATGCTGCCTGGTATGGAAGGTCTGAGTTACGAGGAGAGGTTAGTCAAATTGGGACTGTTTTCCTTAGAAAGACGTAGACTTAGAAGAGATCTGATAGAAGTATACAAGATTATGAGGGGTATAGATAGAGTAAACAGGGTTAAACTTTTTCCTAGGATGGACTCGAATAGCACGAGGGGTCACGGGCTTAGGGTGTAGGGGGTAAGGTATAATTTGGATACTAGAGGGCGTTTTTTCACCCAGAGGGTGGAGGGGATATGGAATGAACTGCCAAGTAAAGTGGTGGGGGCATGCACTCTGGAGTTATTGAAGAAATACTTAGATGGGCACATGAACAGAATAGGAATGGAGGGGTATAGAAAACTGATTTAAAATAGGGATCATGAGGCTTGGGAGTCCCTGGGAAGTGTGTAAATAGATGATGATATTGATGTACTTGTTTTTATCCTACAGGTGCTTTGGTTCACCTTGTTGTCTAATGAGGGGCATACATGCGATGGGTCGTGAGAGGGCTGCTCTTGGATTTTTTTCGGGAGTATCCTAGTGCTTCACGTCGTTAGTGTACGCTTGACCTGGACCATTTATGGGCAACATGACAGCTCAGTGACTATTGCTGTGCTGTGCAGATACATGGATTTGGGCCTGTATCTGTGGGAGTTTGCGCATTCTCTCCGTGCTTGCGTGGGTTTTCTCCGGGTGCTCCGGTTTCTTCCACATCTCAAAGATGTGCTCTTAGGCTAATTGGCAAAACAAATTCTCCCTATATTGTCTAAAATTTGGTTTTTAATCCATAGATGTATAAACATTGACAGGGATCACAGGTAGAGGTGGGAACATCGGGGTGGCGGCACGGGCTCGTTGGGCCGAAGGGCATGTTTCCCGTGCTGTTTTGTTCTTTGTTCCGTATCCCATGTAGTTGGTGGTTCAACTCCAAGTATTTTTTTCAGATTTGATCTCCTGGAAGTCAGTAGATTGCAACTTGATTTTAGCCTCCAGTTGGGTTTCTGGACCTGCATCAGACACTTCACTTTGACGTAGTATTGCATCATGGTGGCTTTGTCACTGGACTAAGATCCAGAGTAATGCTGTAAGGTTCCAGGCTTGAATCCCACCATTGATGGTGGTGAAATTTAAATTCAGCAAAAATCTGGAATTAAAACTCCAATTATGATCATGAAACAATTGTTGATTGTCATAAAAACCCACCTGGTCCATTTGATTTATTATTGTCACATGTTTTAGTATACAGTGAAAAGTATTGATTCTTGCACATTATATAAGGCATATTATCCATACAGAAGGAAAGGAGACAGTACAGAATACAGTGTTACATCAGAAGTGAAGTCTGGATAAAGATCAACTTAGTGCAAAGTAGGTCCATTCAGAATCTTATGGCAACAGGGAAGAAGTTATTCTTCTGTCAGTTGGTATGTGACTTCAGACTTTAATATCATTTTCTGCTGGAAGAACATGGAAGAGAGCATGTTCAGGTTATGTGGGGTCCTTAACTATGCTGGCTACTTTTCCAAGGTAACAGGAAGTCTAGGCCAAGTCAGTGGTTAGGAGGTTTGTTTGCATGATAGACTGAACTTCACTCACGACTCTTTGTAGTTTCCTTTGGTTTTGGGCAGAATAGCAGCATACCAAACTGTGATACAACCAGAAAGAATGCTTTCTATGGTGCAGCTGTAAAGGTTCCCTTTGTGTCTTTTGGGGGAGGAAATCTACCATCCCTGTGTGATCTGCCTTACATATGATCCCAGACCCACAGCAGTATGGGTCTGCCTTTTCAAGAGCAATTAGAGAAGGACAATAAATGCTGATCCAGCCAGCAATGCTCACATCTTATGAACAAATACCAAAAAAAAATATATTGCTGGACTGATTTGACTTTTGTTTGATCAGTGGGTTACTCAACATTGATTTCACTGCTATCTCTTTTGTAATATCCACGTGTAGTATTTGATTTGAGGTATGGGTTTTTTTTGCCTTTTTCAATTAGGAATGAGTTTTCCCCTAACCTCTTCCATGTCTCCTGGAAGGCTACTCTCGCCAGGTGAATGTGCAGCTCCTGCTGCACTTCCCTGTGACTGTTCAACCAAATAGGCCATCATGCTCAATTTCTCTTGGCCTATTTGAGAACTTGCCTGGCTTCCATTTAAATTGGATGTGAAGGCGTCTGCTAAACAGATTGCTGGCTCTCTTCCTTCAATTTTTGTTTAATCTTTATGGACTCTTTCTTGATATCTTGTACCTCAGAAAGGGATATCTTTTTAAGCAGGACAGGACTGATGACTATGCCGATATCCATTGAGGCTAGTCTTAAAGAAGGAAACTCATCCCCATCCTGTTTTTCAGAACTAGTCAACAAACTACAGCTGTTCATGTTTCCAGTGTTGCTGCCTATTCAACAAATAAATATCCTGATGCTCATACCATCATATTATTGTCTCTCTCAGCTGTATGCATTTTCTAACTATTGACCTAGGTTAAGAGTCCCCTTTCTGATTACTCTTTTAATATTTCCTCTGCGCTCAACTTGTTTCACAGGATCAGAACATCTTGGAATCTCTTACATGGAGGACATATCCTGAGTAGTACAATTATGCCTGTATCAGCATACTATCCAAGCTGTGGTGTGGTGTGACACTTGATAATCTTGCAATTGACAACTTTATCCTACTCCTTCATATGTTCGATAGATGTAAGCTGTTATTATAGTCAGTAACTCAATTGATCATTTGTTGATTGTAGCTTGTCCAGGATGTATTTCTAAATGTAGAGATGGTAATGGTAACTTTGCTCAATTCAGATAGATTTTCCAGTCTTTAATGAAATGATCTAATGATGTGGGTTAGGTGGATTGGCCATGCTAAATTGCCCCTTAGTGTCAGTGGATGTAACTAGAGTAACTGTATAGGGTTAGGGCCTAGGTGGGATTGTGGTCAGTACAAACTCGTTGGATCTGCACTTTAGAATTCTATGATTCTATGATGGGTTTTTTCCCCTGTGAAAGGACTCTATCACTGTTTAACTGAACCATTTACAATGAATTGATTGACAACTTTTAGTTCAATAGAACTAATGGCAGTATTTAACTTGACATTGTTCTTTAATGAAGCTGGCAGATTCTGACCTTTTCTATCACTATGGAAATGTGATTGTTCCTGTGGAAGCCAGTTGTCAATAAGCTGTAGTTCCAACTGGTATGTACCTCCAGTGCAATCATTTCTAAACAAAAGGTCCTACACTATTTTACCTATGATCTTTGTCGAGGCTCATGTCTTCTGTCTTTGCAAAAGCCAACACATTGGTTTTGTTGAATCTTCAAGCATAGCTGAAAGTAAGGTCGCCATCATCCTCAGCTCTGGTGTGCATTGGCATACCAGGCATAAAATTCAGTGCCTGTCACCTACCCAATCCCATGGATATTTTAACTATGATGGGCAAGGCAGTGGATGGCCTGCTAATCTGTGAGCAAATTGAGACCTGTGTATGGCCAATTAAAGGCTATTTAAAGACGTAACACTGCCATTGAGATTTTGTGGGGTGAGAGGGCAGGGGCTTTTCAGGCCTCCAGTGTCAACACAGGCCCTCTTTTCCCAAGGAATTTTCCTGTCTGCTCCACCAACTCACCCACCTCGACCAGCCAATCCGGCTGCAATGAGATCCAGTGTACTCTGGGTTCGTTAGGCTCAGTTCTTCACAGACTGACCAGAATCGCAGCAGTCGCCACCATTTGCAGGGCTTTGGTACAACCCAGCCAAACTGAAGTGGGCTCGCCTTCTGACTTTTGTGGCAGGGTCATTGCTGCCCACCACGCATAAAATTCAGTGAGTTTTCATGGAGGCTAAATTCAGCAATCCTCTTACACTTATATTCCTTGCACAAAGACATGGGCAACGTGTCAGAAGCCTTCTCTCTTCCATCATGCAACATAATCCATAAAAATTCCTCTAGTTTTCCACAATTAAAGTCAATGAAAAGTGTTTGGAAATGTTTGTTACTTATCACATCTCTTAAATTTAATGAACAGTGTAAATTCTCTCTTAACGCTGCAAATGGATTGTGCCCAATGTGAGGGGGTGTTCACTGTCCAAAGCACATTACAGCCGTCTAACATGGCAAATTGCTGCTGGCCTCATTTGCTTATTACCGATGATGTGCGGCTGGCAGGCACAAAGGCAGTGTGCTATTCCTGGGGGTCACATGGAATTCAGTTTTAATTTTTGAACGTGTAAAACGTTGATTGCATTCCAAGGACCGTTCTCCATTTTGATTGCAAACTTGTGTCTTGTCACAAAGGAGATTAGAATATGCTGTGGGAATGTTACAATCTTGTTTCCATTGTGAACTGCTTTTTCAAAAATTTCAACCCACATCTTCATTTCACCCCCACCACGAATTAGTGGTCAGTCATGCACTCAGATGTGACAACAGCTCCCTCACTCTTTCTTATTTTAGACCAGGATCTTGTGTGAGCAGCATCATTAATATCAATTAGCTGTAGCTGTAATGATTATTTTTATTAATGAGGCCGCCCCTCCTGCCTTTTTTGCAGCTGTCTGCTGAAAGTTCCATTGACAAGAACATTGTTTTTATCCTGATCCAAACTGAAGCCATGACAGCAAAACTATGTCCCTTTGTTCTAACTGGTGCTTCCGCTTTTCATAATTTATATTTTTGCCTTGTGTATTAGTGTTTACATATTTTGTGTAAACATTGCTACTCTGATCCATTAATACTGCACAGTTCATTTTTCTTTTCTTCATCAGCCTCTTTAGTCAGTCTGTTATTTGCCTTATTATCAACATAATTCTGCATGAGTATACAATTTTAGACAGCTTGTCCCCCTTCACAGTACTAATATGTAAGGCTGATGTATTCATTATTTTCTTTATACAATGAACAAACTAAACCAGTGAAGTTATTGTTATTCAATCTCTAGTAAATAAATGCACATTAGGCTGCTCTTTTGAATTCAAGCTTTATCAAGTGTTTGTAAATCTTGGATAACCAAATAAAATCCTTTCATTTTTAGCTTTAGATAGTGAATTTTTTAAAGATCATGGATGTCACATCCTGCCATACGTGACCATCCTGGATCTCTGGCATTGATGCCACCAAAGTTTGTAGAAGAAATTTTTTCACTCAATGCAGATGTGGGGGATTGGCAAAATTGCAGAAAGACCAGGGTATCCAGTGTAGGTAGCTTAGCCGAGGATGGGGTAAGGCTGTCTGAGCAAATGACTGTAAAAATGACTTAGTTGCCCCCAGAAGTCCCTTACAAAGGGGCTTTAAACAAAATGCAGCCCAATCTGCAGGGATTGAAGCGAAAATCTCTAGATCTCTCAATCACCCATTGGTTAGCTTCCTGGTCTCACCAGATGTGTATCTGCTGGCCTTTCATAATTGGAGGCTCAGGTTATGAGAACTCCTGATTGTAGGAAGTGATTATCCTGGCCTGAACACCTTGTGACTGAGTATGTAAGCAGCTGATGGAAGTTGTTACCTCAAAAAGCCACATCTCAATCCACCTCATTTGGATTCTACTATCCTAGTATTCTGAATCGGAGTGAAATTGTTGACAAGGCATAGATGGTACATTTAAAAAAACCCTCAAAGGTAGATAATTTTGGGAATTGAAACACTCAAGGTTGCCACCAATGATGCTTGGCAGAATGGAAAAGGAGGAAAAACCTAGATAATAAAGGATGGTATAAGAACATTAGTGAGAAAGAATCTTGGCTCAGAATAGTAGGATCAGCATGATTGGAGATCAGGAATAGCATGAGTCAGAAAGCATTGGTGGGAGTAATTTCTAGGTGTACTACCTGCAGTTATACTTTTGAAAATGGTATTAAAAAGCAGAAATTATTGGAACGTGTAATAGCGACCATATAATAGTTTTGGGGACTTTAATTTTAACATAGATTGGACCAATGAAATTGGCAAATATGTCGAGAAGATAAGTTTCCTGGAGCAACATTTTGTGGAACCAGTTGCATAATAGTGGATCTAAAACTATTTTTGATCCACTATTGGGCAATTAATTAATGTTAATTTGTAATGCCTTTGTAAAGGATTCACTGGGAAATGGTGATCATAATGATATTATATTCCACATTAAGTTTGAAAACAACATACTCCAATTACAGACAAGAATTTTAAACTTAAAACTATATAAGTCTCTGCTTGAGGGGAGACCAGGCTAAGGTTGATTGAGCAAATGACAAAAAATATATGGTAGTAAATAAACAGTGGAAAATATTTAAAGAAGCAATGGAAAACATTCAACAAAAATATGCTCAATTGAACAGCAAATCCTCAACGAAAAAGACCCATCTATGGCTTACAAAGATGCTTAAAGCATTTGAGTAAAAGAAAGGGTATCTTGTGTTGCAAAGAATAAAAGTATGTCTGAGGAATGGTAGTTTCATATGCCAGCAATAGGCTATCAGAAAGTAGATAAAATGGTAAAAATCTAGACAAAAATAGTGAGGTATATAAAAAAAATTAGAATAGCTTTTTACAAGTAGTACAAAGAGAGTAGCTAAAGTAAAAATTGGTCTGTTTATAGTGGAGACAGGAGAAAATAAAATGGGGAATGAGAAAATGGCAGAAATATGGAACAAATATTTTGTGTCTGTTTTCACGGTCGACGACACAAGTTACACGTCAGAATTACCCATGATGTGAGATGCTGGTGTTGACCTGCTGTAGGAACAGTAAGATGCCAGTGTTGGACTGCGGTAGGCACTGTAAGAAGTCTCTGGTTAAACTCCAACAAGTTTATTCGGTAGCACAAGCTTTCAGAGCACTGCTTCTTCATCAAGTAAGCACTCCAAAAGTTTGTGCTACCACATAAATCTGTTGGACTGTAACTTGGTGTTGTGGCTCATCAGAATTAGAGCATAATCTAGGGACTAAAAGGAATGAAGAAATTAGGGTATGGGCAAATAAAAATGCTTAAGAATCTTAAAGAACTAGCATTTGATACATACTAGTGCATGTAAAAAGGCAACAGCAGAGATAGTGCACATGCTGGCTGTGATTGTCTTAAATTTCCTAGATTTCGTAATCCCAACAGATTGAAATTTAGCAAACATAATACTGCTGTTCAAGAAAGAAGGGAGAGTGAAAACTAAGGCAGGTTAGCTTAACATCTACAAAGTGTTGAAATCTATCATTAAGGAAGTTCTAACAATGCACGTAAAAGGAAAGTGGATGATCAGACCCTTTGATCAATCCCTTTGATTTTACAAAGGGACATCCTATTTGATAAAGTTATCGGCATGTTACTGAAAAGAGAGAATTTTTGCTGAAGTTTTTCATCTTGTATTGATCAGATTTGCAAGAATATAATGCAAAAGAAATCAATTAATTTAAAGGGTGTGGAAGAATATTGATGGTAACAAGTAGACTTTTATTTGTCAAAGCATTGCGTTGGAAAATGCACCAGTTGAAAGTAAGTGATAGTTAACTCCTGCGCATAATTTGAAATTTAAAACAAGGCAGCTTAACTCTGACTAGTCAAGGCATTGTCCTGAGGAATGAAATAGTGAATGGCTGTCACTTAATTTAATTAGCTGAAACAAAAAGCAGCCACAAAGGTGTGCACGTTCTTCCTGTCTGCAAATAATAGGGCCCCAAGAATTATTGCATGTAATTTTCGATATACATATATGCACCACATTGTGAGCCCGACTGATAATTTTAAATTGGTTGTCAGTGTAATTTTTAGCACTGAGGATTATTTAGCAAATAGTTTCCAATTGCGGAATATCATCTGGACATTGTTTTGGGTTTTGCAAGCATAGGCTAGTTGAATACGTTGAATACCTTGCCCATTGTGAGCAGTGCCTGGGCCATGTGCCAGTTTTCACCATGTGTGGCATACATACCTAGTATCACATTGGTATTGAAATTTATATACCACGTTATTTATTTGTGTGGGAGGCTGAATGTCTGTTTGGTTTGATGGCAGCATCCTGTACTTGTGAATATCACTCATTGCCACTGCATAGTAGCAGTGTGAAACAGCTAGTTTCATCTGTTGCTCAAATGTTTGAGATATTTTGTCATTCCATGATAATCTGAGGTAGACTTGACATTTTTCAGGGCTGTAAGTGATAGCCTTTAGCCTGTTCATGAATGCAAAATGATTTGATCAGGGGAGCTATTATCCCACAGGATGGGCTTGATGTGCTTATTTCAGCATCAAGCTTGCATGGTGCGCACGTAACTCGGGCCCTATTAATGAAGTTGCCAATAAAGCTAATCTAGTGCATGAAACTATAAGAATCGTAACATGTGTATTGATCAGTAAAGGTGGGCTTGTGGCAGACAGTGGTAGAAGATCCTTAGCAGATTTCTCAATTAGCATGTGAAGGAAAGGGAGTTAGTTCATTTGTCTGCTCCATTTCATATATGAATTTGAGTGCAGGATAGAGCATCATAAAACACGTAAGGAAACTATTACTTGAAGCTGCAAATTTAAGTTTCGCAAACATATCACTCATGCAGCAAGGGGTAGCAGATTAGATGTCATTCCATTGAAAATGCATTTCTCGTTGAACCCATCAAAGATATTTGAACAAGTGGGCCCAGAGGGCATTCCATGGCAACACCATCTATTGGGCATACATGGATTTTTTTTAAAACTAAGCTCAACTGCAAGTTGCGAGTTCGTAAGTTCAATGAACAAAGATTCAGACATTGGTGGCGGGTCTAGATCGCCATGATATACTGCTGTAGTGCAAATATCTCTGGTTTCCTTAAATGCAACATTGATGAATAGGCTAGAAATGTCAAATGAGCACATGGATGTTGCATTGCTACTGATATGCGCACCCTATATTGTCTTTATAAATTTGAAGGAATCCTTCACCCTCTGGAAATCCTGCTGAAGACTAGTTTGGCAAATTCGTGCTGTGCAGAAAACATCAGGCTATGCTGGTTCTCCTTGAAACTGAGGAGGCCAAGAGGAGATTTGTTTGAAATTTACAAAATTGTCAAAGGCCAGAATTAAGTTGGTGGGAAGGGCCTACTTACTTTAGTAGAGAAGTCACTGACTAGGGACATAGATTTAAAGTGATTGGTTCAAAAATGAGAAATTGTTTTTTCACCTAGAGGGGTGTGGGTGTCCAGAATGCTCTGCTGGAAAGAGGAGGAGAAGCAGAAAACATCAACTCATTTAAAAGATGTCTCCACATGCACCTTAAGTTCTATAATCTGCAAGACTACAGACCAAAGGCTGTATTAGGCTTGGTGGCTTGTTCTTTGGTTGATACAGACATTGGGTCAAATGGCCTGTTTCTGTGCCATAAATTTTTGATGTTTTTATCCACCAGCTGTTGTGATGGGATTTGAACCCATGTTCTCAGACCTTCACGACACATGACAGCGCAGAGTTGCTGAGCAGAGACTGATAGCCAAGTTGCACACACATGAGGACGGCCTCAGCCAGGATCTTGGTTTCATGTCGCACTATCTGTAACCTCCATGACTTGACTGGGCTTGTAAAGTCTCACTTACTGTCCTGTCTGGAGACTATACACATCTCTTTAACCTGTGCTAATGCTATCTCCACTCACATTGTCTGCATCTTTAAGACTTGAATAGCAGGTTAGCTGTAAAGACTTGCATTCTAATCAGTATTCTGTAAACTGTGTGTGACTTTATATGCCCTGTTTCTGATCAGAACCTTCCACACACCTGACAAAGGAACACTGTTTCCAAAAGCTTGTGGGATTACTACCAAATAAACTGGTTGGACTTTAGTCTGGTGTTGTGAGACTTCTTGCTGTCTCAGACTATTATTCCATATCTCTGGCTTATTAGTGCAGTGACATTACCACATTGCCACATTGCTGTCCAGAGTGAGGAGATGGCGCTGCTCATATCACAAAGCTAAGTTGAGAAAGCAAAATGAGAAGGATACCAAAGAAGCTGCAAAAAGATTTGGGCAGGGTGAGTGGTAGCAGGATGGCGGGGTTGAGTATAACATGGAGAAGTGTGAGATTATTCACTTTGGCTGTAAGAAGAGAAAGCAGAACATTTTTCAAAGTCCTGAAACTTATAAAATGTTGCTTTATAGAGAGACTTAGGTGTACTTGTTTAAGGAAAGACAAAAACCTAGTTTGTAGGTACAAGTGATTAGGAAAGCAAATGGCACATTTGCCTTTTATTTCAAGGGGACATGAGTACAAGAATAAAGAGATTTTTCTACAATTGTATGGGGCTTTGATAAGACAATGCCTACAACACTGTATGCAATTTTGACCTCCACGTTTGATGAATGTTCTTTTTTTGCAGGCAGTATAGAGCAAAGGTTCATTAGATTGATCCCTGACATGAGAGGGTTGTTTTATGATGAGAGGCTGAACAAATTAGATCTTTATTCTCTGGAGTTTAAAAGATTGAGAGGTGATTTCATTGGAATATTCAAGATTACAAACCAGCTTGACAAGGTAGACACTGGAATGTAGCTTCTTCTGGCTGGAGAGTCAAACAGAGTTTTGGGATAAGGGCATCATTGTTTAGGACTGATATGAGGAGAAACTTCTTCATTCAAAATGGATTTTGAATTGTTGGAATTCCCCCCTCCAGACGATTGTGGAAGTACCATCATATATCATTGATTTAGAGATATCATTGACTGAATTTAAAGCTGAGCAAGGCAGACTTTTGATGTGTCAAAAAATTAAGGGATGGGGGAGATTCCTACAAAATGGAAGGTACGCTTCAAGGAGGAAAAAAGGGTACCTAATTTCTCAAGGTCAAAATGGTACTTTTTCCTCCTGCAGTTTAAATGATTAGCTGCAGAAAGGGAATTTATAAACTGTAGAATTAGATCTGTCAGAGGTCACTGTAAGTGCAATGCACAACTTTGACACAATAACCTAGCCTCTGATTGTGGTAATTAGGTGGGTGGCAATATTGAGTAGGATATGCATAACACTAGACTTTACCATTTTAACGCCCATGCCATTTTCCACCATTATTGCCAGCAATCAATAGAAAGACATGCCTATGTTTAAGTGCATGTGCAAATGAGATCTGTGACATCATTTCATTATAAACTAAATCCTTTCCCATTAGAAGAAGTTATGTGAGGCTTTGAACTAGCTATCTCCTAGCAGAAGACAATGGCTTGAGGGGAATTTTACGAGCCTCACCCGAGCAAAATCCATAAAATCCTGCCGAATATGATGTGCAATTGTGGAAACAGTATGGAGAGAGTAATGAGTTTCTTGAATTTCTTGAATGACTATAGAGCACCGAACCTATTGCTTTCGTTACAAGCCAAAGAATTGTTATGGGTGGTAAAATATTTTTGTTGTCCTTGAAGACAGATTCATCTATTTTATATGTTAATTCTTTTCTGTTTCTTTGCTGTAATTAATCATTACAAAAACATAAAATCAATAATAATTAAAATTTAGATCTTGGAGGCATTATTTTGTCTTCAATCCTGCTTAATTCCTAAAAGTTTCATTTTCTGAATATGAATCACCACTGAGAATTATTTAAAATCATTCAAGTGATTTTTACTGATAGTAGCGGTGTAGCTACTGATAATGTTTGAGATTTAAATCTCAGTAATAGCAAAAAACTATGAAATAAAAACATTAGAAATTCAGAGCCAGAGGTTAAGACAAATGGCACCTATCTGTCTTGTTGTCCATTATAAACATTGTGGCGGTATTTAGGTCAATGGTTTTACTTGTAATAAATTTAAAGGCTAACTTTCAGAATGTTTACGTTCTCAGTTACAAAGTTCAGAAAAAACAGGCAGGTTCAGAGTGAAGAAGATGCTTGCCTACTTTGTTACATCATATCTCTACTGCTATTTCTAGAACAGGATGGTCAGTTGGATGTGGATCTAGAGCTGCAGTAAACACAGACACACCAAGGCCCAGAGACCAAAATGCACTCTGACCAAAAATAAGTGGACACTGCATCATATGTATTTAGAAAATTTTATTTTATTTTGCACAATTTCTTTCATCCATCTTTTCTGATGGGCATCAATTTTTTTTGCAGGTGTAGTTCCAAGGATATTGGATTATTTCTGGTACCTTACGTACACAGCCATTATTTGTGAGTGTTAACATTGCTGCACAAAATTTACAATAATTATATCTTTTCCACCTAGCATAAGTCAGCTATTGTTAGCAGGATCTTGCTTTTAACAGCCTGCATATACACTCATGAGCTTCCACCAACCGATGATTTGTGCTAATGGCTAACTTTGTCCCAAGAATTTAGATGTGATGTAAAGATGCCGGCGTTGGACTGGGGTGGTAAGAACTCAGTAAGAATTTAGCAACACCAATTTTAAATCCAACCGATTTATTTGATAGTAAAATTGCGAGCTTTCAACACTCTTGTGTCTTCGTCAGGCAAATGCAGTGTTCTGGTCTGCAATAGCACACATCAGCACAGACAGTCAGAGATGGCTGATTAGAATGCGAATCCTTACATCTAACCTGCTATTCAAGTGTTAAAGTGGCTAACAATGTGTGTGAAGGGAATCCTGAGCATTGGTTAGAGAATTGTGTATTTCCTCCAGACAGCACAGTAAGTGAGGTTTTTTGCTAACCCAGGCAAGTTACGGGGGTTACAGGTAGTGTGTCATGAAGCCAAGATCCCTATTAAGACCGTCCTCATGTGTGCGGAACTTGGCTATCAGTCTCTGCTCAGCGACTCTGCGCTGTCGTGTGTCACGAAGGCCCCCTTGATGAACATTTACCCGCAGGTCTGAGGCCGAATGCCCATGACTGCTGAAGTGTTCGCCCACAGGAAGGGAACTGTTTTGCCTGGTGATTGTTGAGCGATGCTCATTCATCCACTGTCGTAGTGTCTGCCTGGTCTCCCCAATGTACCATGCTTCGGGACATCCTTTCTTGCAACGTATTAGGTATGCAACGTTGGCCGAGTTGCTAGAGTATGTACCGTGCACCTGGTGAATGGTATCCTCACGTTTGATGATGTCATCCATGTCTATGATCCGGCATGTCGATGATCCGGCATGGCGCTCGACTCATCGATTGACAGTTCCGACATGCCACAACGATAAACCGCACTGACCTCCTCAGAAGACGAACACGGGGCACGGTGGACAGAGTACCCTTTGTTGTCCAGTACTTCCCCGGAGCGGAGAAGCTACAACATCTTCTCCGGAGTCTTCAACATATCATAGATGACGATGAACATCTCGCTAGGGCCATCCCCGCCCCCCCACTTCTTGCTTTCAGACAACCGCACAACGTCAAACAGATCACTGTTCGCAGCAAACTACCCAACCTTCAGGAGAACAGTGACCACAATACCACACAACCCTGCCAGAGCAACCTCTGCAAGACATGCCGGATCATAGACATGGACGACATCATCAAACGTGAGAATACCATTCACCAGGTACACGGTACATACTCTTGCAACTCGGCCAATGTTGTCTACCTAATATGTTGCAAGAAAGGATGTCCCGAAGCATGGTACATTGGGGAGATCATGCAGACACTACGACAGCGGATAAATGAGCATCGCTCAACAATCACCAGGCAAAACAGTTCCCTTCCTGTGGGCGAACACTTCAGCAGTCATGGGCATTCAGCCTCAGACCTGCGGGTAAATGTTCTTCAAGGGGGTCTTCGTGACACACGACAGCGCAGAGTTGCTGAGCAGAGACTGATAGCCAAGTTCCGCACACATGAGGACAGTCTTAATAGGGATCTTGGCTTCATGACACATTATCTGTAACCCCCGTAACTTGCCTGGGTTAGCAAAAAACCTCACTTACTGTGCTGTCTGGAGAGAATACACAATTCTCTAACCAATGCTCAGGATTCCCTTCACACACATTGTTAGCCACTTTAACACTTGAATAGCAGGTTAGATGTAAGGATTCGCATTCTAATCAGCAATCTCTGACTATCTGTGCTGATGTGTGCTATTGCAGACCAGAACACTGCATTTGCCTGATGAAGACACAAGAGTGTTGAAAGCTCGCAATTTTACTATCAAATAAATGGGTTGGATTTAAAATTGGTGTTGCTAAATTCTTACTGAGTTCTTACCAAGAATTTAGTACATGGTCAGCACTGAGTCATTTACACAAGTGGGAGGGGCGCTTAGCCACACAGATATGGAATTTCAGAGTTTATATTTTTCGTTAGCATAACTTATTGAAGAAAATTTCCCCAAACCAATTCCAGTTCTCAATTATATGCATACCCTGAACAGAAGGGGCAAATTATCTAATGTGTGTCAAAGAATTAAAACTGCAAATGCAGGACACTTTAGAAAGGCCTATTGTTTCTGAAATTGGAACCTGTTTTTTTTCCCTGTAAGCCAACAGCCAACTGACTGTTTAGTTGAAGCATTTTGTGTTTCTATATTTTCCCATCAATTTGTATTTTTAGAATAATTTGCTGCAAGATGATGTTTAAAAATTTAGTAATGGGCTTCAATTTATTCCAGAAGTAAATGGAATGTGAAGAGGGATGTGATTTTTTTAAAATACTATAAGGGGTCCATTTTCTTTTGCCCTGTTTACAAGCTTAAATGGAACAGTAGTTGGCTGAACTATTTTTAAAAACCAATTGATGCTTGCTGCTGAAGCGCTATCCATTTTGATTTTTGGGCTGACCTTCATAGAGGAGGTGCTGCTCCCACCAGACACATGGCTCCCACCTGACACAAGTGAGGGCCTCATTAAGATATTTGCTCATGGTCAAATGATGCATTTAGGATATTGATGCTATTTTGGTGCCAGTCATCACTTCTGTGTACAAGCTAGGGATGGTGCAGGTCAGGAGAACATGCATTCACAGCACTACTTGAATTGATCATAACCTACATTCGGGTAAAGCTAGAATGAAAATCTGGCAATTACTTTTCTGCTTTCTAGGAACTTTTAAAGCTTAAACGACTTTCCTTTAGTGCAAGTCTTCAGGATATGCTCTTTATATTTCCCTGCTGCTTAAATCTGCTGGTATTTTGATCCCCCAATCTTTTCAGCTCTCCTCATTAATTGCTACTTTAAGCCACATCAGTTTAGGTCTTGCTCCGTTTCCTGTCCTCCCAAATGGCGGTCTCGCTATAAACAATTGGTGGCTCGCCTGTTGCATTTAAATGAAGCCTGACTGTAATACTTGATGGAGCCTCTCTACAGCAGTTGTGCAAAAGTTGCCCCATCCGCAGTCCATATGGTGTGTGCCACTTCAAAAAATTAAGGTTTAAATGCCTAATGGATTTCGACAATAAGCAATAATTATCAAGAATACCAATTTAATGGCATAATAACTGTGGTAGAATGAAAGGTCACTTATTATTTCATTCTGTGGTTTTGTTTGACTAAGGCTGGCATGAAATATAGAGGTAATTTCATGATGCCTTCCAGCAAGGGATTATGCTCATGAGACTAAGTGCTGTGGAGCTTTCTCCATTATATATATTTCACATGAGCTTTTTCAGAACAATGGAGTGATCCCTTCTGTAATATGCTTTTGCTGCCTAAAGTGAGATTTAGGTTTGGACTGCTGCTGCTTCCTTTCAAGTAATAGATCACATCTATACACCCTCCTCTGATAGGTTTCAAATGGTTTGCAATACACCAGAATTTTCTGCAGCAGTGATTAATGGTGAACAAATCAAGAGGTATTCTTGAAGAAACTGATAGAAACTGATAGAAAATACAGAATGTAAACTTAGTCAGGAAACCTTTTGTAAAAGTTTGTGTAATTGACCTTAGGATGATTTGAGTGTGTGGGTATATCCATGGCAGATGCACAATAACATGAATAAATGTGAGGTTATCCACTTCAGTAGCAAAAATAGGAAGGGAGATTATTATTTGAATGGTGTAAGTTGAGAGAGATGAATATTCAATAAGAATTTGGTATCAGTTACTGAAACTAAGCGCATAGGTACAGCAGGAAGCAAAAAAGGCAAATGGTATGTTGGCCTTCATAGTGAAAAGATGTGAGTATAGGAATCGTGATGTTTAACTGCAATTGTATAGGGTGTTGGTGAGGCCACGTATTGTGTGCAGTTGTGGTGTCCTTATCTGAGGAAGGATGCTCTTGCAATAGAGGAAGTACAGCAAAGGCTGATTCCAGTTTGTCATATGTGGAGAAACTAAGTAAGTTAGAATTATATTCATTGGAGTTTAGAAGAGTGAAGGGGGATCTAATATGAACTTAGAAAATTCTAACAGGATTAAACAAGATAGATTCAGAAATAATGTTACTAATGGTGGCAAAATCCAGAACAATCATAGTTTGAGGATAAGGAACAAACCTTTTTAGGATTGAGGTGAGGAGAAACTTTTTTCACCCAGAGGGTGGTGAATGTATGGAATTCACTACCACAGAAAGTAGTTAGGCCAAAACATTGTATAATTCAAGAAGAAATTAGATATAAATCTTGGGGCTAATGGGATCATGGGATATGGGGGGAAGGCAGGATCAGGATATTGAATTTGATGATCAACTAGGATCTAAATGAATGGCAAAGAAGCTTGGAGTGCTGAATGACCTATTCTTTCTATTTTGTATGTTTCGATGTAGAATGCAAGCAAACATGTTTCTTAACACCGCATGTTTTCTGTGTGGTTAAATGCTTGTCTTTTACATTTTCTGGTCTTTCTCTTCAGTACAAAATGTTAGAAATGTGACTAAACTGTCAGTAAAACAGTTTCTGACTAGGAGCTGCTGCTGGCTGCATCTCTGGAACCTGACCATTGATGGACTGCGCTGCAATCCATTTAATGTACAGTGTGAGATCCAGAAGTCTTGATAAGGTCATGCTGGCACAGTGGCTGGCACTTCTGTCTCCCAGTGCCAGGGACGCTGGGTAAGATGCTCTTTAGGAGAGTCGATGTAGACTCAGTGGACTGAATGGCCTCCTCCTGCACTGTTAAGGATTCTATGCAAAAGGTGATGACTCAATGCAAGAACTTTCTTCATCTTTTCTTTCATTACATGCCCTTTAGTATGTATTTCAGTATTACAGAGAAAGTATCAAGAAAGTTGTTTTTGAAACCCTTGATGTTATAGAATGTACAAATAATTGTATTTCAGAAAAATGGATTGGCTGTTTCAGAGTATGCATAGATACTGAGAGATAGCTGAGAAAACCTAAAGGGAGGAGATACTCAGTCTTTCAAAAGAATTGCAGTTTAAAATGAAAAAAAATGACATCCATTATAAGAAAAAAGTGATGTTATGTAGGGACTAAATTTTCTTCTGAACACTAATTCAGAAGTGAACATTTAATGGAAATCAACATTTTGGTAGTGCTGTGTGATAAACTTGCCAGCAATTTGAAGGCCACGGGATGAGTGGAATAGTGGCAGCATGGATACAAAGTTGGCTGATCCAGACTAAATTGTAATATTTACATATGAATTGTGAAGTGTTGCGGTGGAGGGAATGGGATTGGGGGGAGGGGCAGCTGAGAGAATGATAGACATCAGGAAGAAATAAATAGGTGAACTGGGCAGACAAATGACTGATGAAATTTAACGCACAGAAGTGTAAAATGATTTAAAAACATAAAATACCAGGAGTCCAAAGAAATTCGGCATGTCTGCTCCAACTCTCACCAACTTTTCCAGATGCACCAGAGAAAGCATCCTTTCTAGACGTTTCACAGCTTAGTATGGCTCCTGCTCTGACCAAGACTGCAAGAAACTACAGAGGGTTATGGACAAAGACTAGTCCTGTGTGCAAACCAGCTTCCATCCATTGGCTCTACACTTCTTGCTGTCTCAGAAAAGCAGCTAGCAGAATCAATGAACCCACGCATACTGAAAATAACCTCTTCCACCAGCTTCCAACAGGAAAAAGATACAAAGTCTGAGATCACATACCCATTGACTCAAGAGCAGCTTCTTCTCTACTGTCATCAGACTTTTGAATGGACCTACCTTAATATTAACCTGACCTTCCTCTAAACCCTGGCTGTGATTGCAACTCTGCATTCTGCACTCTCTCCTTTTCTTCTCTATGAATGGTATACTTCATCTGTATAGTGTGCAACAAACAATATTTTTCAAAGTATACTAATACATCTGACAGTGATAAATCAAGAGAAATACTGAACAAATCAGGTAGCATGTCCGGAGAGAAATAAGAGTAAGATTTCTGGTCAGTGGCCTTTCATAAGAGTTCTGATCTGATTTGTTGAATATTTGCAGCATTTTCTGCTGTATTTTGCTTCTGTATTATTACAAAATGATAAATTTTAGTTTGAAAAATAAGGAAAGACGAAGTAAAGTAAGGGATGCAATTCTTAAGGGATTTGAGGAGCAGAGAGAATGATCTTCTGTGCCTAAACATGTATAATCTATGATTTTATTATGTTACCATTTCTGCTAATGCCAAACAGTGGAACATATATGCCTTAACATCAAGTAATGGCAGATTTAGAAACATACTAATAAGAATCCAAGTGATGCATGATAATTCAAAAAGTCAGTAAGGTGAACAAGAAGTGAGAAATTCTTCGAGACTGTATCTGAATTAATAAACAGCAGAATTACATCATGATGTTCCAGCGGCAATTCTGAATTCACTTAATGAGATTCTGATATCAATGTTGATCTGGGTGAATGTATCACTCCACTTCCTTCAAAGATTTCTATTCTTGAAGGGCTAAATTTCTCTCTCATTTCTCTCCAGCTTCTGCTGCCACATAAAATTCATATTGCTGGAAACTTGACTTCTCCTTGGGGAAATTATTAAGATGATAATACAATTATCCCAGTTCTTTCACAAATGATTTCCATGCATTAACTTGGGCAATGAAACATCCTTTTAAAAATCTTGTGACTACTGGGATGAGTAGCTGCTAGCAAGGGTACCCGAGGTCAACGGCAAAGTAAGTGTTGAAATCCTCCTCTGAGAGCCTGAAGCAAAATCTATGCAGCAACAACTTCAAATTTCTTGAATGATGAGCCGATTCATCTGAATTTGAAGTTTAATTAGATTCCAAGAAATACCCATGTACTTTATACTCAGAACCATTTTGCCTCCTGTTGAGAACAGTTGTTTTCCTTCTGGTTCTTGGCATTTACTTGCTGTAAATACTTGTAGCTTGCCATAGTAAGAAGAAATTTAAATACAGTTAATTCTATTTGATGTTCTTCTGTTTTGGAGAACATATTTACCAAATTGACTGCATTATTTTCAGCTTTGTACCATGTTCTTAATTTTCTTTATTGGTTCTCCAAATTGGCTCTTTTTTGTCTGCTCTCATGGCTCCTATATTTTGGAGTTCTCTCCGTGCTTCTCAGGAACTAACGGTGTAATTTATTCTGATCCGTCCAAGGAGAAACTGCCTTGTAATGTGACTGAAGTTCAACCGCACTTTGAAACAACTTAAGAATTGTTGCATTAACACAGAAACTGGATGAGCTACCGATCTGAACCTAGCCACTGGATTTGGCACATTTAGCCCTACAATGTTATGCTTACTAAAATAAAATTACACGATTCGGGACTTTTGCCAAAATTTGGAACACTGTTATCGAGACTAGGCAAGCAATAGTCTGACATAATCATACACACGGAATCATATCTTTCAGCCAATATCTGAGACTTCTTTATCGTCATTCCTGGATACATCCTGTCCCTTCAGCAGGTCGGATTCAGCAGACATAGAGCTACAGTCAGGAAGGAATGACCTTGGGGTCCCTCAACATTTGACTGTGGACTTCAAGAAGTGTTTGTCAACAGGTCAAATACAGGCAAGAGGTCTCACAACACCAGGTTAAAACTTAACAGATTAGTTTGATTGCGCAATCTTTTGAAGCACTGCTCCTTCAACAGGTGACTCACCTGATGAATGGGCAATGCTCCGAAAGCTCGTGCTACCACATAAACCTGTAGGACTTTAACCTGGTGTTATGAGACTTCTTACTGAGCTTACCACAGTTCAACACTGGCATCCCCACATCATAAATACAGGCAAGGAAGCTTCCTGTTTATTATCACTTACTGCCTTTCCTCAGCTGATAACTTGATGCTCCTCATGTTGTACACCATTGGGACAAGAGCTAAGGATAGCAAGGGCACAATGTACTCAGTGGAGCGAGTCCATGCCCATCACCAAAAGTGACCCAACCACTGTTGACGAAACTAGTCAGTTCCTAAAGTATGTATCTACCAGACTGAACTTGTGTAGACCATGAAAGAACCAATAAGTAGGAAAAGCCTATTTGATCTTGTTCTCACCAGTCTACCTGCTGAGATGTGTCAGTCCAAGACAGTATTTGTGGGCTGATCATTGTATAGTCCTTGTGTTGATGAAGCCTTGCCTTACCTTCAGTGCAGATTTAGCAATTCAAAACTGGGCACTAATTAAGTTTTGTAGGCCTCAAATTTGCAAGCTTGTGGTCTAACATATCCCTCACTCCACTATTAAATCCAAACCTGTAAGTTTCAGGGCGTATAGGTATTGATGTAGTCCTTTAAATGGCTCAGGGTTCTCAGTGAAGCACTTTGAAGTTTAAAATGTATATATATTTCTGTGCCTGTAATGTAGGAATGGTGTATTGATTTGTAATTTTCTCTTAATTAATTTTACCAATTTAATCGCCTGTTCAACACTTTCCTGTTACATGCTGATCTTTTAACTCTGTCTTTATATGCTTGCATTTCTTTAATCTGATTGCTTGGCCTTTGTATGAAGTACTCAATGCAAGTTAGACTGCAATTCAGTTTTCAGTTGGGAACATGTTTGTTGAATAAAATATCATGAATATGATTACATCAAGCCAAGGAGCAGCTCTGGTTCAGTGAGGGATGCAGAAGAGCTTTGCTGGAGCAGGAGCAGGCTTACCCGAAATAATTGAGCTGGTGAAGCTCTGATACATGAGTAGCAGACATTGCATTCTATTGATCGAATTGAACAATGCCAAAAGCAACAGTCCTGATCAAAGCTCTGGGTTGTGCCTCATCCATCTATAAATCATGGTAGACTATCAAACAATTAAGGAGAGGAAAAGGTACATAAACATCCTCATCTTCAAAATGGCATGCAGTAGCGTAGTGGTTTACTATACAACGGTCTAAGTCTCTGAATCAAATGAGTGGGAGATGCAGATCTTATTGGATATTCTACAGTGAGTGACTCCCTGTCTGAATCCTCAATGTCTTTCCACATGATACAAGTGTTCCCCACTTGACAGGAATGAATGAAACAAAATTGAATAAGTGTTGACACCATCCAAGTTATAGCTGATCACCTGTTTTAACGTTCACTCTCTTCACTGGCATCCCCACATGTGGGTTTCCTCCGTGCTTGTAATGTTTACCATCACCAGCAGCTCATCAAAAAAGCTGCTTCAACAGGGCTATGGAAACCATGACCTCTATACCTAGAAGGATAAAGGAAGCAGGCCCATGAGAACACCACCACTTTCAAGCTTTCCTCCAAATTTCACATTATCCTGACTTGGAAATATATTATTGTCCCTTCATTGTTGCAGGATCAAAATCCTGGAACTCCTTACTTAATAATGCATCACTGTGTAGATTGCAGCAGCTCAAGAGTGGTTCATTATCTTCTCAAGGACAAATAGGAATGGGCAAAAAAGATGCATACCGACAATGCCCACATCTTGTGAATAAATATAAACAATTGCTCAGTCTCTGTCAACAGCATAGTTTGAAATTCTGTGCATTCCCAATTAGCATTACCAAAGCAACCTTGATATGGATTTTCTCTGGTTCTCAGTGATAACTTCAAATTATAAGGTGTTTTGTATATGGATTTACGATCATTGAAATTACGAAGCAGCAGCCATGCCCCAACAAAAAAACCTGAAATATAGTTTCAGTTGGCACCATTCTTCTCTAATTAGGTTGTTAACTTGATCAGACATCATGATGTTGCTTAAGAAAATGCAATTGTGCAAGATTTCCAAATCTTTCTGTAAATCATTTTTGACATAGATACATTCAATGATACAAAAATATATTTCAGTTGACAAGAAAACATCTGTAATTGTAATGTGTAACTACAGTGAGTTTAAAATTTGCAGGAAGTTTGTGGGTTGTGTATCTACATGGGAGCAGAACTAAGGTGGTGAGTTGTGGAGGAGATTTTCATCAAAATCATAGAAATCTCATAGTACAGAAAGAGGTCATTCGGCCCATCGACTCTGCATTGACCACAATGCCATCCAGGCCCTGTCCCATGTCCCTACATATTTTACCCACTAATCCCTCTGACCTATGCATCTCCGGACACTAAGGGCAATTTTAGCATGGCCAATCAACCTAACCTGCACATCTTTCGACTGTGGGAGGAAACCGGAGCACCTGGAGGAAACCCACATAGGCACGAAGAGAATGTGCAAACTCCACACAGGTAGTGACCCAAGCCGGAATTTGAACCCAGGTCCTTGGAGCTGTGAAGTAATAGTGCTAACCACTGTGCTACCGTGCCGGCCCTTTTTACTGAAAAAGAGATTGACGTTCGGGCCATAGTGCAAATTTGACAGAAGTCTTGTGCACTTGAATTTCCTCATTATGTTTGTCCAAATTTGGCATGCTGCAAAAAACCCATGGGCGGAATTCTCCGGCCACATTGGTCTAAAAGCCAGAAATTCCTGCCTGACCGTCAATGGCGTTTCACATTCTCTGTTAAAATTCCAATGATGGGTGGGATGGGAGGATTTTTGCCCAAATTTGCATGAGCTTTCAGGGCATTTTATTAGAAAATTTACTGCAAATGCTTCAGAGAGCATTTTCAGAAGAGGAAAGCTTGGTCAAGAAGCGGATGACTGGTAATCAGGAATAAAGCCATCAAAACCTCTCAATCTGTCTTTGTAACATTCAGCTTCTGCAACAGAGTAATTATCTTCTTGTTGAAGCATTAAAATGTTTGTTCTTCCATTATTCATCATCAAGATTTAAATCAACATCAAGTTATCAGAAAATTCTTTGATACTTAGCACTGACAGCTGCAGAAGAAGCAGCAGACAAGATGGTGAGTTTGATGTACTGTAACATTCTTGGAGAATATAAAAAATAAATATCTCAAGCTGTGGCAGCCTCTGGAGGCACAGCAGTGGGAGCTGCAACAGGAGTGTTAAGAATATAATAAAGGCAGCAGCAGACAATCCAGTAGCACATTTAAATTATCTTAGATTTGAGTACCATAATAGGCAATGATCTTCAAGAAGAAATGCTGTTGTGAATGTAACTGGGAAAATCTGATTTGCAGAGTATTTGAGGAAACTTTATAAATATAATTTATGACACAATCACAAGTCTTTTTTTTTCCTTGCGTTTAAGCAATGTTCCCCTCCCATCTCCGAGGAAGTATATCCTGGCGCTAGCATTTCTTTAAGCAACTCTATATGATCCTATAAATGGTTGGAATTAATAGAAAATGATCTGGTTTCCACTCTATTTACATAAACCAGATCATAGAATTCCTGCAGTGTCGAAGGAAGGTATTCGGCCCATCAAGCCTGCACCAACAACAATCCCACCCACGCTTTATCCCCTTAACTGCATGTATTTACTCCACTAATCCTCCTGACTCTAACAGGCAATTTAGCATGGCCAATCCACTTAATCTACTTTGGAATGTGGGAAGAAACCAAAGCACCCAGCTCACAGACACAGAGAGAACATACAAACTCCATATAGACAGTGACCTGAGGCCAGTATTGAACCTGGTCCCTCGCACTGAGGCAGCAGTGCTACCTACTGTGCCAGCATGCCACCCAAAGATGATTGATATCCAATTTCCAGAGAAGAAGTAAATGCATCAGTTTACATATGGCTGTCAAAGCAACATGAAAAGAACAATTTGCATTTCTATATCACTTCCCATTACCTCAGGACATTATGGTCAAGTCAATTACACACCTTTTTGGAATGTAGTCCACTGAGGAATGCAGTACCTAAGGCAGGTACAGAATTTAAAATCCATTAAGTCCACTTACCATTCTTTGTTTTCCATACATTAATGTGGGACACTGATGTGCCCATTCTACTCAAGAGTTTATAATAATGTGGTTCAAATATATAGATAAATGTCTATTCAGCTTTTTTGGAAAATATGGAGCAAATTGGTGGCCTTCCAAGTTAAGTAAAATAATATTTTCAGGGGACAAAAAGTGCACCTACAGACACCACAAAGGTGGTTTGGGTTGTTGCTGTCCCCTGTTGAATCTTATCCAACAGTTTGCCTTGTGCCAGCCTGAACCCAATAAGCTGCCTCTATTCCAAAAGCTAAATATTGTGATTGCTGGGAATCTGAAATAAAAACTGGACATTCTGGATAACTCAGCAGGTCTGGCAGCATCGGCAGAAAGAGAAACAAGTGTTACTGTTTCTAGTCCTTCTTCAGAGTTGTCTCTTTATACCCACTTCAGGTGACAGCTCATTACCTTTCTTTATCATTTATTTTAATAAACGTTTGCTGCGAAAATGGACCAGGCTTCCTGTGGCCCCACCTGTTCTTCCAGCGAGCTGTCCCACTGTTAGAATTTCCCGGGGGATTCGACCATTCCAATAAGAGTCCAGCAAAGCCCAAGGTTCATTTCACTTGCATATAAGAAAACCCCAATATTCAACCAATGTTCAATCTTTGAGCATATGCCGCAGTGGATGTTATTAAGTTTGTGAGTGATTTTGAGGCAGCAGTCATGATAAAGCTGAGTGCACTGTTATTTTATTCACAATTCCTGACAACTTGAGCACTGGGTTTCGAGAGGTAATTTTATATATTTCTTGGGACGTGAACTTTGTTGGCTGGGCCATCATTTATTGCCCATGCCTAATTACCCTTCAGCTGAGTGGATTTCGAGGGTAACCTTTGAAAAGTCAATCACATTGCTGCAGCTCTGGAATCACGAAGACCAAGCCAGGAAAAATTGGTGGATTTTCTTCCTAAAGGACATTAGTGAACTGATGGATTTTTGCAATATTTGATAGTGGTTTCATGGTTATCATTATTCTTTTAACTCCATATTTTTATTAAATTTAAATTTTACCATCTGCCATAGTGGGAATCACATCCAGGTCCCCTGGTTTCTGGATTACTGGTGCAATGAAGATACCAATATGCCACGTAACCTTGTTGCTTGTAATGTTGTCCAACACACCAATTTCTAATCATGTTGGTTCCCAAATCTGCCTCATGCTGCTGGATGAGCTCTGTGCCCCTGCTGTGCTGCTATCTACTTGTTTCCCTTGGCCAAAGCCTTTGCCCTGCTCATCTTCTGGACTATCTTCATGAGAGTGGGTTAGATTTCCGCTAGATGTTACATGCTTCTCACCACCTTACATTTGTTCCTTCAAGTGTTTCCCTCATCTGCACCAACTCTGTAGATTTACCTTTTGTCTTCCTCCAGCTCCCTGCTCTTCATTGCTGTTGGTTATTGTGCTTCACACTCACTGCTGTTTTCTCCTTTTGTGGTATACCAAATATTCTAGTGTGCTTTGCCAATACAAGAGGCTGCTATGCATCTCCAGAATTGCCACAAGATGTTTGATAATGTCCTTCATTAGTTAATTAAAGTTGAACAGAATTAGCAGCAAATTGTTAACATTGCTAGGGAATTGGCTGATTGACATGAGATATGGAGTAAGAAAAATGGGCTGAATGTAACGAGTGGTATCCTGCCACAACGGAGCTATTTTAGGATCTCAACATGTACTTATTAACAACTTTGATGGTGGGATAGAAAGCTACATATTTACGTTTGCTGATGACATAAAGATGGGCAGCATTGTAAACAATGTAGATTGAAACATGGTCTATAAATAGCTCTGTTGTATTAAGTGAAAGGGCAAAACTATGGCAAATGGATTTCAATGTGGACAAGTATGCGGTCATCCACTTCAAACTTAATAAAAGGATGGAAGGGAGCACTATTTAAATGGTCAAAAATTAAAAAAAAAATAGTTTAAAGAGACCCTGTACATAGATCATTACATTATTCTGGACAGAAAATAAGGAAGAAGGCTAATGGAATGCTGACCTTTATATCTAGAAGCTTACAATATATGAAGTAGAAGTTAAAGTAAAGGAAAATAAAGCATTGGTTTGACCACAGCTGGGGCATTGAGAGCAGTTCTGGGCGCCGGACCTTGGGAAAATGACTTGGGAATTGAAGGATTGCAGTGTATGTTTACCAGAATAATAGCTGGATACTAAACTATGAAGGCAAATTACACAGACTAGAGCTATATTCTGTAGAATTTCTATGATGAAGGAAATATTGAATCAAAGTTTTCAAAATATTAAAGGGAACAGGAGGAGTGGAATGATCAAAACAATTTCCATTGATTGGAGAATTTAGGACTATGGGCACAATGTCTACATTGGAGTCAGATGTTTGAAAAGTGAAATTCAGAAATGCTTCCACATATAAACGATGGTAGTATACGGAATCTCTTCTGCAAACAGCAATTGCTATTTTAAATCTGAGATTGATAAGATTTTTGTTAATCCGAGGAATTGAAGGCATCAGGCAAAGGTGGATATATGGAATTATCTTAGTAGGCCGTGCCTCAGATCGAGGGTGATTTGCTCCACTTTGGCCTGATAGGTTTGGAGATGGTTAATAAGTCCAATGTGTGATATGCAGGCGCTGTATGTAGGGTGTATTGTTTGGAGAGATATGCAATCCCCTCAACATCTCAATATTGCTTCTGTACGTTCCTGATGAAATCTTTCCATCTGTCTGGTGCCTTCCCGAAAGAACCTTCTCCATTTTGGTTAGTCACAAATCAGGGGCCCCTACGAGCCAGCAAGAATATTTGGCCTCTTTAAGGATGTTTTGAGGACATCCCTAAACTGTTCCCACTGTCCTCCTGTGACTAGGTTGCAGATAGGCCATGATCTGTCCATTGATCATCTGCCAGCAGTCTTAAAAAATAATCTTAGCCGGAAATGTTGACATCATTTTGCATTTAAGTGCACTCAAAATATGCTGTGATATCGTTTGACATCAAAAGGTATAATTTAGAATGATTTTGTATGGCAGAAATAGTCATTTATCATCAAAAGAGATCAAATGTCATCTCTCTATCATCATAATTCCTTATGATTGCCAGGAATCATTCAAGTGTTCCTAAATGTTCAAAATCTATCGCAGCTTTGATAAAATTGTGGAAGCAGTTATTAGTATATAGAACTGATCATTTGCACTCAGAAATGTTCATTAATAATCAAAAGCATTCATTCGCCTCACACCCCATTTTCCCTTTTGCAGCCCAGCCTTGATTCCCCCCAACTTGGCCTCATTTCAACCCCACACGCCTATGAACCCTACAGTATTGTTCAACACTGCAGCTCACCATTGTATGGTTCACTGTTCTTCTAATCATTGGCTGCTCCTCCTTTGTTTTCTACTAAGCAGCTGATCAGCAACAAGCATGGAGGAGAAACAGCCTATGTTTGGAAGAACAGCTCCCTACAGAACCCATCACTTGCATTTATTCGGGAGACATTTTTCTGGTGGCCATCATGATGAATTTTCAAAGTCTATTTTCAAGTTTTTGGGAGTAGATTTGCCTGCCACCCGTGTATATTCTGAATGCTGAACCAAACTGCATACAACTAAAAACATAGAGCATCTATGTGTAAAATAACTTCAAGTACACTACTATTGTACTTCCAGTAAACACTTTTGAATACAGATGTTCACCATTAAGTGCATATGTTACCTATTGATTGTTGTTGAAAGCAAATGTTCTCAAACTTTTCCAGTAGGGAATGACCATCTGCACATTCACCTTCTCTTCCTTTGATCCGTTGATGCAAAGCATTAGGAACCATTGCATCTATCTCTTCACCTTTCATAAAATAAAAAACTCTTCAAAAACCATCTCCTTCATTTAACATTGTGAAAATTTCCAGTTCATTTCCCTGAATCTGTGTCCATTTTCATCATGCTGAATTTGAAACACCTTGAGATTTTTATGTTTGAAATGCTATATTTTTCAAACTTTATTTGTTATTTTACTTGTATGTTAATTATGCATAAACAAGACAGAATGTTTAAATATTTGCACATTAAAGGAGAAGAGAGAGGTAAGGAGGTGATGAGGTTTAGGGAGGGAATTCCAGAGCGAAGGGTTCAGCGCACCTGAAGGTACTGGCATTACCACTGGGGCAATTAAAATCAGGGATGTGATGGTAGCAAGAATTGGTGAAGTCCCAAATCCTCACTGATCTTCAGACTGGAGGATGTTACAGAGATGAGGAAAGATGAGACCACTGGGGGATTGGAAAACAAGGATGAGAATTTTAATATCAAGGTGTTGGCAATTGGAATATTTCTAATAGTATTAAGGTTAATTCAAATTTCCTGAAATGGAAATAAATGTGCCACTTGTTAATCTTTTAAGTCCATTATGCTAATACTGCGTGTAACATTCAACTCTGTACAATATGTACATGTGTGAGGAGAGATTAACTAGGCTAGGATTGTTTTCACTGGATTTCAGATGAATGAATGGGGGATCTCATAGAGACTTATAAAATTCTAACAGAACTAGACATAGTAGATGTAGGAAGGATGTTCCTGATGCTGGGGATGTCCAGAATCAGGGGTCACAGTCTGACGATTATAGGGTAGACCATTTCGGACAGAGATGAGGATTCTTTCTTTGCCTAGAGTGGTGACCCTGTGGAATTCGTTACCACAGGAAGTATTGATGCCAAAACATTGAATGTATTCAAGAGGCAGCTGGATATAACACTTGGTGCAAACAGGATCAAAGATTATGGGGAGAGAAAAGGATTAGGCAATTGAGTTAGATGATCAGCCATGATCGTGATGAATGGTGTAAATTGAAGGGCCGAATGGCCTCACCCTGCTTCTATCATCTGTATTTCTATATCCGTACCAGCAAATTGTGAACAGGAGCAGGAAGAATCCAAGGTGAAAACCGAACAGAGAATTAAAGTGCCACAACCTTGTGAAAGCCGAAGAGACAATTACTAATGATTATCTGAAGGGGCTTTGGCTAACCAATGAAATAATTACAAATAATAGAAAGAATCCAACTCCAGATCTGAAAGTGTCATATTGATTGCAGTGCTCTGACTGTAGCTGTATAAGTCAGAGTAGCCTTTTTTGTTACATGGTCTTCCCTGGCACCTGGGGAAATGATTGTGATATTGCTTAAAGCATTGTGTCTATCTGCATTCGAGAGATGACAGATACATTCCTTTTTCTAAATGTGATGAGAATCACTGTGCTGCAGAACAAAGTGTTACTGGTGTTGGAGAGGGCACAAGTAGGAAAGAGAGCAACAGGAGCTTATGATTTATCTGACTATGCTTATCTTGCAGATGAGAAGTAAGATTGCTCTGGGGAATCTTAGTATTCAAAGAGATTGACAGGTGTCTTGTCCAATTGAAAGCTCAACTTAATGGAGTATAGCTCTAAATTCAATTCCCTGACGGTTTGCCTATTGAAAAGTGTCAAGACAATGATGAAGGGAGTGTATTTCTGACTTGAGGCACAAAATGGAATTGAGTATGAGGGACAGAGTCAGAATGCTTAATCTCCAAAATTAATTTTCAAGAACAGATCTTCAGGTAAACAATCCCTGGTCTTGGATTTTGTAATCAGTGATGAATGAACAGCGCTTGATGTTCATTATGCTTACAGTGCCCACAGACATTTTGTGGATTGTTGAGCATCAATTTTCTGTCATTGGGTATCTGACACAGTGTTGTATCCTCTAAAAGGGATCTGAAAGCTGGATGTATAGTGTAGGCAACAGCATGTCTCTTCACTTCTGAGTTCTCGGAGACATTCGTGGTCTGAACCAGTTGTATAAATTAAATATTTACTTAAATGTTAAGTTACGTGCAGAAGCAAAAAGTGGGATTAAGAAGCAGACATAAGATAATTTAAAAAAAACTCACATCATAAAGATTAAAAGTGAGATTCCACACTTGTAAACAGTTTTTCAGTTAATTAAGACACAGCATACTGTTAAAAAATTGTGTGCATTGAATGAACAAACCCTAATTTTATCCAGCTTATTTAGTTGCATCTAGTGGGCAAGGATACCAACCTCATGCCTTTGCATGTATTTTAATATGAAATCCTTGGGCAAAGTACCGATGTAATGAAACTGATTTGACTTTCTTTAAAGATTAATCCTTGGCTTAAAGGAAAAGTACTGGCAGATAATATGCCGATAAAAGGCACCAGGACAAAGATGTAAATGTCTCTCTGCATTTCAATATAGAGCAAAGTATTCCAATATTTGAAAAGAATCATAAAAGGTATTGGGCCAGAATTTATTGCAAAAGTAACTGAGAGACGAATGACTCTCGTGGTTCTTTAGGTGCAAACTGTGCAGTTGTTAATTGCAGATGACAATAAACTTTTGATTCTGAATGTTGTTAGCCCAATCACTCTCCCTAACATGTTTAAATGGCTTCCTACTGTCTCCCCATGTAATTATATTGAAACATTGAAATCGTAGACTTCCATGATTAAAAGCATACTAAACTCCCCGCATAAACTTAGGATGTATTCATTTCAATGTAATTAACCTTGAAATTTCTGGCACTGAAAATTAATTTTAACAAGTTTGCAGTCTAATTTCTTTATATTTTAGTTAATGTTGGAGCTTTTATAAATGTAATTATTTAATTTTTTTTATTTTCTTTCTCCTTTATTCTCTCTCCTAATGTAATTGTTCTTTTTCTTTACTTTGCTTTTCGAACCTAATTTGTCATAAAATTCATTATTCTTTCTTGTCTTCATTCAACTTCTGTCCATTATGAGTTCTTTGATCTTACTGGTGTGGTGACGCACAGTTGGTTGCTCTGTGCACACAGGTGCCAGATGCTCTGTAGAAGGTACTTAACTCTCCAATTTACAACTGCCAGTGTAAAATGTCATTGAAATTCAATGGTTTTGGACAGGCTTCACACTAATTTTCATGTTTTTCAGCATTCTGCACTGAGTGTGTGGTTCCTACATTTTCCTGTTCCTTTAAAATCTGGACTTGTGTTAGCTGCTTTTAATTTGGGTTCAGTACCATATGACTCACAGAAGTTACTGGTTTTGTATAATCAGTGGCCTTAATGAATCCTGCAAGTTTTCTTTGGAGTTGCTGCAAGTTGCGTGAGGCTTATATATTGGAAGCCTCGAATAGTAATACTGTTTCTGAAGGAATACAAAAGTATATCATGCCGTTTATAATCAGGGCTGCAATAGAATTTACAATAATTTATGGTAGCAAGATGCTTTACTTTGGCTCAAGGCAATATTCATTCATCATATCCTTCTGTTGACAAGGAGAACTTAACCATCCACGTCAATGATATTGTACTTTTATAATTGAGTACAACAGAAATAATGTGAAATATGTTATCTTGGTTAGCACTGCTGCCTCGGCGCCAGGGACCCGGATTCAATTCCCACCTTGGGTCCCTATCTGTGTGGAGTTTGCACATTCTCTTCATGTTTGCATGGATTTTCTCCAAGTACTCTAGTTTCCTCCCACAGTCTGAAATATGTGCTGGCAAGGTGCATTGACTGGAACAGGCGCTGGACTATGGCAACCAGAGGAACTTCACAATAACTTATTTCAGTATTAATGTAAGCCTTACTTGTGATGAATAAATAAACTTTAAGTTTCATAATCACCATCGTGGTGAGCAATTATCTGAAGCTACAGGTTTCATATGGGTTAAGGCAAACGCAAGGGGATGGCTGATTCTCCAGTCCATTGTGCTGTGAGATTCCTGACATCATCAGCTCCACGCCAGAAACTGATACGACGCTGAATAAATCATGCAAGTATTTATTTGAATTTCATTAGCGGGCACTGGACTGAAATCTCAGGCCCCACTAGTGTCTACTGACCCACCCATCCCCTTCAGCCGGGGTGTTTTTCTCCAGCGGGGTTTACAACAGCTACCCATTAGTGGGAACTGGTAGCTCGATCCCACTGGGATGGCCTCCTCCAGAGTTCAGAAGTCAGTGAGGGTGTCCCCTGAGCGTTTGCCAGCCTGGCTTCTGGCACTGCTTAAGAGACAAAGTGGCAATGCTCAGGAGGCACATTGTCCAGTGGGCAGTGCCATTGTGGTGTGCCAGGGGGTAGGGCCTATGGAGGGCAGATCCTCAGTGGGGAGATTGGTGAGGATCCTGCTGCCTCTCTGCCTTGAGATGCATGACAGCGATCGGGGTTGGCTATTGGAGGAGGGAGAGATTAGGAGGGGTGGGTTTGGGGTTCCAGGCTGCCAGTAGGGGGGGGGAGAGGGGTCAAGAGTGGCCAGTGATTGAGGGGTGGGGAGATTGGAAGGATACCAATTAAGCTGGCTAGCGATTGGGAGGCTGATAACGCAGGGCTACTGTGCATGGGCTGATCTCGGCACTGACAAATCGACACATTTGCAGTGGCCTGGTCAGAGCTATGCTGCTGGCTCCTGCAGGACGAATCGGCCCTGTCCCCTGATTTTTAGTGTGATTCATGCGCTCTGCAGTGCACAGAATGTGGGAGATTCATTTTGAAATGTCCTGCTGAAAAAACATAGTATTTACTTCTGTTTTTATCCAACGAATTCAACACTTAAGACTAGTTGGGAGAATGTCACCCAGGGATGTTGCAACAATGCATATAATTCTGTGCATTAATTTCTTTACTGTTAATATATTTGCTGTATTTAAACATAGTCCCGTTTTATTATTTTCAGGGTAGTTCCTTTTCCTCAGTTATTTTTGGATTTTTGTTTTTTTTTTAATATTCGTTCATGAAATGTGGGTGTCCTCTATTGCCTATCCTTGAGGCAATTAAGAATCTGCCCCATTTTGTCCCCTCAAGGACATTAGAGAACCAGATGGGTTTTTAGGACAATCAGCAATGGCTGAATAGTCATCATTAGACTTTTTTTATTTCTGGATTTTTTTTTTGTGAATTCAGAAATCTGCTGTAGTGGGATTTGACCCCTGCCCCCCAGTGCATTGCTCTGGTCTCTGGACTACTTGTCCAATTTTTCCATTGCAACCCACCCCTCACCCCTCACCCCCCCACCCCCACACCCCCACCCCCCCTCCTCCCAAACAATATCACAATGGCACAATGGTGTTTGATTACAACTTCAGCAAGATCATAGTTTTTATAAGGCTCAACTAATTTGAAGACCTACAGCAATGCCACTTGGAATATTTGGTTGTTGTCTGATACTGATGTATGTGTAAGGTTAGCACTTAAAAGAAAATCTGTGCAAGATGTATAAAATGTGACTCTTTTTCCCGCTATGTTCAGTAGCTGATCCCAAAAGGCTATCAGACTTCAAAATAAAAAATGCTGCTAAGAATGTGCTGAGATGAGGGTTGTCTATTATATTACAATTCAGAATAAAGCAGTCACCCATGGTTAGTTGGAATACAAATTTGTGATAAATTAATACGTTGATAATATGTTCTAGTACAGTTTGCAGAACATGTATTAAAAGTTGATCTTGTGTGAAGCAGAAAAGCTTTGAGTGAGTTATGTTCTGGTTGGGAATATTGAATATGAAATGGGTAAAGCTAACAGTTGGAGCATATTACAAACTCCTAGAGCAGAACAGAAAGAAATAGCATTTCTTCTGAAGAAGGATATATGAATACAGGAAGGTCAATCACTTATATATAAATTAGGATACCTCACAGTGCTTTGGAGTTGGTAAAATAATGCATCATATCGTCGTTACTCATGAACCAATGTGTCAGGATAGCCACAAGAGATGGTATACATCTGGACTGAATAATATTAAGTGACCCAGATACGATAGGAAATGAAAGTTATCAGAGTCCTCAGGGATAACAACAACATTGAATGATCAAACTCAATGTGATTGATGATTTGGAAATCTTGTTGGTATAGGGACAGGGAAGCCTGTTCTACAATACTTATATTACTGGCAATGTATTATGAAGGGAATTTTCTTTTTATTTAAATAAAATCATTTACAGATATTTGAAAAAGTGTAAAACAAGTCACTTAAACAAGTCACCCTAATAAGTAAAGGAAACGGGTGATGTCCTAGTAATAAAGTTTAAATAGCTTGCAACAGTTTGAGAAAGATGAAAAAAGACTGAGACAATTGAGCTGATTCTGCAATTTGGTACATCCAGCAGCCTCAAGCCTATTCTATTTGCAGAGTGCACATTTTGGGATAATATTCAACATGCTATCCGTAGTCTTCTACCCATTTAGTATTATGGGTGGAGAAATTGTATGCTATGTACCCATATTTTCTCAATGCATTCCTGGAAACACTACTTCCCACTGCAAGGCCTAAATTATGAAATTACTACAAAACATAGCACTACCGATGCTTGATTCACAGTAAATTTATTTCTGTTAAGTTGTTCATAAGTAGCAGACATTTCAATTGATTTGGAATTTTTTTTGCATTTCAAATGGCTCATAGCTAGTTTTCCTTTTTTGAACTAACATGCACGATTATCCTCGCATATTTCAAAAGTGTTTCATTTATTTGTTATCTTTTGGATTCTGGCTTACAAAATACTATTATAGATGAATGAGCAACTTAATTTCCAGTTAGCTGAAAGAAACAAATTTCAGCTGCTTGAATGCCAGTGCTGCGCATGCTGATTTGATCATATAATGCACACAACTCTTGCCAATTTTTGACACACACAACTCAGCAAAAAGAAGAAAGGTCACTAACAGATTAATAATTTCATTAGCAACTCTCATGTGTGCTGAATACTTTGAAGCATATTTTTCTCGAGCTCCTGGGTGCAAAGCAACACATGGAATGTGTGTGTATTCACAATGCAGCCTGCCCAATTCTCTGAAATGTGCTCGACCTATTTGATGCTGCTTGAAACAATTGAACATCTATCCTCTTTATCTGTTGGTGTGTGCAATATAAAACAATCTCACTGAGACCAACTTCAGCGATGTATTGAAAGGCAGATTTCCTCAGAATCTTGTACAGGAAACATTTCCAAATGTATGCATTTGTTTGCAGCATGGGCTATTCAAGTCTGAGTTCTTTCTACTACATCTTGTTTGCCTGTTAATCCCAGGACTTCTACAGAAAAGATCAATTAGGAACCAGGGAGTTTGGCCAACAGAACACTGACATGTGTGGAGTGTTGAAGCGTACAATGGTGGATGTTTACTACAATTCTGTAGCTTTTGTTTGCTTCCTTCAACAGAGCTATGCCCTCAAATTTGTCTCACATTCAAATGTAAAAATCGATGACAAAAATCTCACTGCATCTCAGACACAGCAAACTACGCAGAGAAAGAGAAGTTTAACCCTTTTGAATTTTATCACATCAGGCATTTTTTGCAATCTTACGATTTTAATGTAATGTTAGAAAACATTGTCTGGCATTTAGGATCCACAAAGAAGTGCATTGAATTTGGGAAAGAAGCACCCTACAAAGTGTGAATCAGATTTTCAGGAATGTTGCTGTACAATCCTAGTTGGCCGACAGCCGAACATGACATCACTTCTCCTCCACACAGAGAAGTTCATTGTCAATCTGTGTTAACTACAATTGAACATTTCTTTCCCACTCTTCCAGTACTAGTTTAAACGTCCTAGTAGTTCCATTTAATTAGGCACTGCTGCCACATGAACAATGAATGTATAAACAGTTGCTGAAAGGATATTTTTATGTTGGCAAAGGGGAAAAAAATACAAGTCAAAAATTTAAGATTTTCCTAGATAACACAAACATTTTTTATCTGAAATCCATTGCAGCGTTTTTGCCTGTGGACATATAAAATGTCCATATAAAAGCTTGCAAAAGTAGGAGAAATTGGCAGGCATAATCATCATATTTGTAAGCTCTGTAAATATGCATTCTAGAAAATAATTGCCATATGTTAGTATGGAGTCATGCATTTTATTCTGCTGAATCCTTATTCAGTCATAATTGACCTTTTTTTTGCTTAACTGCTCAAAACCGTTACACAAATTGTCATAGAGTCATAGAATTGAAAAGGTGTTCTGTAGACCAGCCCTCAAATCCCAACATTACAAAAGCAAATATACATCATTTTTAAACACGCATCTTTCATATGAATCACAGTTGTGTGAGTCCATGGGTGCAAATCACTCTATTGGCAGTTTAAGGGTTAAAATTATTATTTCCAAGGGAAAAACAAGGTATCAAAAAAATTAAGACTGCCGAGGAAGAAAAATAGCAATAGAATAATTTTATTTTCTACTGTACTTCATGATTATTGTGCCTACCAGTTTGACAACAGCAACAACTTGCATTTATATAGCACTTTGACATGTCCTAGAGTCATAGAAATTTACAGCTGGGAAACAGGCCCTTCGGCCCAACTTGTCCATGCCACCCTTTTTTTTAATATCTCTAAGTTAATCCCATTTGCCCGCATTTGGCCCATATCCCTCTATATCCATTTTACCCATGTAATTGTTTAAATGCTTTTTAAAAGTCAAAATTGTACTCACCTCTACTACTATCTCTTATGCAACTTGTTCCTGACACTCACTACCTTCTGTGTAAAAATTCTGGACACTGTTGTATCTCTCCCTCTCACCTTAAACCTATGCCCTCTAGTTTTCGACTCTCCTACCTTTGGGAAGAGATATTGACTAGCTGATCTGTGCCCCTCATTATTTTATAGATCTCTATAAGATTACCCCTCAGCATCCTACATTCCAGAGAAGAAAGTTCCAGACTATCCAGCCCCTCCTTATAACTCAATCCATCAAGTCCTGGTAGCACCCTAGTAAATTTTTTCTGCACTCTTTCTAGTTTAATAATATCCTTTCCAAAATAGGGTGACCAGAATTGCATGCAGTATTCCAAGTGTGGCCATATCAGTGTCTTGTACAATTTCAACAAGACATTCCAACTCCTGCATTCAGTGTTCTGACTGATGAAACCAAACATGCTAAAGTCAATTTAGACAACATCAACTGCACTGCCCTCTTCTACCTTCTTGGTTACCCCCTTCAAAAAACTCAATCAAATTTGTGAAACATAATTTTCCCCTCACAAAGTCATGTTGACCATCCCTAATCCGTACTTGTGTCTCTAAATGCCTGTAGATCCTACAATTTACCCACCACAGATTTGAGGCTCATAGGCCTGTAGTTCCCAGGCTTTTCCCTGGGATCAAGTGAATCCCTTGATGGGTATAGGGAGTGGAGGAGGAGAGTTAAGAGAAAAATCAGGAAAGCAATTTTTTAAAAAAACTTTATTCCAATCCAATCAAGTCAAAATACTTTCTGATCCAAAGTATATGTACAAGATTTGAACTTTTTTAGGACTTTCTTCTTCCCTAATAGTATCCAATTCATTGGTTTTGTAAGTCGAGCCAGCTTATAGTTACCACACTGTATATGATTGAGGAGTTATTTTTGGGAAATAATTCAGCAAAGATATGGGGTGGCTTTTAACTGCCTCCACAAAGGTGTCTGCACTCTTGTCCCTGGTCTGCTAGCTAAAACCAGCTTACAGACTGTTAGATAGAATCTAAGAACATAAGAAATAGGAGCAGTAGTAGACCATCCAGCCCTTCGAGCCTGCCCTGCCATTCGATAAGATCATGGCTGATCTGCAGTGGTTCAGTACCACTTTCCTGCTTTCTCCCTGTGACCCTTAATTCCCTTGTCAATTAAAAACCTATCCACTCTTGACTTCAATATATTCAGCGAGGAAGTCTCCACCACTTCATCAGGCAGAGAATTCCAAAGATTCACCACCCTTTGCGTGACGAAATTCTCCTCAGTTCTGATCTGAACCGCCCCCCCCCCCAATATTGAGGCTGTGCCCTCTAGTCCTGCTATCTTTGTTAAACGGGAAGCCTCCTCGTTTGTACAAACAGATTACCAATTATGTCATAGTTTCCCTTTGAAAGTTTGCTCCGTATACTTGATTGTCTGTCCCCCCTGAGCTTCTGTTAGTTTTAAGGTTAACATGATATATCTTCCCTGAGTGGCACAATCGTCTACCCATGTTTCCTATTTAGCAAGATGATTTTTTTTCTGATCTATCTGCACCGCTAATCCCGTCACTGAGACTCTTATGTTGTGAAAATACCTTTTGAAATGCTGATGGCTTTGGATTGCCTGGAACACTTATAATGTAGAGATGCCGGCGTTGGACTGGGGTAAACTCAGTAAGAGGTCTGACAACACCAATTTTAAATCCAACCAATTCAAATAAATTGGTTGGATTTAAAATTGGTGTTGTCAGACCTCTTACTGGGCACACTTATTATCATATCTCATCTGTGAGACCCACCTCTTGCTTCCTTGATCTGATTCCTCTATTTACTGAACTGCTGATTGCCCAACTTCCATTCCTGGCTGCCATATTAAACATCTCTTTTGTTGACAGTTCTATCTGGTCTCAGGCATATTACACCAACATACCACCCCCCTGCCCCCCAACTTCTCTGTTCACCACATAACCCTGCCCTTTAAATTGTTCCATAATTGTTAATCTCCTAAACAAAAATTCTTTGACCCCAACATCCTTGCAACTACAATCCCACTGCAACCTCCCTTTCTTCTCCAATGTCCTTGAATGTTTGGATGCCTCTCGAATTTATGCCATCCATCTGGAAATCTATGTTGAATCATTTGAAACCAGTTTCTGTCACAGCTTGGTGATAAAATGATATTGAAATGGCCAGAATTAATTATCCCAGCTTAGCCTTCTTGGCCTGACTGCAGGCTTTGTCATGGTTTACCACACCATCCTTCTCTGTCTCTCTACTCTTGTCCAGTTGGATAGGACTGCCCTTGCTTCCTTCCATCCTTGTCTATGTGATCATAGCTAGATTATGACTTGCAGTGATTTTCCTCTTCATTCCCACTCTGTTACTTCTGGTGTCCCTCTGGGTCTCTTTTTAGCTTCTTCTGATTTCTGCTGTTACTTCTTGGTGATTGCACCTATTACACGAGTAAGCTAACTACAACCACAACTACTTCTCCACCATCTCTTAGGACACCTTCACTGTCTTCAATTTGTTAAGCTATCTGTCTAGCCAACATCAGGGAATGGATGTGCAGAAATGACTTTAAATAAATATCAAGAAGGCCAGCCACTATTTTCCACCCTACTACAAAATTCTATTGCCTTGCAGCTAACACCACTGTCTGTCATAACTGCTTGAGGCTGGGGCAGATTTGAAAATCTTGGAATCATATTTTATCCTGAGCTAAGTTTCCACACATTTATATCATCACTAAGAATTCCGATTTCAACTTCCAGAAGGTTGCCCAATTCCTCCCCTGTCTCAGCTCACCTGTTGCCTCATGAATATTTTCTTACCTTTAAGTTTGACTGTTTTAAAAATCTCTCAACAACCTTAAAGTTGATATCATTCAAATTTCTGCTACTTCTAACAGGTTCCTTCCACCTGTCACCACTGTTCACTTTAAAGTGGACTTTAGTCCATTTTGATTGACAGTTAAATATTTGCATTCATTTTGAAATTCTCATCATTTTAAATCCCTTTGGACCTTTTCCCCTTCCTATCTCTATAATGTCCTGATGTCTACAACCTCCAAGATGGGCGGCATGTTGACACATTAATTAGCACAGTTAGTGCCAGGAACCTGGGTTCGATTCCAGCCTTGGGTGATTGCCTATGTGGAGTTTGCACATTCTCCCCATGTTTGTGTGAGTTTCTTTTGGGTGCTGTGGTTTCCTCCCATAGTCCAAAGATGTTCAGGTTAGGTGGATTGGCTTTACTAATTTGTCTCTTCATATGTCCCAAGTTATGTAGGTTAAAAGAATTAGTAAGTAAATGCTCAGGGTTATGAGGATGGGATTGGCCTCGGTATGATTGTCTGTTGAGAAGTCAGTGCAAACTCAATGGGCTGAATAGCCTCCTTCTGCATTGTTGAGATTCTGTGATTCTATACTTGCACTCCTCCATTTCTAAATGCTTGAGTATTCCCAATTTTAATTTGCTGCACCATTGGTGCCTTTACCTTCTTAGTCTGAAATTCCTTCTTTGGAACATTTTGCCTCTCCTTTTTTTTCCTCCTCAAAGACAATCCTTAAAAACTAGCTTTTTGATGAGGCTTTGGTCATCTATCTCAATGTCCCCTTATGCAAATTGCTGTCAAATGTTGTTTTGAAATGTCCCTGTGAAGCACTATGGGATGTTTTGTTATGTTCAAGATGCTATATAAATGTTCGTGTGGTTGTGCAAACCTTATTTGTATCTTCCTATTACTTTCATTGATGGAATAGGATATTTTGAATTAAAGTTTTATAAGGTTAATATAATAAATCCATTTCTAATAAATAAATAATTTTATTTGTTTCATTGATGGGGCATATGTTCCATTTACAGCCTGATAGTTGAGGGCAGCTAATCATGTGCCTCGTTTTAATGTGAGCGCAGACAAAAAGGAAAATCATTATTTGCTTAAATGTCCAAATTTTGCACTGAAGTAAAGTTTGGGTGAACGTAAAATGCATCTAATTTTATAAAAAACAGATTCCTATAATGACTGTTTGTCGGGGCACTTAGTTGCCAAGGTAATACACCTACCATTTTCTGATGTGTATACTGAGCAAATGAAGCTCCACACTGTTACTGCTGACATTTGGTCAGCAAATGACCAAACTTGGAATCATTGTTGATTTTGGGTGATAGTGCAATGCAGGTGATATGAGATTGGTGCCTATTACTCACCATTTCTGATTTTCATTTCCATTGATATCAATCAGAGGAGATGTATGAAGGCTGGCAGATCTGATATTGCCTATTTTATGCATTCAGGCCAAATCAAAATGGTCCCCTTGAGTTTTTAGCCACGCAACACTTCATTGTTTGAAAAATGACTATACTGCTGTATGAGAATATTTTTGCATGATTGCTGAGGGCAAACCTTTTAATGATGGAAGGTGTTTTAGAAATGTGTAACAATACGTTTATTTATTAGTATCACAAATAGCTTACATTAACACTGCAATGAAATTACTGTGAAAGTCTCTGAGTCGCCACACTCAGGTACACTGAGGGAGAATTTAGCATGGCCAATGCACTTAATCAGCACATCTTTTGGATTGTGGAAGGAAGCCAGAGCATTCAGGGGAAACGCATGCAGACACGGGGAGAATGTGCAGACTGCACAGACATGACCTAAGCCAGAATTGAACCAAGTCTCTGTTGCTATGAAGCAGCAATGCTAACCACTGTGCCACAATGCCACCCGGGTCTAAAAACATTTGGCATTCATTCAAAGTATATTTTGTTCCTTGCATTTGAAAGAGGTCAATGAATTAATTAATTTATCTGAACCTGTCCCAAGACTAGTTGGATCAAAATTCACTTTATCATTCCTTTTGTGAAAATTGTTGCTCTTGTGGTATGGATAAAGTATACTGAACATGAGCTGGTAGAAGTCAAGCTTAATATTGCATTTTCTCTTCTGACTATTTTTCCATGTGTGAAATTGAATCCACTCCCCACGAAAGTAGTTTATCTTGAGCTACAACTTTTTCAGCCAGTTCTTTATTTAATCATCAAACTAGAAGAGCAGAACAGTTCCGAAAAAATCACGAGATTTGTGAGATATATATTTTCTTTCTTTGAAATAACATTGTAATTATTTTCTTTGACAAAAGAAGAACCTGGGGTATGGATGGGAGATGTTGAATGAGTAGAAATATTTTTACGGAGTAGATTATTATGACCAGATATTATTACCTGAAAGGAAGATAGAAACATAATCAATAGACATTTTCAAAAAGGATATGGATAGTCATTTGAAAATTAAAAATCATTGGGCAATGGGAAAGAGAAGAAGCATGAAGCCATTTGAACAGCTCTTTCAAGTTACTGGCAGAAGTAGAATGCTGTGAGTGGCCGTCTGCTATGCTCTTTTATTCAATGAGGCCTGAAAAATTTATTTGCCTCAGGATTGATGTTTACAGCTTTGAACATAACTGTCAATGGATCCTTTAGCTAAATGTAGCAAGTGTGACCATGGATTCTTTTTTTTTGCTATGTTTAAGAGAAAGCAATTTTATGCTTTTATGAGCTAAAATCTTTGCAGTCATTTTAGCTTATGACCACATAAAGTTTTTTCTTCATTCAGTCTTGAATACTATGCGACTTGAAATGATCAAATTTTCAGCAAAATACTTTGGTTGACCTGTTCCTTGCTCTTTTAAGAATGATATCTAATAAATCTTGAAGTCCTCATTGTTGTTGTTCTTCTTCTACATTGCCACCTTCCACTTCTCATGGAATTAAAATGGCTGTGCCTCATTGTGCAATTTTGGACAAACCTGATACTCTCTTTCTGACATTGCTCAAATGTCCCCACTTCTGGCCATATCATGGAGGAAGAATCATTCATGAAGCAGCTGAAAATGGTTAGCATAGGATGCTATCCTGAGGAAAATCTGTCATGAAGCATTTTGACTTCCCATAAACATCTTCCTTTTTGTGAGCTATGACTCCAACCAGAATGAAAAACATAACTTCTAGCCAAATAAATACTGCAACTACAAATGCAGCTCAGCAGCTGGGAAACAGCAATGAACAGCTCACCTCCTGACTTCCCAAATCTCATTCACAATCTACAAGGCACAAGTCATCTCACTTGTCTGGATGATGCAACTCCGATAACACACAAAATTCAACACTATCCAGAACAAAACAATGCTCTTGATTGGCACACGATCCACCACCTTCAACATCCATTCCCTCCACCACTAACACATGGCAGCATTGTTAACCAAGGTGCACTGCAGCAATTCATCAAGGCTCTCTGGACAGCCCTTTGGATCTGCACCTCTACCACCAAGAAGGACAAGGCCAGCAAATTCATGGCCTGATTTGGAACTATATCACTATTGATTCACCAAGATGAAATTCTGGAGCACCCTTCCTAACAGGTAGATGTACTTGCACTTGGATCGCAGAGGTTCATGAAGTTGGCTCATCACCACCTTCTTAAGAGAAGTTAGGAATGTGTAACAAATGCTGACCATGCCAGTGACATGCATATCTCATGAAAAAAGAAAAATTATAAGCTTGAAGTGGCATGATCAAAAGATTGTTTGCTCCCACAGTGTGGGTAATATGTTGAATGTCCTCATGTGTTGTACCAAGAGCTTGTGCTGGATTAATCCCTCTTTGAAAAAACATAAACTGAACAAACAACTGAGAATAAGATTTGATATCTTAAAGAGAAGCAAGACTGAAATGATCAAATACTTCATGGAGCACAATGGCCCTTTTTTAAAGGTTTCAAAGCTTTTTTATGCCTATATTCAATTAGTTTTTCAGTGGCTCACTGTCCTGTGCTGGAGGTTTCCTGTCAGAAGTGTCTGGTATCCATTAGAGTTTAGAAGAATGAAAGGTGAACTTATTGAAACACAGACGATCCTGAGGTGGATTGATAGGATTGATACTGAGAAGATGTTTTGATTTGTGATAAAGACTAGAACTGGGAATGTTGTTTAAAAATAAAGCTCTCCAACTTAAGACAGAGATGAGAAGAACCCTTTCTCAGAGTCTGAGGAATTCTCCTCAGAGTGCTAGAGGCAGGTTATTGAGTATTTTTAAGGCTGGGTTAGGTAGACTCTTGATTGACAAGGAAGTGATAGGATATTGGTGGTGAACAAGAAAATGGAGTTGAGGCTGAATAGGATCAACCATGATCTTATGAAATCAAGGAACAGGCTCAGGGTCGAATGATCTAATCTTGTTCTGAATTCATATCTCCATATGTAAATGATGACAAACGTTGAAAATATTGCATTCCTGATATTCAGTGGAAGAGAGATTAGAGTTTGAAGAAAATCTTTGTGGCAGCAAAGCTAAGCACTGGGGCGGGCGGGGGGAGGGACAGAATTTTTTTAAAAAATGCATGATATTGAAGTTTTTCTACTTTGATTCACTATCCATCATCCCATTCTGAAACAGATATCTCAACTACAATTCTTCATGCTCTTAACCCATAATCTACAAATAGAAGAAACAGCTCGTTAGAATGGAAACATTACCGGTGGGGAGCACCAGATTTATGATGGGATCCACTGGGATTAAAGTGGAATAAAATGAATGGGTTAAGTGCCACTACTGTCGAATTGAAAAAAAAGTCAAAGTTAACATTTGTAATTTTATTGGAGTCCAAGGAACTGTTGTCAGCGGAGAACATCTGATAAGAGCAGAAAAGTACAGATTGGCATTCCAGAAGAAATTCTGAAATTTCTTTGATTATTTGGTGAATAAAGAGTATCTATTATAACAATCTTAAAAGACTTGGGATAAAATCAATGGTGAGATGGATAGTGGACTGACACAGATCTGCAGGAGCTCCAGACTTACTTCTATGATGTGTATGATATCTACCTGAATTCTGTAATCTTCAATTACAAGTTCCTCTTACATATGAGAGAATCTATAACATACATTCAATTTCACTTGTTATTAAATATATCTGCATTTATGCAGTTCTGTTGGTTCATTTTGGATCCACTTAAAATTGATATGAAGCTAGACCATTAGATCCATTGGAGCAACCATGTGAGCATTGCAACTCTTATTTCTGGACGCATATTTAGTCAAATTGCAAAGATGCACATGACTGACTGTCATATGTCGAAAAAAGATTATGCAAAATTCAGCTTTCAGCAGAATGAAAACTGCCAGAAGGCAATATGGTGCAGCAAAATGCCAATGTACCTACTCCCCAAATAAGAAATTATGTCCATTTTGTTATGGGTTTTAATAAATCAACATTTGTGATCCATCAATATCAAATTTAATGATCTCTCCTTGGCATTCAAAGAATTGCCTTCTTTGAATTTCCCTACTATCAAAATCTTTGCAGTTACCATTAACTAGAAATTTGGCTGAGTCCATCATACAAATGCTGTGAGCACAAGAGCAGATCAGAAGCTAAGAATTCGGCAGTGTGTAATCCACCCCTGACTCCCCAAAGCTTATCCACTATTGACAAGGTGTGAGTCAGGAGTGTGATGACATACTCTCCATTTGACTGGGTGAGCATAACTCCATCATCATATCCTATGAAAGAAAAAGAAGCAAGTTGTAACATTGCTTGTGTTTACATCTCAATAAAACTGATGTGAAAATTCTGTAAGTCAATAAAAAAAGTCTTTGTTAATTTTTTGCCATTTTATGTTCTATACTTAGACCTCTGCTTTAACTGCTAACACACTTCAATGATATTATTTCAGTATATTTTTTTAAATTTTTGTGCTGAATTTTTAAGTGGGTCGCAGAGATTAGAGAAAATGTATGTTGTTTTATGTCTCATGTGAATGCTGCAAATGGCATATGATTCAAAACAAATTTGATGTGTTTTTTCTAGTGTATATGTGAGCCTATAAATTAGGTGGTGCTACATTTACTTCTCAGGAAGGACACAGGTGCTGTAGAACCCAGAGTGGCATGTTGAGTGCTTGTATTCTTTACACCTCAGGCTACCACTGCATGCCATGTTGGTAAGGATTCCTGCCTGAAGCTTATAATGAAGGCTTTCTTTGCCTAGTAAGGGCCTTAGAAGGGCCTGGATTGTTTGTAGATTTCATATAGCAACTATTCTTATACATCAGTTTCCTCAGTTGCACAGCAGCCAAATCGACGGCAGTGACATTTATGGCCAGAGGTTGCCAAACAAAGGTAAGCTTCAGGTTTTTTCACTTGCTTTAATAATTTTTTAAAGAAAAAGTAAGAGTTAATGGCCACCACTTGGCCCTCCCCTAATTTCATCGCTGACTCAGACACGATGGGCTGAATGGCCTCCATCCACACTGTAATCACCTGAGACATTACACTGGCATCTGGGCATGCTGGCTTCATGTGTTCACTGCAACTCACAAACTGCCTGCGGGACTGGAAATGAATCCCACATCTCAGCAATCTTTTCTGATGAGAAGCTCTGTAATGTTCCACGTTATAAAGACTCATGTATTCAAAAAGCTCTGTTGAAGTTTATGGGAATTCATAGGTGGAAGGAGCAGCTCTTATCACAAAAAGGGCTGATGTGACAGATCCTGAACTATCCATCTTATGCTCTGAAAACAATATCACACATTTTTATTAAATACATTTATGAAAATAAACTTTCCTTTTGTACTGTTGGCTTCATGTGGCACGTACATGCGGTCATGCATAGCGCCAGGCGTGATTCCTTTCTGAGCTGTGCCATGCTGATGTGAGATCAGTAAAATGGTGTGACAAATATTTGTGCTTAGCGAAAACACACAATACAAAATCACACTTGTAAAGATATTTCGATGATGACTCTGACCTGCTGGCCTCTAATTAGCACCCAAATTCTAACTAAAATTATGACAGATTACACTAACTAGCCTGTAGTTTTTTGCTTTCAGTCTCCCTGCTTTCCGTCTCCTTCTCTTGAATGAAGGAGTCACACTTGCTATTTTCCAATTTGTTGGAACTTTTCCAGAATCTGGGGAGTTTTGGAAAATTATAACAAATGCGCCTACTACCTTAGCAGCCTCTTCTTTTAAGACTCCAGGATGAAGGGCCTGGGAACTTGTTACACTTTTTCAAGGAGGCTTTGAGGATGTCTTTGAAATGTTTACTCTGGGGCTAGCTTGCTGTTTCAAAGTTCAGAGTAGACTGTTTCAGGAGTCTTGTGTCAGGCATGCAGACAATATAGCCAGCTCAGTGGAGCTGATCAAGTGTGGTCAAAGCTTCAATGCTGGGAATGTTGGCCTGAATGAGAACACTAATATTGGTGTGTCTATCCTGTCAATGGATTTGTAGGATCTTGCAGACACATCGCTGGTTTTGAGATACATAGTCCTTAATCTCTGAGCTGTATAGGAGGGTGAGTATTGCCACTGCCTATTGACTGTGAGCTTGGTGCTAGGTCTGAGGTGCTGGTCTTCAAATATTCTCTTCCTCAGACAATAAAAGGCTGTGCAGGCACACTGAAGATGGTTTTGAACAATATTATCGTGTCTGCCGTTGTTGATGGTAGACTCCAAGATATTGTCCCAAGAGCTTGTAATGCTTTTTGATAACTGAGGGACAGTACTGTGTAGTAGGGGCGGTTTAATGAAAGACCTTCGTCCAGTACATATTTAATGTAAGGCCCATGCTCTCATATGCCTCAGTGATGGTGTTGACAATGGCTTGAAGCTCAGTCTCAGAATGTATGCAGATACAAGTATCATCTGCATGCAGTAGTTCAATGACAGAGATTGAGATGACCTTGGATCTGGCCTGCAGGTAGGTGGAGGTTTAACAAATTCCTGTTTGTTCTATAGTTCAGCTCCATTCTAGTGGGGAGCTTGCTGAGGGTAAGATAGAGCATTGCAGCAAGGAAGATAGAGAAGCCTGTCAATGTGATGATACAGACATGTTTGACCCCAGTCTGAACATGAGTTGGATCTGTGTTGGATCCATTGGTCATGTCATCATGGAGCAGCCAGAGGATGTAACAATCTTTTGTGCGCAGCAGAAATGGAGGAGGATGTTCCATAATCCCTTATGGTTAAGAGTGTTGAAGAGATTTGCAAGATCAAAGAAGGCCACGTACAAGGATTGGTGCTGATCCCTGCATTTCTCTTGCAGTTGTAATGTGGTGAAGATCATGTTTTTGTGCTCTTAATGACTAGAATCCACATTGTAGAGAAACACATCAGCCACAGGGGAGAAGGTGATTAAGGAGAACTCTTGTAATGTCCTTTTCTGGCTGACAACAGAGAAATCTCTCTGTCAGCTTCCTTGAAAATGATCACGATTACAGTGTCTCTAAGGCCTCCTGGCAGGTTCGCCTCATTCCAGATTGAGGAAATTAGGTCATGTGTTTGAGCCAATTGTGATTCTCAATATCTGCCACATGTTAATGCTTTAGCAGGGATTCCATCTGCTCCTGATGTCTTGTTCTTTAGTTGTCGGATGGCCCTTTCTACCTGCTAGGTTGGGGTTGTGCTGAGATGGTAGTGGGTAGTGTGTTGTGGGATGAAGTAGAGAACATTCGTAATGAAGACAAAAGGCGGAATATTCCCAAAAAATAACTGAAGTATCTTAACGACGAGAACAGTGGAGCGATTTGAATCGGTCTCTCAGGCACATTCTGCACTGCAGTCACTTTTTTGGACCTTGATGTGGTGCATGCCAGTGCTGGGTAGAGGGAATGGTGTAGGGCCTAAATACCTCGGTGAGCCGGTTTCAGAGCACTCGGGCACTGTTGCGTAAGTTGCCCCGATCCTGATGTCCATGGCAGTTGGGAGGTGGTCTCCCAGTGCCTGTTTTTGGCTGCGAAGGCTTGGTAAAGTCGGGTGTGAGGCGATAGCACGATCCCACCCGGCTCATGCATCAGTTAGGTAGGTTAGGTAGGTTACACTTCTGACAGGAAACCTCCAGCACAGGACAGTGAGCCACTGAAAAACTAATTGAATATAGGCATAAAAAAGCTTTGAAACCTTTAAAAAAGGGCCATTGTGCTCCATGAAGTATTTGATCATTTCAGTCTTACTTCTCTTTAAGATATCAAATCTCATCAGTTAGGTTACCAAGGTCTGAAAATGTCCGGCGTTGGAACTGTGCCAGAAATGGGCATGATGTCAGTTTCAATTTGCATGCATTTAAATTTAATGGGCTGCACACCCAGACTTACTGACACTGCATTCGTCTGTCCAGATTCAGCGCGAAAGTCTGATTCTGAGGATTAAGTTCTGAGCTTTCAGCAGCTCTCTGACTTGGTGGGGGAAAAGGGTGGGAAGTGAGTCCACTGGGCTCCACTCAGATTGGTGGTGAGGGGGTGGGGGGGGTGGGGGGGTGGAGGCAGGTCAGGTGGCTCCAACTCAGATTGGTGGAGTTGGGGGGGGGGGGGGGGGGTTCTGCTGCCATCTGTGTGATTGGTCAGGGGGAGGGGGTAGGGAGCCATGAGCGGTCTGGGTAGCAGAAGGTGGGGGATAAGGGAGTCAATAATGTTTTTGTGGGAGGGCAATGTCTGGAGGCCGGGGGAATCATTATCCTGATGTGTTGGATGTGATAGGGGAGTATTTTTCCAATTTTTTTTCTGTGCATGCGCAGTTGGAGGCGCTGGTCAGGGCTGCAGTGTTTCAGGCACATTAAACCTTACCCGTAGGCTTCTGCAGCACGATTTAGAATTGCTGCTATTTTTTCAGAATGTGTATGGGAGCACTAGAGAATGGCTCTAAAAGTCAGATCTGAAACACTCCCAGTTTCAAGTCCACTTCAAATCAAAATGGGAAAATCCACCCTAAGTGGCAATTTTCAATATGGCCAATCAACCTGACCCACGTATCTTTGGACTGTGGGCGAAAACAGGAGCACCTGGAGGAAACCCCTTAGACATGGGGAGAATGTGCAAACTCTACGCAAACAGTGACCCAAGCCAGAAATGGAATCGCTGTGCTGCTCCCTCCCCCTCCACAAACCCTGTTTGCAGGTTGCTTAGCTCTGTTTATACCATTCTGCCTCCACTGTTTAAAGTACCTGTTTTCCTGTGTTTAATTTTCACTAAGTTGACCCTCTGGCATGCTCTTTTACAATTCTCACTGAACCAGGATTGATCCTCTGTCTTGATAATGGTGGAGTGAGGGATAGGCTGGACCCTGAGGTTATAGTTTGTGGTGAATACAACTCAGCAGCTGATGATAATCCACAGTGCCTTGTGGATGCATAGTTCTGAGCTGCTAAAACTGTTCTTAAACATTCTGTTCAGCACAGTGATAATACCACAATCTATTTGAAGGTGTCCTTAGTATAGAGATAGAACTTAATTGCCATAGTATTGTGTGATAATTGTATCATTGCTGGTATGGGTAGTTATATCTAAGACAGCTACATTGGCCACAATAATGTGTAATAGGTTTTTTTCTCACGTGTGGGTCTCTTCACTGCCTGTTGCAGGCCCAGTCTGAAAGCTTTATCTTCCAAAGTTGGGTCAGTGGTTACACTGAACCAGTCTTGATGACACCTTTTTACATTAAGCTAATACTTTGTTCCCTGCTCTTGTTTCTCTCAGTGCTTGTTCTAAATGATGCTTAATTTGGATGAGTACTGAATATCAGCTGAGGGGAGGCAGTATATAATAATCACCAGCAAATTTCCTTACAATACTTGACTTGATTCACAAAATTTCATGAGGTTCAGTGTCAATGTTGAAGGATTCCAGAACTTTACACTGGTGTGAATGCCCTGCAAGTGGAATAGAATGTACCCAGGAAAGATGATGGAGAGGTCTGGTATGTTGGCTGTGTGCCATACACAGTGACTAATACCCATGCCAAGTTCTTGCTTGGCTAATCTGTTGGACAACGCTCCTAATTTTAGCAAAAATCCGCAGATGTTAGTGAAGGGAGCTTTGCAAGGTAGTTGATGTTTGATGTGCTTTAGTCCTGTCTCAATCCCACATCCAGGATGAAGTCAAATGGCTGTTGATTTTTATTGTACTACATTGTAGTGATACCTGAGTGGCTTGCTGAGACTTTTTATGGAAGTTGAAGATTCAATTGCATTGTTGCAGGTATGAGTCTACCTATCTACATAAAAGTTTCCAAATTTATGGGCGATGTGAAAGATTTTTATTAAAGATGCTGGCAGCACAATGCAACAAAATATGAGAAAAAATTTCAATTCCTGTTTACAGCCTCAAATAAAATGTACAGAAGCAATAAACTTTGATGTCTAAGTGTGTGCAAAGTGTGGCAAAATCACAAGCAGGTTTGTTATGAGATAATTTATGATTAAAAAAGCCTTTTGTATGATTGGCCAAAATGCTGCTTATATGCCTTTTATAATTGGAAGTTATTGTTTTCAGTAATTGCTACATATACCTCACAGTATCACTTGCACCAAGACTATTCAGTGTCTTGTTTTTAAGATCAGCAAATCATTCTTATGGAATGGAGTGTTGAGTATGAGATTGAGGATATTTATACTGTTGGGTTTTCATAGATAACCAGGAATTGAGGGGCGGTGTCCCAAAGTTAGGAATATTTTTAGTATGTCATATCGACAGTTAATTGTTCTGACAAGCAGAAAAATTTCAAATTATTATCCACTAAGCACATTAAAATGATTCTGCAGATGTTTGATATAGGCCAAGGGGAAGATGCAATTTGTTGCTCATCTGTACTTGGAGTATTGTGTGCAGTTCTGGTCCCCACATTATAAGAAAGATGTGGAGGCATTGGAGAGGGTACAGAGGAGGTTTACCAGGATGTTGCCTGGTATGGAGGGCAGGTCCTATGAAGAGAGGTTGAAGGATTTGAGGTTGTTTTCGTTAGAAAGGAGGCGGCTAAGAGGGGATCTTATTGAAGCATATAAGATGATTAGAGGTTTAGATAGGGTGGACAGTGATAGCCTTTTTCCTAGGATGGAGAAAGCTAGCACGAGGGGACACAGCTTTAAATTAAGGGGTATGAGTTATAGGACGGATATCAGAGGTAGGTTCTTTACTCAAAGAGTGATTAGGGAGTGGAATGCCCTGCCTGCAGCTGTTGTAGATGCGCCAAGTTTGGTGGCGTTTAAGAGGTTAATTGATAAGTATATGGAAGAGAAGGGAATGGTTTAGTTTGGAGGGGCATTGCTTTTTATTTTGGTCGGCACAACATCGAAGGCCGAAGGGCCTGTTCTGTGCTGTAATGTTCTATGTTCTATGTTCTATGTATTACATGACATGTACTTAGTAAAATAGTGTTTTCTCTATCAGTTTAATTGTTGTATGCTAAATTGATTTATTTTAAATATAAAAGGTCTCCTGCATTCTTTTCCCTCCATCCTATCATTTACTTGTTCTCACTGTTGCTTCACAGTGCCTGCGACCCAGGTTGGATTCCCAACTTGGACCATTACCTGTGCGGAGTTTGCATGTTCTTCCTGTGTCCATGTAGGTTTCCCTCAGGTGCTTAAGTATTCTCTTACACTCCGAAGATGTATAGGTTAAGTGGATTGGCCATGATAAATTCTTCCTCAGTTATCTTTCCACAGTAACTTCATTACATTACTAATGTAAGCCTGCTTGGGACACTAATTAGTAAATAAAGAAATAAATGGTCGAAGAAGTCACCTTTGTACTGTCACTTAAAGTCTTTGCTTCATGCCAAACCCCAAAACCATTCAGATAAATGAGGTTGCCTCTACACCCTCGCTCCACCAATTAGTGTTCCCACACCAATCCAATACATACTACCCAAACCCACCCAACATTATCCTGCCCATCACAACATAAAATACATACAAATAAAAAGTCATTCTGTACCACCAGCTCCAGGAGCCCCCTACCTCTGCCCCCTCCCACCTTAACAGAAATACACAGGGGAAGCAAAACTGCCAACACATGGGAAAGTAGCAAACTATCCTTCAACCTACAGTATACCCACCAATATTCTGATCAGGAAACCCCCAGGGCCTTTTCCCCCCACCATCTAAGCTCCCCCCTCCCTTCCATAGCCCATCTGCTATTCCCAAAAAAAAAGGAGTCGGACTCAGCAATGGACATACAACCTTCCCAGCCAGGAAACATCCCCAAAAAGAGCTCTCCAACGTACACACTACCTTTACATCCAATCCAACCCCAGAGACACATAAACCCCCAATCTGACAGCACCCTCCCTTGACATACATCACCTCAACAACCACTTCCCCAACCCACCTAAAATGTGGCAGAACCAGACCATCACTCTGTTTTTCCCTCCCACCTCCCTTCCATCCCACATCCTTCGCCTTTCTTTCCTCCCAAATGAGGCTATCCTTCTATTCATCGCTCCACACTGAAGGAAAAAAACAACAGGAGTAATAGTAAATGAAAAAATAGAAAAGGCCGAGGAAACAAGAAGGAAACAAACCAAAATATCAGGGCAAGGCATCCATCACAGGGGGCAACAAAAGCTGGATGTCAGCTGAAAGAAAAGTAGCAGAGCACAAAAACTCCTCTCTTTGTCTGACCTCCAAAACCTCTCATCCAGTGTTAAATGTGAAACAGAATCATCTGGATTCTGCTCATCTGGATCACTAGTAAATGATGCTAATTTTGTTGAGTTGACATTCCAGTTTTCTGTGCATGATTTAACTTTAATAATTATATTGTTTTGAAGTATTAATAAATGTTTCAATTGATGTAAATAAAATTAAATTATAATTCATATACCAACTAGTATGGATCACAAGTCAAATTTCATTTCTGTTTGTCAGTCAGACTTTGTTTTACTCTGTGGGATGTCCTATATTTAATCAGCATGAGATTTTTCATAATATTTATGGATGGTGTGTGAACTTCTTAAACAACTATGCTTCATTAAACAACTATGATTCCTGTTGTTTTATGCATGCTATTTGATTGAGCGATGTTTGAATGGATATGTTATGTCACAGTGAAGTACTCAGATATTTTGCATCAAACCGGCAGCATTCTGTCAGTGGAAACAGACTTTGAGGTTTAGCCATCTTTTAGCTTCATTGTTACGACTACATTGTTTTACTAGACTAGATAACCTGATGGATTAAAAGCTCAATATTGCGAATGCTGGAATCTGAAACAGAAAAGGCTGGAAAATCTCAGCAGGTCTCGCAACTTCTGGGGAGAGAGAAACAGTTAGTGTTTTGAGTCTAGATGACTGCTTCAAACCTAATGGATTAACTTGAATGATGAGTTTTATTCTTTCAATTTTATAAAGTACTAATGAGCCATAAACTATTAGTTTATCAATGTCATGCTTATTGTTTAAAATCATTTCATCATAGAATATTCTAGAAGAGAAGGAGGCCATTTGGCCCAGCATGTCCAGACTGATTCTCTACAGGAAAACAAGGAGTTAAGCTAGCCCAACTCTCCTGTCTTTTTCCCATAACCCTGCATTTTTTTTTCCTTTTTGGGTGCTTAAAGTGGCTGTGATATTCCACCTAAAATAGAGTGTCTAAAGCTGGACACAGTATTGTCGCTGCAGCATAAAAGTCTATTTATATGGCATAAACCAAAAAAACCATCCATGGTAATTTGCTTTTAGATTGCTTAAACATTTTTTTACCCCAGATTCCAAACAGAGAATTCCATACATCGCTTTTACAACTTTATTGACATGTCTGACATCTACCAATTTGTTGTTCATTTTGTTTCTATGCCTTCACCAAATATGCATTTTGTATCTATTTCCTCTATCTATTCTTCCTCCCAAATTGTTCACAATTTATTATTGCACGTAATTTAGTTTATCTAATAGCTCCACTTTCTTTTCAGCACCTTTCCATTCCCGATATCACTCTTGAAAACAATACAACGTACTTAGTGTTTCCACAATTTCTTCATCGACACAGAATACTTGACACAATTATATTTAAATTTAATTTCTCATTGTCTTAAATTGGGAAGTTGATCATTGTAGGTATCAGAAGTGATCTGTGGTTCCACACTATATTTCATGGTGGAATTTGGTAAACTCTGGAAACTGATGTCGAGATTAGCCTTAGGATCTGTTACCAAGTTAAGTGCATGGTCAGTGACATGAAGTCAGATAAAGAGACTGCCCTGTTTATAACCTGATGTTGTGAGACTTCTTACTGTGTGAACTACCGCAGTCATTGCCGTCAACCTGCATCATACTATAGTCAACTGACCTCACTATTTCACTGCTGCTGCTATAAATCCAAAAGTACTGTTTTTCTTTCACTGCAGTGGCTAATCTGGAATGTATTGCCAGAAAGGGTGGCAGAAGCAACCAAGTTGGATATCAGTTATCAGACCATCCAGCACTTCAAAGGAGTGAATAGCAAGAAAGAGGTTTAATTGCTTTCAATGCAGGAGAGTTTATTTGGCACGATTGAAATAGACAACAGGAAGTGGGTGTTCATCCTTGAGTAGTTTTGCAACTCATCAAAAAGAAATCAGCGATGGATATATTTAATGGTGGAAATTGTGCTTATTTTAATTCAGTTTGAGAGCGCATTAAAATAGTACTGTGGAAATATTAGACAAGAATGTTTAAAAAAAATTGTATCGATTGTGAATCTCAATTTCAGAATTTCCAAAACAACTTAGAACCAATGCAATATCTTTGAAATGTAGCCAGTGATGTAACTGAGTAAGGATCCACAAATAGTAAATTGATAACCTGATAATTTTTTTTTTAATGATATTGGGTGGGCAGAACACTGGAGAGAACTCCCTTGCTTTTGAGAGGTATGTCACATAATTGTTTACATCAATCTAAGAGAGTAGTTGGGGTCTCAATTTAATATCTCTTACAAACAAGGTAGCCCTGCCTCAGTTATCACTGGAGTATTCATCCAGATTGGCTGGAATCTTCCAGGTCCAAGGAGACAACTATGGAGCTGGGACCGCCAGAAAGTAGCAGAAAACCTCTTTGGGACACCTTCCTTTCCTGGTCCATCTCCATGCAAGTTCATCAGGTGCAGGTTGTCATGGGAATAAGCAACTAATCTCTGAAGCCAGACAGCTAATCAAAGCAAATAATGCAGCAAACTCTGGAATTGTTGTGCAGTTCAGACAGGATCTGTTACATGAAACAGAATTAATGGCTCAGAACTTGTGGTTTCTGGATGTCCGAGAGCAATGTATCCCCCACCAAGATTCACTTCAGGACCCCTTAGGAGGCCCAACACATTCACTCCTTAGGAATTATCCAGGAAGTTCAATCTTCCATGCGTAATTCCCTTGTCTGAGCTCAAACAGAGATTTTGGATTGTTCCAACTTAAGTTCCTTGGATAGTTACCCATAAATGTTGGATAGAAAGATCAGAGTCTAACTCCGTGTAACTATAAAACTGATTCTCTGGCTGCATCCCCGCAACTCTCCTGATTAGCTCCCACCACCGACTTCTGCCCACGCCCCTCCCCACTCCCCCGCAAAACCATCCTGATCCTTCCTGACTAGCAGCAACTTGGATTATATAGCAAGTTTGATGCAGTGAAATATCCCAACATTGACCAATGTTACAGGAGTGGCGATTTTAACCATGATAATTAGTCATACTTTACAAAGAACTATGAGAGAGAGAGATTTGGGTATATAGTTTGAGGGGTATCACTCATTTCAAGTATAGGGTGAGATAAGGGTGCAGGCCTCCGTGAATTACACTGACCAGTATAGAGACTAAACCTACGATGTTGGCGCTATTCTGCACCACACTCTAACCAACTGCATTAACTAACACAGTGCCAATGATAGGATTTTATTTTTTCTCTCTGCACTTATTTATCATTGAAAATTAGCTAAGTGAATTGAAATTAAATATGGAGCTTTTAGCTGACTACTATTTGAAACTCTCAACAGTTTGATGATTTATGTCCCATATGCCATTGGACATAATTTCCCAAAATTATAATCAATAAAGTTTTCATAATAACATTCAGAGATAAAAACAAATGAACAGAGAAGGAATAGCAGAATCTGAATATTATCATAAGCATCAGCAAGGAAGTAATTAAAATGGAGTGGCCCATTTCCTCCTGTTCTCCACTGCTCTGTGATTTTAATGCTTCTGTTTTTGGTGATGGATGAGTATAGATTTCACGCCACACTCTGGTGGACAAACATCACTAATAGGTTTTCAATTTCTGCAGACTGTTCAACCACCCATCCCTGATTTCTTTTTGAGGAATTGCAAAACTACCCAGGGATGAACACCCACTTCCTGTTGTCTACTCCAATCGTGCCAAATAGACTCTCCTGCATTGAGAGCAATTAAACCTCCTTCTTGCTATTCGCTTCTTTGAAATGCTGGATGGTCTGGTAACTGATATCCAGCTTGGTTGCTTCTGCCACCCTTTCTAGCAATACATTCCAGATTAACCACTGCAGTGAAAGAGAAACAGTACTTTTGGATTTATGGCAGCAGCAGTGAAACGGTGAGGTCAGTTGGTTAGTGTATAATGCAGGTAGATGGCAACGGCTGCAGTAGTTCACAGAGTAAGGAGTCTCACAACACCAGGTTACACACAGGTCAGTCTCTTCATCTTATCGTATGTCACTGACCATGCACTTAACTTTGTAACAGATTCTAAGGCTAATCTCCACATCAGTTTCCAGAGTTTACCAAAATCCTACACATGATTTCAAGGATGGACAACCATTTGGGGTCAAGGATGCATTACTCTGTCTGTTTCCAATTTGGCAGGGTGGGAACAATTAATAGTTTTCTGATAAGCTACCTCGGCATCTGCAGAAATAATGGCTTCTGAACATGGTACATGGTTAATTCCCCCCCCCACCCGCCTCTTTTCACTGCTTATCCCAACTTTCAGACTGTGCTCAGTCTCTTTTTCAATTGTTTGCCTAAGTACACACCCTCTCAATTTGAATCTTTGGTGCCATACTACTTTTTAATTTTGTGTCTTGGTTTCTCAACTTGTCCCCTGTTGTCACCCATTTCAGACAGTATTCCCCTGATCTTTACTACACCCCCAATTCCCTCTCATGGATGTGTTGCAATGGGATCCAGAATCTGAAAGGATGGGACAAGGTGAAGAGGCAGGCCTCTGTGAACTACCCTTTGCCATCAATCTGTATCATATTCCAACCATTTAGTCAACTGACCTAACTGATTGCACAGTGTATTACGTAGTGTCATTAAACATTTTTCATTGTTTATTGTGGTTAATTATGTTGAAGCAAAATTAAAATAGGTTTGTTTTGCTGATTATGGAAGTCCCACAAAACAATTTCCAATAACCATAATTATTCTGGAGGTACAAGACATTATTGATGATAATCTTATTATTTTTTCCATTTATTAGCATCAGAAAGATAAAGTGATATGTCAGTAACAAATAATTCTGCAAGACTGCAAAACTAGTAACTTCTTGGTATTTCTTAAATAGTGAGAGCAAACAGTACTTCATTTAAAGAAATTATTCATCCCCATAAAGCATTTGAGGTATTCTAAAGCTATTATGATGGGTGATGCTAAAATAACTTGCATGATCACCTGAAAACCTTTGCTTATATATTCCAATCTTGTGGAATTAGAACTTGCCCCGGAAAACAATATATCCCTGACTATACCATCCTTGGAATTGTGCACATAATTTGTGAACTCTGGAATTGGGCATGAGGATTGATCCTGAGACTCTGCTATGATTTTGAGTTTATTATCAATGACCTCTACAGTGCTGTGCCTGTAAATCCCAAACAGTTGTTTGACTTTCCTTTTCAATTTGGCACCCATTCTGGGAACCACTGCCTGAAAGGATTATGGAAGCAGATACAGTGGTAACTTTCAAAAGGATGTTTACTTGGAAAGGAATTATTTGTGCAGCTACATGAGGAAAGAGGAAATGATTTGGACTCATTGGATAGCCCTTGTGCATTATTAAGCAGTTCATTGTGATAAGATTCATTAAAAATACTCGTAAGATTTATTCACAGCCAGTAGAAATATATTGCCAAATGTACTTGAAATTTTTTTTCAGGATGAGATATCTGACTTAATTGCACATACTCTTCATACTGTTAACAGATAATATGTTTTATTTTTAGGCTGCCTTTCAACCTGGAAAATGAAATTTGTCATTCATTTAATGATTCTCTTGTATACATCCACCATTCAAAGCCTGAAGATTGTATCCAAACGAGGCTCAGGTAAGCAAACAGTTTTCAGTTTCACATTTCTACAACTTACGGCTGTACTGGAAATGTTTCTGAAACCAAATTGTAAAATGCAGTAATCAATACTCAAATTTCTGTGTAGTACAACTAGTCATCCTTTAAAAATTAATTCTTGTTAACTTCCAAGCACAAATAATCTATTGCAATTTTGCTTGTATGTACATTGCAGAGAAGTTGGAATATATTAATAGTTTCCAAATTTTAAAATATAAATGGTTCTAAAGCTTAATAGATCATCCCAGCATTTTTTTGTTGTTTACAGGTAGTTGTGTTCTTAGGCATAAGTTAAATGTTAGTTTTCGTTTGCATGGAAAATCTGAAAACTAAAATTTGCTATGACAATGTTCCACCAACAGAGAAATATGAATGCATATTTTATTCATTAAGTTTAGCAATGATGCAAGCATCATTGTCTACTCTTCACTAAAATTAGAAGTAATCTGAAAATATATTCAAAATAATGGGAATTTTTCATAACCAAATTCTTTTTGTTGTTAAGCAAGCTAAAGATAATTTTACGGATTAGCATTCCAATCGGTTGACAGACAATCACAATGTCTGCAAGTCTTAACAGAAAGCACGTTAAATGCTGGAGTACATATTCACAAAATTACCTTCTGTAATGTGCAGTTACAGCATCTATAATAGTATAGTAATGAAAGGTTCTGTTCGTATGAAAGAATCATTGTCTGTAAATACTTCTGTCTTGTGAAATAGTTTCACATCGCAATAAAATATCTGTAGCATTCATGATTTTTATGGTGGAGTCTCGCATGAATTGCTCCAGAGACACTAATGGTGCATACTTGATGAAGAACTGTAGATTGTTATTTATATTCTATGAATGTACCAACCAGATAACTCACAGACAAATCATGATCGAATATTAGAAAGTATTAGAATGGCATCCAATTCCAATCTTATGGATTTTCATCAAACATGATGCTTATACTATCTGTTAGTTAAATTGAACTAAAATAAAACTGTTGGATATTAACAGAGGATATTCACTTTACGTGTGAATTGTTCATGGAAATTTCCAACCTTGTGATCTCAGCAGCGAGCTTCACTTGCTGGAAGTATATAATTGAATTGATAGTATGCATGCCTGACAAATCTTTTACCCAGTTTTGCATTATTTGCTCCGAATGGATGAGGCTTCCTTCTATTGGAAGTAGGAAAATGATCCTAATCACTCTGAAATTATACCTTGGGTTAATAATATGCTAAGGCTTACCACATTCAATTATAATTCGTCTCTGTACCAATTGAGCAGAGGTTTCACTCCATTTATCTTAAAAGCTTATGCTAAAACAGCAGAACTAGGAAGCATATCTTCAGAGACTTATTGGTTTGTAAATTTCATAACTTACTGTGAATTTGCTATGCATACATTTTGTCCTCTACAAGCCTTTTATTCTAAATGTTGTAATTCCCATTGCAAATATTGCATCCTGGAGAAGAATTTAGTATGTGGAGCATGCAAACAATTTGTACATAGTCTTTTGCCACATCAGGAAGATGTATGTTTAACATTATTCTTAACAAAGCTATATACTTTTCGATATTTTCTCACAAATTCAGCAATGTCGCCACAAATCATGGTTGGGTGTTATGCACATTTGCTTACTTAACTATACTTTTAATAACTATCAACTTTTTATGTTGTCCAATTAGATTTTTGGCCCCCATTGGTTTGACTGGGTAAATGTGGAAGAAATATTAACTAGGTACTTAAAAGTCTCAACTTGTGTTGGTGGTTTTTTAGTTGTTGGGAACTGATTCTTGGATGAAGAAATCGAGAAAGAAATTTCATAGACAAATTGATTTCATGGCATTTGACATAACGACATTGCCAGAATGACAACAATAACATTCAATTTTAAATGTAAGTTTACAAGTGCAATACAAATAAAACACTTTCTGCAATTGAAATGTATATTTTGGAAGTTGTTCATGTTAATCTGTGCATCCAATAAATGCTGTGATGATGTATCTGATAAAAGTGAAATTTATTTTGTAATTTCAGAATTTTTCGATTGAGATAAAAAAAATTGTAGATTGTTAAAGCTTTCAATTGATTTTTTTGTAGGTCATGTATAAGTCATTACGTAGCACACAGTCCACTTGAGTGAGGTTAAATTGGAAAACCCCCAGGAAATGTGTACCTGAATAAAGGTTAAGTAGATATTATTTAAACTATCAATTTAAGAAAACAATGTTTGAATAGCTAAGTGCACTTTTATGGGAAGGTTTTCCCTTGGGTTATCTGCAGTTAAGATAAATTGATATGTGATGCTGAAGTGGCTGTTTAAATGAAGAAATAGAAGTGATATCTGACCAGATGCCTCCAGTAACCAGGTCATATCCTAAAATTACATTTGCTTGATCTAAGTGATACGACATTTCATGTTTTCACTATCTAGTGCAGGAAGCCACTTGTTTTAATTAGCATGGTATTTGTGTTGCATATACCACACATGTTATAGTGTTTTGTGGAATGTCATTCCACAGCACCAAGTCTGTTAGGCTAAGTCTACAGTCAAAGCAGCATGGACTGGGCTGGAAAGTGCTACGTGTATGTTTTATACTTAGTAACTTTCTGTTTCAGCAATGGGTAACCTTGAATAATGCTGAGAATACTCCACTTTTTCCAAGGTAGTGTAACCAAACAATCAAAATCATTGGATTTAGATTCTGGTCTCTGTGGAGACATGGGTTTGAATCTTGTCACTGTCATAGTCTGAGTAAGTTGGCATTTGGGCCAGTTGAGATATCTAGGGAGAGAATGGCCTTGGAGTATTTTCACTGGACTAGTAATCCAGAAAACCAGAGTACTGTGCTGGGACCTGGGTTTGAATCCCACCATACCAAATGGTGAAATTTGAAATCAATAAAATAAATCTGGAATTAAAGGTCCAGTGATGACCATGAAAACATTGTCAGTTGTTATAAAATCCCATCTGGTTCACTAATGTCCTTTAGGGAAGGAAATCTGTCGTCCTGACTTGGCTGATCTACATGTGACTCCAGACCCACAGCAATGTGGTTAACTTTTGAGTGCCCCCCTGAAATGACCATTCAGTCCAAGGAGGAAACTGAGGATGGGCAATAAATGCTAGCCCAACCAGCAATACCCACATCCCATGAATGATGAAACATATCATAACACGTGCTTGAAAAATCATCACTGGGTCTAAGTAAGTGGATTTTTTTTTTGCTTTGAGCTATTTCCTTCTGAAGCCATTGACTTATTACTGAGGAAATGTCCCTGATTTTTTCAAAGTACCAGGCTTTGACTGAAAACCAACATGTAGCTTTTCACCGCACAGACCAGATCTTGAACCTCTCAGAATAAAACAAATGAATGGATGGGGTTTATGTCATCGCTGTTCTGGGATGGGGCCTCAGATAATTGGCAAGACTGACTCCATTGGGATCGGATTAGCATCTTTAATTCACAACAAAAAATAAACCCCCCTGTCCTACTATCTTCACTGGCATTCCCCCAACTCACTGCCCGCTTTCCCCCCATTCCCATCCCGCCTCGCACAAATGAACCCATTCATCGATCTCCCATTAGAGCTAGCACCGGCTCTGCCCCTTGGAACAGCTTGGCACTGCCAAATTGGCACAGTGCCAACCCTATGGCAAGGGGCAATGCCAGGCATTTCCAACCTTTATACCCTCTGCGCCCTAGGAGAGATCTTCTCGACTGTTTCTTGTTTGGCCAAACATGTTGTAGTTGTAATCGCTCATTGGTGAGGTATGAATATTTAGTGAAGTGGAAATCGTGTGATATAAGTTGTTGATATTAAAATGAATTGAAATCTATTTAAATGAGGTTCCCAGATTTTGTGGGTGGGATGTCACCAGTGAGAGGCGGGAGAAATTAGGAAACACGGAATGGGGGGTGGGTGCGATTCTCCCCAAAAAATTCTAAGCGTTAAATTCACGTGAAAACTGGAGTATTTAACGCTGTTTTTTTTTCAGTTGGAGTTCAGACTAGAATCTCCCACCCACTGTGCCATGCAGAGGTCATCAGTGTGAATCTCACGAGATTTCAGAGGGAGAGTCTATTCCTGCTGGAGAGGTTGAAATTTATCGGCCTCTGCGCATGCTTTGTAGCCCCAAAGCATCAGATATTATTTGCTGGCCAGCTTGATCATTGACCAGCCCTGGACCCCAACAGTGCTACCCTCCAGCCCTTCCCCTCCATTCATTCACAGGCCAGTTCTGAACACTCTTCCTCCACGTCCTGGCCCGCCCCAATCTCCTCCACTCTCCCAACAGTGACGCTCAGCCCTTCCCACCCCATTGCACAGAATATAGTCAGTGAACAATTATTTCCATTAGTCATTCAAAGAGGAACAAAGAAACATGAACTCATGATTCACATTAGAAGAATAAAGAGGAGAATAATGGAACATTTTCAAGTTTTGCTCAAGTGGTCTTTGGATCCAGTTTAATCAACATACATATGAAAGAACTTAGCAATAGATAAGGTGAGTCTTCCCATAATGAGGTACCTGCCCATGAGTAAGATATCAGCTGAAAATCAATGCTGTCACAAACACTTGACCAAGAAGAATATTTTGGATGTAAACAACATTGTCTTTTTTTTCATGAGCATACACATGTTGAAAATTGGTTCTGGTCAGGCTGTCACTTTGAAATAAATTCCAAATTCAACTCATAACTTCATTGGTCTTGAAGTTGTATAGTATAAATTAAGTTTTTGTATCAATTTTTTTTTCTATATATGAGGTTGTCACAGTGCATTGAGCTAAGTAAAGTCCCTCTACGGTAAATGTGTATAGTTCTGCTGCATCATCTTCCTGGATTAAGCTAAAATGTCATGAATGATAGAACTGCTCTTTGAATTAGAGAGCTTTACTGCTGAAATTTAGATCATAAAGGATAAAGCTAAAACTGTAAGGCAGTGGCTCCTTGTCATCTATGTTGTACAGTTTGTACCTTGCCTCATTTATTTACGTGATCTCCTATTTGAATGCTCAGTAGTATTCAAACTTGGATTGACATGTTTCTGATTTAGTGATTTAATATAATTCAATAAAATTTGATATGGTTTTATACAATTTAAGTTAACTGAGTAAAATTTAAACTTGTCACCTTTTATAACCATTTTCTACTTATAATTAAAAAAGAATTGCAAATTTTGCTCACTTGGAAAGATTAACCGGAATTTGATCGTTAAAAGCTGGTCCATATTCAATTTCATAACCCTATTCTAAAATACATTTTACCATTCTGACTTATTTCCTACAGCTTAAACAATCCAGTTTAACTCTGTTCAGTCCAGCAACAAACTTTCAAAAGTTAAATATGATCTTAGAACTGTTTTAACATGTAAAAAAATGCAGAATTTGATCAATAAAGGCTGATTCATTTGTGGGATATGGGTGTCGCTGGCTGACCAGCATTTATTGCTCAGTCACCCTTGAGAAAGTAGTGGTGAGCAGCCTTCTTGAATCGCTGCAGTCCACATGCTGTAGGTTGACTCACAATGCCATTAAGGAGCGAATATCAGAATTCTGACCCAACAACAGCGAAGAAATGGCAATACATTTCCAAGTCAAGATGGTGAGTGGATTGGAGGGGAACTTGCAAGTGGTCATGTTCCCATGTATTGCTGTCTTTGTCCTTCTAGATGAAAGTGGTTGTGGGTTTGAAAGGTGCTGTCTAGGGATCTTTGATGAATTAACAATATAAGAACATAAGAAGTAGGAGCAGGAGTAGGCCATCTGGCTGATCTTTTCGTGGACTCAGCTCCACTTAACTGCCTATTCTCCATAACCCTTAATTCTTTTACTGTTCAAAGATTTATCTATTCTTACTTAAAAACATTCAATGAGGTTGCCTCAACTGCTTCACTGGGCAGGATATTCCACAGATTCACAAACCTTTGTGTGAAGAAGTTCCTCCTTCACTCAGTCCTAAATCTGCTTGCCCTTATTTTGAGGCAATGTTCTCTAATTCTAGTTTTACTTGCCAGTGGGAACAACTTCCCTGCTTTTATCTTATCTATTCCCTTCATAATCTTATATGTTTCAATAAGATCTCCCCTCATTCTTCTGAATTCCAATGAGTACAGCCCCAGTCTACTCTAACACCTCCATTAATAACGTCTCCTGAGTTCTCCTTCCTTTTAACTTTTTTCCTGATTTTCAAAGTATTTGGAAGACTCTCCACATCTGCTAACTGGCTGCTTTGCTTTCTATTAACCATTATATTTCCTATAATTTTACTCTTCTCCCCAACTTGCTAGTTTAAAGTCCTTGTGACCACCCTATTTATCCTTTTTGGTGGAATACTGGTCCCAGATTGGTTTATGTGAAAACCATCCCAACGATTCAGATCCCTCCTGTTCCAATGCAGTGCATCTTAGATATAGCTTTTAATTTGAATTAAAACATTTATTACTCATATAAATCAAACAAACTTATCAGCTAAACTGGCCACTTAGTGAATTTGCAAATAGTGCCTTTATTAAATGTTACTTTGACTTTGAAAGTATCGTAAGAATTAAAATGGTGACTCCTCAAAAATCTGATGAATATCATTATACCCTTCCACATTTATGGCTGAAGATGGACTCATATTTTAATGGTTAGTCCTAGTGAAAAAAAATAGTTTCCCCCAATGGTGAGCTTGAAGTGCAAACTAGATGCTAAAACTTTTAACTATTTTCGAATGAAGTAGGGTGATAAGGTGGGACTTACATTCCATGGAGCAAGGCTAGTCATCCCATTTCTTGATATCAGACTCAACAGCAACATATGTTTTAATACTTCACAAGAATATTATAAAGCAAGATTTGACACAGAACCAGAAAAAGAGCTATCAGTTACAAATGAAGATAGTTGTAGTGATTGGAGGTCAATCATCTCCATTCCAGACATCATTGCAGGAGTATCGTAACGTAGTGTCCTAGCCCTAATCATCTTTAGTGTTTCATCGATGACCTCCTATCCATCATAAGGTCTGAAGTGGGAATGTTTGCTGATGATTGCATCGCTGATGATTGCACAATGTTCAGCCCTATTTGTGATGACTCATATTGAAGCAGTTCATGTTCAAATGCAACAAAACCTGGACAATGTCCAGATTTAAGCTGTCAAGTAGCAAGTAACATTCGAGCCACACTAGTGCAAGGCTGTTACCATCTCCAACAGGAGATTATCTAACCATTGCCAATTGATAGTCAATGGAATTACCATGCTGAATCCCCCACTATCAATCTCCTGAGGTTACCATTGACCAGAAACTGAACTGGACAAGACATGTAAATACTGTGGCCACCAAAGCAGGTCAAAGGTTAGGAATCCTATGGTGAATAACTCAACTTCTGACTCCCCAAATCCTGTCCACTATCTACAAGGCACAATTTAGAAATGTGATAGAATACTCTTCACTTGCCTTGATGAGTGCAGCTCCAACAACTCTCAAGAAGCCCAATTCCATCCAGGGCAAAGTAGCCCACTCGATTGCTGCCCCTTCCACAACATTCAATCGCTCCACCTCCAATGAACAGTGGCAGCTGTGTGTACCATCTACGAGATGCACTGCATGAGCTCACCAAGATTGCTTAAGAAGTACCTTCCAAACCTGCAACCAATATTGTCTAGAACAGCGGAATCCAAACTCTGCCTGCTGCGGGCCAGATGTGGCTAGTTTGGAGACCCCTGGTCTAGAAGGATAAGGAAAGTAAATGCTTAGGAATACCACCGCCTGGAGTTTCCCTTTCCAAGTTACTCACCATCCTGACTTGGACATATATTGCTGTCCCTTCATTGTCACTGGGTCAAAATCCTGAACCTCCCCCTCTCGACTCCCCAACAGCACTGTGGGTATTCCTACACTTCAGGGATTGCAGCAGTTCAAGAATGCAGCTCACCATCAACTTCTTAAGATCAAGTAGGGATGGGTAATAAGTGCTGGCCTCACCGGCAAATTTTTAAAATTTGGTTAAAGAGGTGGCATTGAAGAATGTGTGAGAGAGGGAGAAGAGTTGGAGATGTATAGATAAAGGATTGTAGGACTTAAGAGACTTCAGAGATAAGCAGTGGGTGGTTATCGGTTGCAGTATGTGATGGCGTGATTTTATTTGAAGTGTCTTCCATTAGATAGATTGATAATTAAGCACATCTTGAACTTTGAAAAATAATATACAAACAAGGAGCCATTCAGCCCTTCAAGGCTTTATCATTTTTTCCTGACTAGCTATCTTTGAATCAGATATAGTTGTCATTAGTTTGGATATGAGGATTTGAAAGCTGTGGAACCAATGAAAATGTTATAATTATACTTTATAACTTGCTGCTTGCTATAAGCTTTTATTTCTCAAATGCAATCTTAAATTAGAATTTTGCTTTGGAACTGGCATGGAGGGGAATGCTTCTCAGTCTATGGAACTTACCAATTTACTGTCACTTAAGTTAATGAATTAATGGGGAATCATCATCAATATCTTTGATTTATGGAAAAGCCTCTTAGGATTTAACGTCATGGTACTGCTCAGCATTATCCAAGTAACAATATCCAATAAAGTTAAAAGTTGGAAACTCTGTGCCAATACTTCTGTCAATTCAAATATAATGTGATGAACTTTGCTGATTCTAATTGAAGCTCTAAGTGATTCAGTCACCACGGAAAAAGCTTACATTTCAATCAATGGAACTGTGAATCCATGGTAACCATTGTCACAGAGCAACATTTGGTTTCAGATGTTACAAAAGGAAAGTTTCACTAAATTACATACTTTCCTGGAAGAAGAAGAATGGCACAAAACAAACAGTTCTGAGTGATGACAGAAACAAGACAGGATAATAGTGAATTCATCACCTTGAAGTCAGCAAGGGGTGGGATGAAGGAGCAATCTACACCGAAAATTATCTTCACAGCATTTTCCTTTATCACAGAACAAATGCAGTGGTGATGAAAGGTAAATTTCTTTTGAATCCAAATTGGAGTTCAGTTCCTCACCTTTCTTTACTCTTGCATATTTTCACAAATTATGGAATCAAAATTGCCCTGCTGCAAGGCTTAAAGATAAATCCAGGAGTGATTTCTTTAAGGACCATTGGTTCGGTTCCTTGAGACTGAAATCACCAGTCAGAGCTTGTGCATGGCAAAGTCTCTGCAGTATAAACAGATGTACTAGTCTACATCAGAGATTAGGCATCATTTCAATACTGACATTAGGTATCTGCTCAGTTCAGGCAGACACTGGATCTTTGTCCAAACACCCGTGTAAATTGGACACAATCATTTGGTCTGGTCAGATTATTGCTGTGTTTGTTTTTGATGAATTAAATGGATTCACAATGGTTTTATACGTATTTCCTAGCATTGTAGAGATTTCAAAAGTCTCGTATGCTTTTAAATTAATGGAAGATTTGTAATAGCTATAAAAAATGTTATGGAAGCACAGAGAATAGAAGCCAGCGGTAGCCATTTGGCCTTTCGAGCCTTCTCCACTATTCATAATGATCATGGCTGACCATCAAATTCAATATCCCGATTGTACCTTATCCCTTGATCCCTCTCGCCCCAAGAGCTTAATCTTGTGTTAATAGTTCCACAAGTTGACTAACTGGTTTGCCTACCTTAGTACATTAAAGTTTTAAAGATTATTTATTAGTGTTGCAAGGCAGATTACATGAACGCTGCAGTGAAGTTACAGTGAAAATCCCCTCTGCACTCAGGCGCCTGTTTGGGTACACTAAGGGAGAATGTAGCATGACCAATGTCCTTAACCTGCGCATCTTTCAGACTATGGAAGGAAACTGGAATGCCTGGAGGAAAACAATGCAGACAGAGAGAGAATGTGCAGACTCCCCATAGACAGTGACACAAGTCAGGAATCAAACCAAGTCCCTGGCACTGTGGAGCAGCAGTGCTAACCACTGTGCCACCATGCCCCCCCTTAATTAATGGAAGCATTGATGCATGAAACACAACGTAAACAGAAAAACGTGTTCCTTCCCAAAAGTTGCAGAATACTCATGATTTCTTAAAAGATGTTGCACATCATGGCATTGTTATCTATTCCAATTATAACTTTGCTGCCAGGTTTACTTGGACAATAGGATAAACTTGCTTGTTGAGACTTCAATTCAGCAGTCCAAGTTTTTGAGATCTAAACAAGCCCTGAGGCCTCTCATTAGCTTTTGAAAGGGATCTACCTGTTTTAGATTTAAGTGGCTCAATGGAATTGATAAATTTTCTAAGACCCAAATCAAATGCTCTATAGAGACTCTGGGCATAGTCCTGTTTGAATTGGAATTCTTTTTCTGATCAGTGGTGACCAGTTGGTACCTCTAAAGTAAACATTTAGATTAAAGTAAATATGCAGGTCCAAGGAAACCCTTATTCAACACCATTGTATTACTCCCTCATGAGCTACAGCAGTGAACCTCAGGCTATCCTTTAGTCTGACTCTGTGTTCATCCTAATGTTGTCGCATAAATGTACTTGGAAACTGTTAAAAATATTTTTTCCACTCAGCAATAGAATGACTACAGATAGTTACACAGGTTTTTAATATTGGCACCATATATCAAGAAATAGCCAGGAAGCATATTGAGCATTTCCTGTGAGCAATGTGTACAGTTTTAACAAATCATGGCCTAAGTTAATTAATCTCAAACAGAAATCAATAACCAGTAATAAAATTTCAAAATAAAACTTTGAGGTTCCATTCCTGATCCCCAAATCATTAAGTAACAATGACGTAAATCTAATGGTACATTATCCCATTTTGTACAGTTCCATCCTCGAGACAGTTGCTTCTATAAAGCACTTGAACATCAATACTCATACTTTTCTCTATCTTTATAACCTGCAATTTTGTTCTTAATCAAAAATTCATCCAAATCCTTTTAAATGGAGTTAATCAATGTGGCAATCGTTACTTTTTGATGAGATTTATTCAGAAGGAAAGAAAACCTTGCATTTTAAGGATCTTTCAAGTCTTAACTATGATCAAAGTGGTCACAGCCATTAAAATATTTTCTGAAATATATATAATAGATCCTGTTCTGTAATTAAACATAATAGACAATCCTGCGCAGCAAATAATACCATAAACAACAATGAGATGAATGACCAATCTGTTCTTAAGGGTGAGGGACAAATGCTGGCAGGACACTGAAAAGACTCACTTAAGTTTCTACAAATAATATCATGGGATCTTTTACATTTTCATGAGTTTAATCTTCATATGGAAGCTGTCTTTTCTAATAATGCAGCAGCCCCTCGGCACTACATTAAAGTATCAACTTAGATTCTGTTCGAAAGCAGACTTGAACTCACAACTATCTGCCTCAGTATCTTAGATGGTGTCTCATCTTGTGAGAGAAAATAATTCTTCCAATCTCAAGACTTTATCAAATCTGATCACTTTGTGATAATCGTTTAAATTGCATCACCAACTGTATTAAAAAATCTTAAATAAAGCAAGTTAATTTTCCTGAAGTGCTCAAAATTTTTATTGGTAAAACCACATTTGTTATTTGCTTAATCTCAAATGCACCATTGTTTGAAGATAGAATGATCAATGATGGAGTTATGACATAAATTATATCACAAATGCAGTACAACATTTTAATCGTCCATCCTCAACTTAAGTCATGGTATGTGATTAACCGTGTTAATAATGCACATATGCTAAATGGGTACTGTGTTGGTAATTGTAATCAAACCTTTTCCTTTAGCACTTTGCTGATGAATATAGAAGCTTTTGCAAAGCCAGAAATGGATAGACATCATCAAAGTCATCTGGTAAACTTCTAAAGGCAGTATCAAGGTATGTCCCTCTCTTGCTGAAGCCAGGATTATCTCCAACAAAGTTTAATTAACTGAACTTCAAAATTCTGTTCCAAAATGTTAAAGAAAACCAGCTACTCCTGAGAAAGTAGATGGATCTCCATTGCTTGTGTGATTTCTCAGCATATCCACAGTGATTTTTCTGTTTATTTTCAATCCCAACCACATTTTTAAGAGTAGATAATGAGGGATGAAAGGATCCCCTTTCTTCAGCTTTCTCAGTTGATCAAAATAAAAGTCTGTTAAAATTGCTTTTCCCTGGAAATGCCTTTTCCAATCCAAATGTATTTACTTTTTAGTAAGGAATCAATGAAACTAGGTTTTCTGTACTCAAAAAAAGAGCACATTGATGAGCTGCAAAGTCTGAGAAAAGAATGATAAAAGACATTATTCACACATGTATACACACACACACACACACACACACACACACAGAGGACCTGATTTTACCAAAAATTCAAAATTGCGGTAAATTCGGGCATTGGGCCTTTAACGTGATCTGCACCTGAATCCGAGCAGATAGTGACTTTATTGACACCCGATTCAGATGCGGATCTGGTTCATACCCAAATCGGGTGGCCCATTTAAATTGCATTTAAATTGATTTAATGAACCACGTGCCCAATTCTCCCACCAAATCCTACATTACCTTTTTCTGATCTGTCCCAGGTCCATGCTGTAAGTGACCTGCAAAATAAAAAATCTGAAGCCAATTTTTATTTTGTAGGGGAACCTGCGAAGCGGCTTGACAGCCTGCAATGGCTGTCTGATCCAAACCATCCTCGGGGGGCGGGGTGAGGAGGCAGGTTAGAGCATCCTTAGGAGTGGAGGGCAGGAGGAAGAGATGGAACAGATGTATCTTGTGGGGGGTTGGTAGGGAGGCAGCGAGAGAGCTGATTGTTGTCTGATGGTGGCGGGGAGGAATGGATCTCTGGTGGGGGGTGGGGCAGGGGTTTCTGCTGCCACTCTGCGGGCGAATCCCTCATCTTGGTTTTCTATTACTTTAATATATATAAGACATGAGAAATATACACTAGATGTCATTTAAAAATTGAATTGCTGAATTTATTCATAACTGTCAGAGCTTAGGCTCATTGAAGCATGTATTCATTTAGTTGGTGAAAATTAACACAGTGTCTCAGTAGGATCTGTTCCTCTGATGGGGGCAATCCACTGCACGGATTGGACCGGAGCCAGCTGAAAGTATATGGGCATGCTGCAAAGAGAATTCCAGACTTGGGTTTGTATCACGCCCGGATCTTAGACTCCAAATGGTAACATCGGGCCCATTGTCTTGCCTTGAGGCGTAGATTATTGAACGTGCAGCTATTGGAATGTAGCCAACTTTCTTTAACATCTGGGAGTTGAATTTTGAAATTCAGGTAACAACTTTGTTGGAAACAATCTTGGCTTCAGCAAAAGAGGGAAGTTCCTCGACACAGCCTTCAGAAGTTTATCAGATGACTTTGAAGATGTCTCTTCGTTTCTGGCTTGGCAAAAGCTCTTGTGTATTCCAAGAAAGGAATTTGATTAACATATCTTGCAATCATTGTTGGAGAACAAGTAATCACATTTTTGATCTTTCTTCTCAGGAATTTTTGTCAGATTCCAAGCTGGTAGAAACTAACAGCAGATGGGGTTATTTCCTCCACCATGTGGACTTTTGAGATTCTATTGCATGTATCTGTTCCCCCTGTCCTCAATATTGATTAACATCAGGGCAAGTCCTCAGTGTAATCCTTGGAGTTTTCCAGAAAAAAAATCTCCTTTACCAGACGTCACGTGGCAGTCATCTTTGGTCTGTGCGTTTTCTTAATTTTGTTTTAGAAAGGTGGTCTTTAAACAGTTAATTATGTATTTGATTAGCTGGTGAAGTTGTATCTCCCAAGTCACAACTTCCTGTTGTGGTGACAACATCAGATTGCACTCATAGCCTAATCAAATAACTGTAACAATTTTTATGTGCATTTCTTTATATGTTGGCTGTGAACAGAGCAAGGAATAAGGTGTCTTTGTAACTCTAATAAATTGTTTTCTCAAACAACCATTTTAGTTTCTAATTGCAAGCTAGATTTAGACACAATTCACTGTTTTAATGTTCTGATTCTTTTATCTTTTCTGCATTCTCAAATGCAGAACTTCATCAGATGCTTCATAAAAATCAAAGCAAATTAGATTTACTAGGTAGTTTTTGTGATAATTTGATCATTTTAAAGACTTCTGCTGGAGCTCAAAACATGATTTATTACTTCAGATGGATTAACTCCTCTCAATAAATGTGAGATCTATGTTACTGCAAAAAATAATTAGTTCACAGTAAATCTTTTAATACATTGTTTTTGAAAGGTGAGATCGGTATTTCATGCTACCCAAGGTGAATATAGAAGAGATGAACAAAAATCCATTCATGTAGATGAAGATGCCACAGATAAGCAAAGATAAATGTATTATGATGCCCTTTGAAACCAATTTCTTTCAGAAGGCGGTATGAATTTCCCAGTAACCGAGAAAAAAGATTGCATGAGAAGATTTCATGTTTCAAGATTTTACTGTGAAGAACAAACTAAAATCAACACTGAGTAAGCATGACTTAGTAGCTGACTTGTACAATAAACTACACAAAAAATATTCCCTATTATCTTATTATTACAATCAAAAAACTCTACATCACTTTTATATATTACACAACACTGAGTAGAAATATATCCCATGGCAGGCAGCAACATGGCACTCTGGATGCTGGCAGTAAACCATGCCAAAATTTTGGCCCCGACCTAATGAATTATGCAGCTGGTTGTTTTGGGAATAATACATGGCAAGGCAGGTATGACGATGCAAATTTCACTGTCTAATCAGCATGCCATATTGAAAGAAGCCCGACATTACTGACCCACTATTGCAGAAAGAAGATGGACCTCCTGAAAATGAGGATGGATCTCTGGCATACTCTTGGACCCCCTGAGAAAGTAGATGGATCACCAGGAACATTCTGAAGCTGGAAGAGAAACCCTCTCCAGGAAATTGAATCTGGAAAGTCCATCTGCAGATGCTCTCCGCACCCACTACTGTGCTGTTCTGGGGTCCAGGGTTGTCAGTGGCCTCCATCCTGAACTTAGGAGGTAGCCCCCGGCATTGTCCAGGTGAGTTCTGACATCTGCACAGTACGTTGTTCCAAACTTGTTTTGCACTGGCATGTTTGCCTGTTGGTACCCCAGAGAACTGAACGAGGATGGTTGGACCTTCAGCTGCATCCCCATTAACAGGATACAAAATAAGATTGCACCAACCTCCAGCGGATTCCCTCACCTATGTAAGGTCCTGCAGGAAATTGCTGATGACATAAAACTGATTTTCGGACCTCCCGCTGAATTCTCTTCCCTTCGCCTACCCGCCACCTGCCAACCAATTAATCCATTGGCAGGATACGGGAGAATTCCACCCATAGTCTTCTGTTAAGTTCAAAATCTTTTCCTGGCTTTAAGTATATCATTTCACTCTGCCTACAACTGTGAATCTTCCAGTGTCCTTCTAAACAAAGTCCAATCACTCGAGCTTCTGAGCATATTGCACAAGGCAATGCATCCATTTGGCAATCTTTGGTCGTGAACTCTCCACAAACTTTGTTTTGTCAAATAAGAGATCTGTCTTCACCAACACTCTGCTTAACCCAAGGTTACTCCTGTTGTGTGACTTGTTACCCAAAAGAGCTTTCTGGCTAATTTTGAGGAGGGAATTTTCTGGACCTTCTTGCCAGCTGGATCTTCCAGACACTCTGAAGGTAATCCCCCCCTATCAACTGCAGCAGTTCTGCGATGGTGAGGCAGGAGAGCCATGCAAAAGACAGTAAACTTTGACTGGATTGCAAGATCCTTCTACCACTTCTGCTGCAAGAAAATACGCCACAGAAGAAGGGTTGGAAAATCATGGCCTAAGATTCTTTGCAGCTAGAACAGCTATCACTTCTTGTGTATCCAAATGTTAAAATGCAAGGATTATTTTAACATGTTTTGTTGTCGGCTCTGTCCTCATGGGCCAAACGACATCAGCTGGTCTTCAAGCTGGATTTGAAAGAAGTTACTTGGGCTTTACACTGGCCAAGTTTCATCCCCCTCTCCAAACAACTCGATTTTACCTTGAATTATGAGAGACAATTTAGAATAAAGCCATAAATCTGGCAGTCATAACAATTGCATTATACAGCTGGAACAGAATTTTCAAAAATAACTCATGTCAACTTTTATTGGACCATGAGGCGGCATTCCAATTCCACTTTAACTTGATTACTTTTGTTGTTGCTGATGACTTGTTTGAGTGATTGTGAAATGCCGATTCAGTTTAATTCGCTTTGTGTATAACCATGAATCAGTGGGTTGATATTGATTGAAAGGTATCTATTAATTATATCACTGGGTCATCAGTTGGAAGTTACTGAAATTCGAGTAATTGAAAAGAGAGAGCCTGTGAAATGTTAGTGCTCAGAAGCACCAGAGTATTTGAATTGCTGGAAGTTAACATGCAGGTACAGCGAGCTATTAGGAAGGCCAATGGTAAGTTAGTCTTTATTGCAAGGGAATTGGAGTATAAGAGTAATTAAATATTATTGCAATTGTACAGAGCTTTGGTGCATCTGGAGTACTATGTGCAGTTGTGGTTTTTTTTCACTCATTTATGGGATATGGGTGTTGCTGGCTAGACCAGCACTTATTGCCGCTCTGACGGACAATCGTCCAGACTAAGATGTTGGCTGTGTTCTCTCTCCACAGTTGCTGTCAGACCTGCTGAGATTTTCCAGCATTTTCTGTTTTTATTGCCCATCCCTAGTTGCCCTTGAGAAGTTGGTGGTGAACAGCCTTTTTGAAGCACTACAGTCTTTGAGATACCAGTATACCTACAGTTGGGGAAGGAGTGCCATGATTTTTACCCAGCAATAAGTGAAGGAACAGTGACATACTTCCAAGTTAGGGTGATGAGTAACTTGGAGAGGAACATCCAATTGGTGGCATTCCCATGTATCTGCTGCCCTTGAGCTTCTTCTTTTTCTTGTCGTGATTGTGGGTTTGAAATATGCTGCCTAAGGAACCTTGGTGAGATTCTGCAGTGCAACTTGTAGATGGTACACGGAGTTGCCACTGTCCGTTGGTGGTAGAGAGATTAAATGTTTGTAGAAGACGTAGCAATCAAGTGGGCTGCTTTGTCCTAGATAGTGACAAGCTTCTTAAGTGCTGTTGGGGCAACACTTATTCAGGATAGTGGACAGTATTCAATTACACTTTTGACTCGTGGCACGTAGATGGTAGAGAGGGTTTGTGAAGTCTGGAGGTGAGTTAATCACCATAGGATTCCTACTGTTTGACCTATTCTGGTAGCCACAGTATTCATATGGCTAATTCAGTTCAGTTTTTGGTCAATAGTAACCCTAAGGATGTTGATAGCAGGAGATTTAGCAATGATAATGCCATTAAATGTCAAGGAGCAATGGTTAGATCCTCTCTTGTTGGAAATGGATCATACCTTACACTTGTGTGGCACAAATATTCTTTCCCACCTGTCAAACCAAGTCTGGATATTGTTCAGATCTTGCTGCGTTTGGACATGGACTGCTTCATATCTGAGAAGTTGTGAATGATACTGAACTTGTGTACTCATCTGGGAACATCTCCACTTCTGACCTTATGGAAGGAAGGTCATTGATGAAATAGCTGAAAATGGTTGGGGCCAAACACACTATACTGAAGAACTCCTGCAGTGATGTCCCGGATTTGAGATGATTTAACACCAATCACCACAACTATCTTCCTTTGTGCCAGGTATGATCTCAACCAGCAGAGGCATTTCACTCTGATTACCATTGGCTCCAGTTCTGCAGGGTTTCCTGATGCTACACTTGGTCAATTGCTGCCATGATGTTAATGGCAGTCACTCTCAACTCACCTCTGGGGAGTCAAATAGCTCTGTTGGCTGAATGGCTGGTGCATGATGCCACCAGTGAGGGTTCAACTCCCATATCACTGGGGTATTTATGAAGGACCCACCTTCTCAACCTTGTCCCTTGCCTGAGGTGTGTTGATCCTCAGGTTAAAATCACCACCAGTCAGCTTTCCAGTTGAAAAGGGAGATCAGTCTATGATCATCTAAGACTGTGGCAACTTTACTTTTCACCTCTGCCATTAAGCTCTTTTGTCCATGGTTGAACCAAGGCTATAATGTGGTCAGGAGCTGAGTGACCCTGGAGGAAGTCAACCTGAGTGTCCATGATCAGGTTATTGATAACTAAGTGCTGCTTGATAACATTGTTGATGACCCCTTCCATCACATTATTGATGATCTAGAGTAAACTGACAAAATAGGTATTGGCGAGATTTGTCCTGTTTCACGTGTACAAGGCATACCTGTGGAATTTTCCACATTGCCGAGTAGATGCCAATGGTGTAGGTGTGCTAGAACAGTTTGCCTAGGGGTGCAACAGGCTCTGGATCACAAGTCTTCAGCACTATTATTGGAATATTGTCAGGGCCCATATTGTTTGCAGTATCCAATGTTTTCAGTTGTTCTTTGGCATCACTTGGAGTGAACTGAATTGGCTGGAGACTAACATCTGTGATGCTGGGGACCTCTGGAGGACATCAAGTTGGATCATCCACTTGGTGCCTCAGGCTAAGGTTATTTTGAATGCTTCAGACTTACTCTTTGCACTGATGTGCGGGCCTGCTCCATTCTGAGGTTGGGGATATTTATGGAACCTCCTCCTCCAATGAGTTTAATTATCCAGCATCAGATACATTGCATATGGCAGGACTATAATGTTTAGCTCTGGCCTGATGGCTGTGGGATTATTTAGCTCTGTCAGTTACTTGCTGTTTATGCTGTTTGACACACAGATACTCCTGTGTTGCAGCTTCACCAGTTTGACTCTTTTTTTAGTATGTTTGGTATTTCTCCTGGCATGCCTCCTGCATTCAGTGAACCTCAGTGTGAGGACTGGACTTTATCTGCTCAAGGATAGTGTGATAGTTCCCCTCTCTCCTCCTCCTCTTCCCCCAAGCTGATACTGTCATAGAAAGTTGCATCTGTTACTGGTATATTTCCTTGCCCATGTTTGACCGAGTGCCATGAGACTTCTTGGGGACCAGAGATGATGTTCGGTACTTCCAGGGCAACTGCCTCCCAATTGTATAGCACTGTACTGTCACTTCTGCTGGGACTGTCCTGCTGGTGACATAAAACTTATCCAGCAATGGTAATGGTGGTGTCTGGAATATTATCTGTAAGCGATGATTCAATGAGTATGACAACGTCAGACTGTTGCTGGACTAGTCAGTGAGATGGCGTTCTCATTTTTGGCTCAATTTCCATAATATTAGAAAGGAGGACTTTGCAGAATTGACAGGGCTGGGTTTGTCATGATCTGTTGTGGTGCCTAGATCTATCCAGTTCTATTTGTAGCAGTTGAAAACAACTGGGTGACTTGCTAGGCCATTTCAGATGGCATTTAAGAGTCAACCATATTGCTGTGGATCTGGAGTCATATGTACATCTAACCAGGCAAGGGAATCAGATTTCCTTCCTGAAAGGGCATTCATGAATCCATGAAAAGGCATTCGGTTTTTATGACAATCCTTTTAATTCTAGATATTTTAAGGAGATTTTGAATTCCACCATTTTCCATAATGGGATTTGAACCAAGATCTCCAGGGCATTATTCCAGGTCTTTGGATTAATAATCAGGCAATAATACCATTGTCTAAATGCCTCCCCTCCTCCTTACCCAAGGAAGGATATATTTTGCTTAGGCTGTGGATGGCACGGTGACAGTGGTTAGCACTGCTGCCCCACAGCACCTGGGACGTGGGTTCAATTCCAATCACTGTCTGTGTGGAATCTGCACATTCTTCCCATGTCTGCATGTCTCCCATGTCTCTGGGACATGGTGCTCTGGTTTCCCACCACACTCCAAAAATGTGCGGGTTTGGTTGATTGGCTATGCTAATTTTACCCTAGTATCAGGAGGATTAGCAGGGTAAATACATGAGGTTGCGGGAGTGGGGCTGAGTAGGATTGTGGTCGGTTCAGTCTCAATGGGCTGAATGGCCTCCTTCAGCACTACAGGAATTCTATGACTGGGTTAAGTAAAAGTCAATTTTTGATTGCCTGGATGAGAGATCTGTCCTGTGAGAAAAGACTGAGAATGGATCAAGAGTCTTTCAAATATAGAAGAACTGTTGGAGGGGCTAGAACAAGCCACAGATCTCAAGATAAGGGCCTGCTTATTCAATACAAGGGTGATGAAACACTTCCTCACTCAGAAGTTGTGAATCCTTGAAATTCTCCATTCCACAGAACGGTGGATGCTCAACGTTTTGAGTATAATCAGCATGGAGTTTAGTAGATTTTTGGGCACTAATGTGATGAATTATTATGAGGGTGGTGTGAGAAAATGGAGAACTTCAGCCGTAATCCTACTGAACGATGAAATCATGCAAGTGGCCCCCTGTTACCTCTTTGAATATGTTTCTTTCCCTAGAATTCTTCAGATCCTTTAGTTGGATTCTAATCTACTTGGTGTTATTCCAGTTCACTTGACAGTGGCTAATTTTTCTGCAATGGAAATTAGATTACATGAGCAATTCAGATTGGTTATGTTTCCTATTATTACTAATATTTTCTGGGCTGTCAGTCACTTACATTTTGTATTAAAATGCATGTTTTCACGTCTTTCAGTGCAAATCCTCATAATTACTTGATATATTGAGAGATTAAATTTGGAATCCATGAAATTGGTTTAGCATGAATTTTACTGATATTCATCATGGTGATTATGTGCAAGCTACTTTTAAGCTTATAATGTTTCGCATTAAAAACAAGTTTTCAAGAGGAAGTATATTATAATTGGTAATCCCTGATGAGGGAGGCTAGTGTGTGACTATAAACGATGAAGCTAAAGCATTTGCAGTTACCTCCATTCAAAAGTACCAAGTGAATCAATCTCTGTGTCATCTGATGTTCCCACTACCAAAGCCGTCAACAATTCAGTTCACTTTATGAGATATCAAGAAATAGCGAAGTGCACTGTAAACAGCAAAGGCTATTAGACCCTGACGACATTCCAGTACTACTGAAGACTTGTGCTCCAAACATAGATGGAACATTAGCCAGGCTGTGCTGGGACAGCTGCAACACTGGCATCTATATAACAAAATGGAAAATTGGCCAGGTATGTCTGTCCACAAAAAGCAGAACAAACCCAATTTAACCACATGTGATATCAAGGAGCCCCAGCAAAATTGAAGTAAGTAGGAATAAATGGGAAAGTTGTCCACTGGTTGGAGTCAAATCTTGAAGAAAGGAAAATGGTTGGAGGCCGATCATCTGGACACCAGGATGCTGTTCGAGGAATTCACTGGAATCGTGTCCTGGGCCCAACCATCTTCAACCACTTCATCAATGACTTTCCATTGTAAGGCTAGAAGTGAGAATGTTTGCAGATATTTGCAGCATTCAGTTCCATTTTCAGCTCCCTAGTTCATGCTGCATACTGCAAGACCTGAGAATAGTTAGGCTTGGGCTAAGTAGCAAGTCACATTTGTGTCACATGTGCCAGCCATTCAGCACCTCCAATAAATGAGGATCTAAGCATCTTCATTTGACAATCAATGATATTGCCATCACTGGAACTCCCATCATCAACATCCTGGTCTGCTACCATTTCCTTAGAATCGAAATGGACCAGCCATATAAACATGGTTATGCCCATTAAAGGCATGTCATCTGAAAATACAAAATTTATTCAATATGGAATCTTTGAAATTGACCATTTTAAACAAAAGGAATCAATGAACTGCAACAAGAGGTCAGATGGCCCAGTCTGTTATTCAAGGCATCAATTCAGTCACTAACTAACTCACTGTCTGATTGTGTCATAAACACATGTATTCACGATTCCACTTGAAAGTGCTAACTACTCATTTTCTGAAAACCATCAGACTATTGATGAAGAACTGGACATTTTATTGTCTACCAATGAGCTGATCAATGACTTGATCACTGAAAGAACAAAAGATGGATTAAGGGTTTCACACTTTGAGAAACCATAATTGATAATTGTTAGGAAGACAAAGATAGTTTTAATAGATCTATATTTGCATTGATAAACATTAGAAATGTTCTAAGTATGTTTAATTTAATGCTGATGTGTGTGGAAGGATAAAATCTATAGTTAGATTCAAGCTAGATAAAGGTGTTTGTATGTGTTGGGGTTGGTTTCAATTCCAAATCTGATTCTCTGGTGCCTAAAAGAGGATTGCAGCACTAAGAATGAATAGTAATAACTGGTTAAGTAGTAATTGAAAGTCCTTGTAAGGTAGGAACGCTTATCAGATTTAGTTTTAGTTGGACGTATTGGAGTTAGTGACATAACAACAGGAAAATAACATCTCTGAAAGACTGGACAGGACAAGAAAACGGCAAAGAGGCATGCTTCTAAGGAAGCAGTTACTGTCCAGATAACCAGGGAATTGAGACAGAATTTCTTAAGATGACTGAAGCTAAGAGAACAGAGCCCAAGGTATTGTTCAGAAGAATTCAAGTAAAAGTGAACATGTTCTGAGTTAGAGAAAATTACAATAACCAGATTTAGAGTGGGAAAGCAGACTTCAGAGATAAATCAAAAATTTCATGCAATTTTAATACATCTGGGAATTGAGAATTAAAGCAGTTGTGAGCCATTTGTACAGCGGTCAGGGCAAAGAAATCAAAAGGGGATGGTGTAAAACTTGAACTGAATTTTCTGTTAAAAGTGGAGGTGAGTTCTGTTTAAAAGTGTAGTTAGACACAAGTAGAAGTACCAGTGCTATACTTTATGGTACCATCCACTATTTTGTGGGGCTCAATGATGCATGTTTGCTAAGATTAGAAATTGTAACGTTATGGTAACATTAAGATAATCTATGATTTAATTCAGAGAAAATCTTTCAGAAGTGCTAAACCTCTGCAAATATTGAGCCAAGAGGCCAGTAGTAACATACCAGCACTGCAACTTTGCTATATTATTATAAGAAATATATATGGTCATTATTTATTGTTTTAAGGCATTTAACTATGGCTAAAACCTCTTTAACTTTGATTAACTTGGATCAAAGTCAGAGTCAAGTCAGATTTTCCCCAGTTTAGGGTTGGGGGAGCGGTGACCTCATCATGAGTTTCATGGAGTTAAACATTCGAGTAGTGACATTGGGTTGGGATCCTGAAATTATCCCTGTCTTTTCTTATTTTAATTGGGACACAATTAGATGCAAAAAGGGAGTCCACTTGGATCTGTCTATAAGTAAATAAGATAATTAAAAAGCCAATTAAGAACTATGTTAACCTTCATTTCTGAACTTCCTCAACTTATTGGTTCCTCACCAAATCACTGGGGCAAATGCTTGGTTCAAAGAGCATATGTTTTGAAACTCAACAGTTATGTCAACCCAACAGTGACCTGGCATTGCCAACTTGATACTACCAGGGCACATTCTCTGTGTTGTCCAATTGTGAGAGTCCCTCTATGTGTGAGGGGTTGCTTGTGCATCCCATCCTTGAGGGGGAGGGTCTCAATGACCTTGGGTGGGAACAATCCCAATGTCCCTGGGCAGAATATCCCAATGTCCTGAGGTGAGGGAAGGGTTCTGGGATCATGATGCCCATGGCCTCGAGAGAGGAGATTGTTTTAAACTTTGTATCTCTATTTCTCAGAGGGCAATTTCAGGCTATTCATCTATGATTTCCACCACCTCAGGGCTATACCTACTTTCATTGCCCTGTGTTACGCCATGGAGGTGATTTTTCCCTTTGCTGATTTCAGAGCCTCCCCAAAGACATGTACCTCACCTTGTAATCTTGAGTAAGTATCGTAAGACCGTCTGAAGCTACTAGTTTTGGTAAATTAAAGCAGGATCTGCCACTCTCTATCATGAACAATTAATTGGTCTTTATTTTCAAAACTGGTGACAACATTATTAAGACAATTAACAAATTGAATAAATTCCCCAATAGAATGCTGTTCCAATTACAAGACTCATTTAGCAATAATGAAATAAATCATTACAGAATCTAGTCACTCTCAAATAATATAACCCCAGGCGTCTGTTGGAAGTATGAATTTTCTTCTGTTGTGTCGGTCTGGAATACTTTCTAAGTTGGGTTTCTCCTTTTTACATTGTGATTCGAGGAAGATATACTGCAGTAATTCATATGAGAGCCTTGCCTAACCTCTTTCCCTCAAGAGGTAGCAAATATACTCCAACCGTTATTTCCCCTTGTTTAAATACCTGGAATTACCCCACAGTATTCCTGAAATTTGAATGGCTTGAGGCTGTCAACAATACTCAAATTTGAATTCAATTGGTCTGTGTCTGAGTGCTTGTTTTAAACTCATTGGTTCAATTCAAAGCCTGTTTTGCGCTGCTGGAATTCTGGCTGCTGCTTTGGACACAATGTAAAGTTGGCTTCTGCAGCCTGCTATCTGCAGTTTAAAATCCCAAGCACAAAGACACATGATTTTTAAAAAGACAATACTGTAGGATTTCTTTTGATTTTCTTGGCATTTTTTTTTTCAATATATACAATTTGTTCTTGAAAATCAGTAGTGATTACAGCCAGTGTGATGTCACGGCGGCAACAAGGGAGCATTCAGCGCTTCCGTAAACAACAGTGTGAAACTGTGCAATGATTTGAGGGTAAGGTGTGATGACAGCAGTTTTTAGATTGGCGAAGGAGTGGTTGGGTCATTCCTGGCGATAGAGACTATTAACAATATCGGCTAACAGGAGGGGACATTAGACAGTCAGTGATTTTTTTGGGAATAGGAGCAAGGAATTAGGCTGTAGGTAAAGCACAATCCTGATATATGAAGATGAATTTTAGAAATGTGTGCTTCTACTGCAAACACTCATTGATCAGGATACCATAGGCATGGCCTGCATCAGCATGTCTCTGTGCCACTGAGTTACTCTTGTCCTTCTGGTAGATGATGACTTCCACTAGGAATGTAAATTTGTACAATCAACCCTTAAAACAACAGAAGACTTTGAATCCTGGAATACTGCAGACAAAAGCTTACTAATGTATCAGTTTAATCAGGAAGAAATGATAATTTGCTATTTCACCTGAAATTTATTTGCAAGCTGAAATAACCTCATTGAGAGAGAGCTCATGTTATACATTATATAGAAACTGAACTGTGACATTTCCCTGTTGCCCAACCCTCTCACTACCTCAGTTCAACTGCTGCTGAAACCTTCACTAATATCTTCCCTACTTCTGGACTTGACGATCAAAATTCTGCTGGCTGGCCCCCTGTCTTTCATCCTTCATAAACTCGAACTCATTCAAAACTCTGGCTGCATCCAGACTTAAACCAGATCTTGTTCAACCCTGTGCTCACTGTCCCCTTAAAGCTAAGCCCAATTAGCTTTAGGCTGACCATCATCTCGATTTTGAACTTCCTAATCTTGTTTTCATATCTCTCCATGGCCTCACTCTTCCATCACTTCCATGATGAAGGGTGGTGGTTGATGGAAATTATTCATCGTGGAATTCAGTTACAAGTGGTGTACCTCAGGGATCTGTTTTGGGGCCCCTGCTGTTTGTAATTTTTATAAATGATCTGGATGAGGGTATTGAAGGATGGATTAGTAAATTTGCGGATGACACCAAAGTCGGAGGAGTGGTAGATAGTGAAGAGGGGTGTTATAGTTTGCAGAGAGACTTGGACAAGTTGCAGAGCTGGGCCGAGAGGTGGCAAATGGAGTTTAATGCGGAAAAGTGTGAAGTAATTCACTTTGGCAGGAATAACAAATGTGTAGAGTATAGGGCTAATGGTAGGACTCTTAATAGTGTTGAAGAACAGAGGGATCTTGGTGTATATGTGCATAGATCCCTGAAAGTTGGCAATCAAGTCAGTACTAGGACCTCTTCTATTTGTGATTATATAAATGACTTGGAAGAGGGGGTAGGTGGTGTGATCAGCAAATTTGCTGATGACACTAAGATGCTTGGATTGGCGGGGACTGAGGAGCAGTGCCAGGCAATACAACAGGACATAGATAGGCTGGTAGACTGGGCAGATAGATGGCAAATGGAATTTAATCCGGATAAATGCGAGGTGATGCATTTTGGCCGGAATAATGTAGAGGGGAGTTATAGGATAAAAGGTAAAACTATCCGGAGTATAGAGACGCAGAGAGACCTGGGGGTGCAGGTTCACAAGTCTCTGAAGGTGTCAGTACAGGTGGAAAAAGTGATAAAGAAAGCGTATGGTATGTTAGCCTTCATAGGAAGGGGTATAGAATACAAGAGTAGGAGTTTGATGTTGCAAGTGTATAGAACGTTGGTTAGGCCTCATTTGGAGTACTGCGTCCAGTTCTGGTCGCCGTACTACCGAAGGATGTGGAGTCCCTGGAGAGAGTGCAGAGGAGATTTACCAGGATGCTGCCTGGTATGGAAGGGCTGTCTTACGAGGAAAGGTTGAACGCACTGGGGTTGTTTTCCCTTGAAAGACGTCGGCTGAGAGGGGATCTATTAGAGGTATATAAGATTATGAGGGGTATAGATAGAGTAAATGGTGGTAAGCTTTTTCCACCATTAGATTCGGATAGAACGAGGGGTCACGGCCTTAGGGTGAGGGGGGCTATGTATAAGACTAATATTAGAGGGCATTTTTTCACACAAAGGGTAGTGGGGGTGTGGAATGCACTACCGAGTAAGGTGTTGGGAGCAGACACGGTAGGGTTGTTTAAGGGTCTCTTGGAAAGCCACATGAGCGGTCTGCAGATAGAGGGATATAGGAGGACTGTTTAAATACTTTAATTGTTTCCACCTTGTTCGGTCCACCTTGTTGACCAACAAGGTGCATGCATTCGGCAGTTCGTGCGAGGGCTGCTCCTGGATGTTACTTCAGGAGTGGCCTAGTGCTTCATGTCGTTAGTGTATGCTTAAACTGGACCATCAGATGGGCAACATGACAGCTCAGGGACTATCGCTGTTGCTGTGCAGACACATGGATTTGGGCCTGTGTCTGCGGGAGTTTGCGCGTTCTCCCCGTGGTTGCGTGGGTTTTCTCCGGGTGCTCCGGTTTCCTCCCACATCCCAAAAATGTGATCTTAGGCTGATTGGGTAACAAATTGTCCCTATATTGGTCTCTATATGTCATTAAGACGTTAGGATGGCGGTGTGGGCTCGTTGGGCCGAAGGGCCTGTTTCCCGTGCTGTGTTGTTCTTTGTTCTTTGTTCTAAGGTTGTTAAGAAGGCATATGCAAGTTGTTGATAAAAATGAAGCAGAAAGCATGATGACAGGCATATTTTGAGAGATGTTGTTATTGGCCCGCAGTACACCTTAAAACAATTGTTAGGCAGACTGGTCAATGTGCAATTCATCCTTGGAATTGAATTTGTCCACATCCAGACTAATGAGAAAGAAACTGTTTAACTGACAAAGGTTTCATTGAACTCTTATTCTCAATTAGAAGATAAACCTATTGTACTTGGATAAACCATTTGTTTAATGATAATTCAATCAGAATTGTTCGCTTAAATTTGTCTTTGCCTAATAATTTGCCCTTTTATTGTCTCTGCTATTGTTCCTGAATTCTCTCTGCACTATAATTAGCAGTGTTGGTCTTTTGACATATTACCTGCTGAATGTATATTTACACTATACCATCATCAGTTTAGTTTCACATCAATATCATGTCAATTTCCAGTCAGTAAACGTCAGAATAAAGTGGTAGAATACTGACCCACATCTTACATATAACTTTCATTCCATCAGGGCAAGCAGAAGAATTCTGCCCCACCCATCCTATTTGACTGATCTACATTTGAACCCTAGTCAGTGTTTCACACACTCTGTCATCCAGTTCCACTGGTGGGGTTATATTCTAATGAAATATTTGTCATCTTGTTTCCTTTATACTTCCCATCTCCGTGATCCAACTTTATAATTCAGTAGCATTGCCCCTGTCTTTGACATTTTAAGAAAAGTCCATCCTTCCAGAAGTGTTTCTTCTTCCATTTGGATGTTTCAAGAATACCATCACGATATGCTGTATAAACCAAAGCTATTGTTATTATAAAATGAAAGAAAACACAGAACCTCAACTTGTGTTTGAGATGATGATTCTTGTTCTGCTGTAATTTCTCTTTATCCCATCATCACAATGGAACATTTCAGAGTTGACGTTTAATCAAAATTAAATGCAGATCATAGGAACAGGAGTAGATCATTCAACCCCTCAAGCCTGTTCTCCATCAGTGAGTTCACTGAACATTATATATTTCTCGCCTGAAAGAAACTGTGCAAAAGAGTTTGGCTTATCAAGGAAAACTGAGGCAGTCAAGAATGAATCGTATCTAGATTATTAATTAGCTGTCTACGCTCTGAAATTTCCCTCTTAGACTACTGCACCTCTCCACCTTTCTAACACTCTGCCTTCCAGTAAGACACTCTTTAAAGCCTGCAACATTGATTAAACTTTTGATGACTTATTCTAATATTGTTTTATGTGCTTGGTGTCAAAAGTTGTTTGATAATGCCTCTCTGAAGCACCTTGGGGTACCTTACCCAAATAAATACTCCACATGGTGTTCTGAGCAATAACTGTTGCTAACTTACTTCACACATGACAATGTTGCATTATGTGCATAGATTTTGTTGAGTGAATCATTGAACTCATACAGACCAAAAAGAGGCCATTTGGCCCATTGAGTCTGTGCTGACCATAATCTCATCCAGGTTTTATCCCATAACCCCATATATTTACCTGCAAATCCTCTTGACACTTGGCTCAATTTAGCACAGCTAACCAACCTAACCTGCACATCTTTGGATTGTGGAAGGAAACTGGAGCACCCGGAGGAAATCCACACAGACATGGGAAGAATATGCAAACTTCACAGACTCAGTGACTTGAGTCCGGAATTGAACCCGGGTCCCTAGTGCTGTGAGGCAGCAGTGCTAACCAATGTGCCACCCCTCTGAAGTGGAGAAGTAGGTTACTCACTGCAGAATTCCCACCTTCTGTCCCAGTACTTATGTGGATATTCCAGTTAAGTTTCTGGACAATGTATTTCCAGAATATTGATAGTGGGGAATTCGGTAATGGAAATGCCATGGAACGTCAAGACATAACTTTTAAATTATCACTTGTTGGAAATGATCATTGTCCAACACTTGTGTGGTACATAAGTTATTTGCCACTTATCAGTCCAAGCCTGCATGTGGCCCAGGTTTGCTGTACAAATAAGGACATAATTGATTATAGCATTGATTCTGCAGAATACCAGGAACCATTTCCATGCATTGTGACTGCATGCTGTGCTTCCTAATGTGACTCAGAAAAGTTTGCAATACTTGAAGTCAGTTCAACTCCAGGTATGCTGAAGTCCTGGAATCATGAAAATAATGAGATGTTACCAGAATAAGGCGAAAGCTCAAACAGCATTTCACTGGTTCTGTGCGTATGGTTGCCTCAATGAAGACCTCTTCCCTTCATTGGGGGCTCGCACTTTATGGAACATCTTTGTGTTCCATGTGTTTTCAAGTTGCCATTTCTTTACTACATTATCACAAGTAAATCAAGGAATGATAATAAAACTTGTTGGTGTTCCTGAAATTTGCACTACGTATGATATCCATGATTAAGTAGTCTTTAAGTACTTTGAGAGGGATAGCATTGATGCAGAGACAACTCTATATTTCCAGTTTCTCATGGTGACGATAGATCACAGTAAATAAGACAGATGCACTTTACGCACTATGAAGATGTGCTCCTGCAGGCTTTGTAAGTTGTACAAAATGAACCTTATTTACAAGGTTACTTCATTAGTAGCATGCCCCAAGCTAGTCCATCATACAACTAGGAAAACTCATTCCCTTAGAGGGATTCCCTGTGTTAGGTGTTCAATGGTTGTTCAGATCACATGATTCTTGCTCAATAAGGCTCTAAGTGACAGTCACCACATGCACTCTTTTGTGACCTATGTTTCTGGAACTGTTCATAGATAGCTATTAGAGTCATGCCAGAAGTTTCTGGCATGGAAACAGGCCCTTTTGGTCCAACTTGTCCACGCTGCCCAATTTTTACTATTGAGCTATTGTCCCCTTTTCGGCCCATATACCTCTGTACCCATCTTATCTATATAATAGTTTAAATGCTTTTTAAAAGACAAAGAACCGCTTCCACACCTACTTCTGATAGCTCATTCCAGACACTCACCTCTCTGGATATGAAAATAATTGCCTCTGTGTACCCTTTGGTATCTCTCCCCTCTCACCTTAAACCAATGCCCTCTAGGGAAGAAGTGTTGATTATCTACCTCATCTACACCTGTCATTATTTTACGGGCCTCGAGATCATCCCTAAGTCTCCTACATTCCAGAGAAAAATGTCCGAGTCTGTCAAGCCTCTCCTTAGAACTCAACCATTAAGTCCCGGTAGCATCCTAGTAAATCTTTTCTGCACTCTTTCTAATTTCATAATACACTTTCTGTAGTAAAGTGACCAGAACTGTACACAGTATTCCAAGTATGACCTTACCAATGTCTTGTAAACTTCAACAAGATGTCCCAACTACTGTATTCAATATTCTGACCAATGAAACCAAGCATGCTGAATGCCTTCTTCATCACTCTGTTCACCTATGACTCCACTTTCAAGGAGCTATGAACATGTAATCCTAGATCTCTTTGTTCTATAACTCTCCCCAATGCCCTACCATCAACTACCCTGGTTCAATCTACCAAAATGCACCATCTCACATTATCCAAATTAGACTTCTTCGGCCATTCATCAGCCCACTGATCCAATTGATCAAGGTCCCTTTGCAATCCTAGATAACCTTCTTCAGTGTCCACAATGCCACCAATCTTGGTGTCATCTGTAAATTTACTAACCATGTCTCCTAAGTTCTCATCCATATCATTAATGTAAATGACAAATAACAGTGGACCCAGCACTGATCCCTAAGGCACTCTACTGGTTACAGGCCTCCAGTTTGAAAAACAACCCTCTGCAATCATCCTCTGCTGTCATCAAACCAATTTTGTATCCAATTCACTACCTCAGTCTGGATCCCATGAGATTTAAACTTATGCAGTACCTTGTCAAAGGCCTTGCTAAAGTCCATGCACTGCTCTCAACTACCATCCTGGTCACCCCTTTAAAAACTCAATAAAATTTGTGAGACATGATTTTCCACTCATGCCAGGCTGACTATCCCTAATCAGTCTTGCCTCACTAAATGGCTATAGATCTGTCTTTCAAAATACCTTCTAGAAACTTACTCACTACAGACTTTAAGCTCACTGGTCTGTGTTCCCAGGCTTTTCCCTGCAGCTCATCTCAAACAAAGGCATAACATTTGCCACCCTCCAATCTTCAGGCACCTCACCTATAGCTGTTGATGATTCAAATGTCTCTGCTTGGGGATCCGCAATTTCCTCCTAGCCCTAGCCTCCCACAATGCCCTGGCATATAGCTGTTGTAGGTGGACCTGAGAGAAGACATCTATGGGCAAGAAGTTCCTGGCAGAAGCGTGCACATTCCTGCCAAAAGACTTGTCAGCTACTTCCGGGATAGGGTTGCCTCTGGTGTCTGTGAAGATTGCAGCTTATACAGAAAAATTATGTAGCAAATTCTTATCAGCAGCCACAGGAGGTCTCTGGCACTTCTCCAACCTGCATAATTGCTTCGCACAGGTTACTAATGCACTGTTTTCTATGTCCAGTGAATGGCTGTTTTACAAAGAGAAACTGATCCAATCATGTGAAAAAAGCCCTCCAGTTCTACTATGTGGCAGGCTTCTGAAGACTGCAGATTATTATTCGCTGCATCGCTGTGACCAACTCTGAGAACCTCTCCCAATATGTTAGGAACCTTTTGTAATTCTATGTGATTTCTTCAAGATTGAAATACTATTCTTGGCAGAGTTGTATGCATACACATCTAGGATTTGAATTCTGCTTCGCCCAATATTCCAACCAAATTGAGATGAAATAGCTAGCTGACTAATTAGCTGCTTACTGTTTTAATAGTCTTTGCTGAAAAGCAACATTTCTAATGCGATTAAAGACCAACAGTTCCACTGCAAATTTAAATACGCATTAGCCTTCTGCATGGAAGGTTAAGCTTGATTCAGTTCATGATAGAATTGAGAAAATGTTATTTTTCTCAAATCTGAAAAGCTATAAATATTTAATATTATAGTCTAAATTGGTGTCAATCATTTAGTTTGCTAATTTAACAAAATAAGTCTCAGGCCACAAAAGAAAATTTAATTTGATTGGTCTTTTTAATCCTTAGTAGATGCTATTAAAATGTTTGATCAAATTTTTTTCAAGTTTGCTTGTTCGGTGTTCATCCTCTGAATCACAGTGCTCGGACGCAGTTAATTGACGACCCTTTAAATTTAAACTATTGCTTTATTTTCAGATAGCAGGATCAAGGTCATCTCAAGTCTTGTATGAAAAGTGTCCTCACATGACTAACTTTATTATATGACAGTGTCACAATTTATACATCGTTTAAAAATGATGCTGATAAATTTAAAGTAGGAATAGTTGTTAGCTCACCAATAAAGGGAAATGATTAATTAAAGATGGCGGTGTCTTTTTAACAAGGGACATCAGCATCAAATTCAATTAAGGCTTTGCACTTGACTGGTAATTGATATCAAGGACTGTTAAATATGGTGCTTAAGCTGCCAGCAATGGCATGAAGAGTATATTTTTGAAGGATAACGAACTGCAAAACAAAGACATGAGAAACTTCTAATGGCTCAGTGACATAAACTTGAATTGATTCTGCAAAAGATTTGTAATAAGAGGTTTCTCTGTTACAAGTGAATTATGCTTCTGGCAATCAACTAACAGTTGAGATGAGAAGCTGTTAAAATATTTATGCGAATAGGGATAAATATTGAAAACAGGCATGATAGGATGAAGATAAAAGGAAGAATAACAGAAGTTGCTGTGGTAAAAATTCACTTCAAATTGTGAAGGTGACTTAGTGGTTACTGAAAATCTCAACATAGCCATTATCAAAGTCCATTCTGTACATCTAATACCTTGCTTGCATTTGTAAGCAGATCTTTTATTTCTTTCTTGGCGGCATGGTGGCACAATAGTTAACAGTGCTGCCTCACAGCGCCAGGGACCCAGGTTCAATTCTGGCCTCGGGTCACTCTCTGTGTGGAATTTGCACATTCTTCCCGTATGTGCATGGGTTTTCTTCTCGTGCTCTGGTTTCCTCCCACAGTCCAAAGATGTGCAGGTTAGGTTGATTGGCCATGCTAAATTGATCTGAGTGTCAGGGGGATTAGCAGAGTAGTGGGGTTACAGGAGTAGGGCCTGGGTGCGATTGTAGATGTTACAAACTTGATGGGCCAAACGGCCTCCTTCTGCACTGTAGGGATTCTACAATTCTATGATTCTTTCAGTTGGTGTAAACTGCAAGCACTTCACAAATATTGCTGGAGATTTTAGATTTTCTTTTTAAAAGAAAGATAAATCTAATTGAGCCAACAATTTTAAGAAAGCAGAAAGTTGAAAACAGTGCAAATATAGACAAATAAGGTAATTTTTCATAAGGATTTTACAAGTATTTAGTGGACTTTCTTCTTTTTTAGAATCAGTTAGGGAATACTAATAAGTAAAAGCCCGAGAAGGGAAATTTTTTAATAAGTACAATTTTGGGTAACTCCCTACACTTCATTTAATTATATGTACTGGAAGGAAGCAATTTTTATTATTTTGCTGTTCAACCAATTGTGTGGTCTGCCTGTAGGCAGCCACTTGGTGCAGTTCCTGCAGCTGCTTCATCTGAGTGTTTCCTTACTCACTTTTGTCAGTGAGGGTTTGCCATTGCATTCCACCTGAGGAGTAGGACAAGGTGACAGATCCCAAGTCTCCCTCAGCTGAAACTGGAACCAAACACTGACTATTGCTGTTACTCTGAACCATATGTTAGCTATCTACAGTACTGAGCTAATTGACCCCTCTTTAGTGATAGATCCAAAGAAACATGATGTACAGGGACTAAAAGATGGCAAGTTTGGTAAATGTCTGTAATGAGTCTATCAGCAAATACCACAGAGTTACTGAATGATATCCATTTCTGTCTTTCTAGTCAGGATCATCATTTGTGAAGTGAACAGTCTGACCTTTTTTCTGTTATCCAGTTTATAAAATATCTAACTTAAAATTTATCTATCACCTGGTGAGTGAAATTATCCTAGGTGGGTGAAAAGTGCATTGGAAGAGTTCAGGAAATTAAAACGTTTTCAAATATTCTCCAGAGAACACATTTCTACTAAATAAGATGTATAGTACATACTGCTGATTGAATACAATAGAAAGTACTGATATAGCAGGATACCACTTGTTTTCTGGATAATCTGAGATTTAAAAGGAGGTAGATAGGCTGGTAGAATGAGCAGACACCCAGCACATCAAATTTAAGACAGAAAAGTTTGAACTGATACATTTTGGTCAGAAGAACAAGGAAAGACAATAACAAATATAGGGTATAATTTTGAAGGAGTGCAAAAGGGAGAGACCTTGTATATTTGGAACAGAACTCATTGAATATGGCAGGACAAGTTGAAAAAGGTATACGGAATCCTGGGCATTTTGAAATAGAGGTGTAGAATACAGAAGTGAAAAAATAATAGTAAATCTTTTCTCAAATGCGATTTCAGCCTCAACTGCATACTCGGCAAAGAGTAAGGAGAAGGTACCCAAAAAATTGTTCCAATGACGAGGAACTTGAATGAAGTGGATGAATTAACAAAATTGAAGCAGTTCTGTTTCAAGAAAAGGAACTTGAATAGAGATTTCATAGATGTATTTAAAACCATGAGGAACCTGCATAGAGTAGGTTGGGCAAAACTGTTACCCAGCCTAAGAATATGGTGGCTTTCAAATGGCAGTTGGATACTTAACCTGAAGAGAAAAGAATTGCAGACCTGCAGTGAAATAGCAAAGGATGAAGCCAGCTGAGCTACTCTTAGAGAGCTGACACAAACACAATGGGCTAAGCAATCTCTTTTCATCCTGTTACCATTTTATGATTCGATAAAAATTCAGTTTTGAATTCTTGAAGCCCTTTATTCCATAGTAAGTGGCAGATATGAGTCAATGAAGTATTGTACCATTTTTAGTCATAGACCTTTAGAATAAAACTTAGCTCGCAAACAAAACCAGACAATGGAAGGGCAGGATGTGATGGCACAGCAATTTGCATTGCTGCTTCACATTGACAGGGACCGGGTTCAATTCCAGCCTTGGCTGACTCTGTGTGGAGTTTGCACATTCTGCCCATATCTGCATGGGTTTTCAACAAATGCTCCAGTTTCCTCTTATAGTCCAAAGATGTGAAGGTAGGTGGATTGGCCATACTATATTGCTCCTTCGTGTTCCAAGATGTACAGGTTAGATGGGATTAGCAATGGGAAATGTGTAGGAATAGGGTGAGAGAGAGAGCCTGGATAAGATACTCTGTCAGAGCACGATGGATCAAATGGCTTGTTCTGCACAGGGATTCTATGTTCAGTGCCATTATTTTGGATGCTTCAGATCAAAAGTGTATTTTATTGTACCTTTTGTATTTTATGAGAAACTTTAATTGTGAACATTTATTTTGAATATTGTTTACTGCTGTAGAATCCAACTATACAATTAAACTGGTAGTTTTTAATGCTAGTGAAAGTGCAATTCGTCTATTTAGTTTTGTAGTAGTGAATAATTCCTTTGATTGTAATAACAAAGAAGGGAAAAGAAGCAGATGACAACAAGGACAAGGAGAAATAGATGGTAATGAATAGAGAGAAAAGAGTACAAGAAACTGGGATTTGCTGTTTCTTGACTATGCCTATGAAAGCATGATAAGAACAAGTATTAACAACAGTCAACGAGATAACTCTTTGTGATTGTTATCCCTGATCAGGGAATATTTTGCCCCATATCTGGGACTTGCTAAGTCCCTTAATAATAAAATGTTGAATTGTGAGATAAATTGTGAAATTTTCTATATAGTTTTAATGTAACAACCTAGAGTTGTGGAATAGTCATGTGCTTAATCCTCTACAGGAGCACCTCAGACTGGAAGCCTTTGATTAGAGCCATTTTCTCCAGACTATAGATCGGTAAGGTTTGGCTATCTGTTTTTCCAGTTTTCCACTGGGGGTTTTCTTACCTGCTATTGTAAAAGTTAAGGAGGTGGTGAAGGATTCCTGGGCACTCTCATTGCCATGTAGTTGGCGACTCTCCCTTCAAAGCAGGACTATTTTGATGGACATTTATTGAATATTAATAATGAATAATTGAAAAGTTTGCTTGAAATATGGGAAATGAATATAGGCTGTTGTATTGAAGAAAGACTAAAAAGAGTTCTCTAATTGTGAACTTAAACTGAATGTGGAAATAATGTTTATGAAAGTTTAAGATATGTTGACACGAGGAAAGCCAATATTTTGAGTAGAACTTTGTAAGTCAATAAATTATTTGAAGTGAAAATGACCCTGGCCTCTGGTGAACATCATTAAGTGAGCAGTAAACTTCCTAAGCTTACTAACTGCCCAGTGGAAGGGGACATCTGAACATAAATGTCAACAAGATATTGAATGACCTGTCAAGTTTTCACTTGCACTTTTCTACTCTTACATCTGTTTCCTGTTGCATTTTCCTCTGTGTGAAGGAATTCTTCCTGACATTCATAAATTGGCCGTTCAACAGTTTTAACCTCCACTTCACTGAACTATTGTCATGCCTGACTTTGAATTGATGCTCTTTTCCACATCATTTAAAATTTGAACATAATTCTATAATGTTTCCTTAAAATTGGCTTCTTTCAAAGCTGATGACATCTATTACTGCCCCCTTTTCCTTTATAATGCATTGGACTGAAATTGGAAGTCAGCATTTGTGGTTATTCTGCACATGGTCTCCAGGGTTTTAAATGTGTCTCTTCTGTCAAGGGAAAAAGCAAACTGTTGTGGTTTGATCAGAGAAGTATATAATTACAGTATGACAGTGTCATGACTTATAGGGTGTATAACTTATTGCTTCCAATTAAGACAATCCTCTGTATCTGGAATGTTAAATCATAAGTTTAACCCTTTCAGTTAGTTGAGTGTTATTGAACTGGTCATGTGATTTATTGGCCATGCAGTGATTTATTTTCAGCTGTTTTCTAGCTTTGTACCAAATCATTGCTTTGCACTCGTTATTGAATTGTGAGTTTGGAACGTATTCTGTCAGATTTATGTTTGCTTTGCTTAATGGAATTGGGCCAGATTTTCTATCCAATGAATTAAATTTATAAAATCTTGTGTTACGATCCCAGTTGATGTTACTATTGGATTTGAAGGCCCCAAAATGGAACCCTGGCTCAGAAGACCATAATATTTTACTTTTTTTAAGAAATGTGAAGGAATAGAATCACAGGACTACCAATTAGTTTTTAATAAGAAGGAAACACATTTATTAAATATGAAAAGTTTGATTATAATATAATAGTCCTTCACTCTCTCCTTAGCATCACAAATGTACACAGATATCAGTGATAACTCCCCACCCTGAAAGTAAAAACCAAAGCTACTCAATCAATCTTCCTTGGACTTTCTTTCAGTCCACCACCACCACCCTGCCCCTCCCATGCGGCTATTGTCACAAAGTGTTTCCAAGTGCCACTCTCTTCTTTCAAACAATACATTCCATCAACTGTTTTAATCAACAATTCATTCTCAAGTTTTCCAACACTCCTGTAATAAGTTATCACAAACCTTAGAAACACTTCAGTTATTTTTCTGACTTCTCACTAGCCAACTGCTTTTTAGCTATCTGTCTTCATTGAACATAATCCTGTTCTAATGCCTATATCCTCTGTTCATTTAACTTCCTGCATTGTATGGCCTTTCTTCCAGCAAAGCTGAGAGAGATATTATCTTTCTAGCTGCCTTTCACCGATTGCTATGAATTCAGTTAAAACACAATCGAAAAGAGCCTTCCTATCCTAAAGGTGCTCCAGATTGCTAAACAACCAGTCTTTCCTTCACCAGGATTTTATTTACTTTCCACAATATAAATCTTTCTAAGCACAATAAAAGCACAGTTTGAATTGATCAAAAGTTTTACTTTCCTTGTACAGAATCAACAATTAAAAACATCTAAATCTATACCTTATTTCTAATCTTTAATACAAATATAGTTAACTTAAGATTGCCCATTTTCCTGCTTGTTGCATTAAATGATTCTAAATCATTTATTCATCCATTATATTTTAGCATTACAATATTATTTCTCATATATGCATGTGCAGCTATGTATGACAACTATCAGCTTTAAAGGGCAATTTATATGCAAGTATAGGCTACTCTAGCAGAGATATTTTTCAGTGTAAAGCTCTTCCTTGTATGATTGGACCAAACAATAGTGAAACTAAAAATATCCTGTAACAAGTATTTGGTTGGCAAATGGAAAGTTAGCTTGTGCATTGTCCATGGCAATATCTCTGCCAATATGAGCCCAGTTGCCAAGCAATTGGCACTCTCCCCTTGTGAAGAATAAATTGTTGTTTCCTTTACATTTGATATTCTTATGAATTTCCTGATGAATGCCAGATGAAAAGCTTTGACAGCATTTATTGATTTTCAGCACAAGTTCTGTACTACCAAAAGATTATTTCAAGTTACCTTGAGTGTTTTATAATGAAAGTGTCCTCTTACATACGTTAATAGTTACACAAATGTTTTCCATTAAAGCAAAAAACATACTGAGAGCCCTTAGCGGGTTAGGCAGCCTTTGGCACTTTTCATACTGTGTCTGTATTCTTTCTGATCCAGGTAAAATATTGTGCAACAGTTCAATCCACATCAAATATTCACATCATTTCAGTAATGAAATTTTGGCACATTAAAAACATAAAAGATGATTTGTGTTTAATATGAATCCTTTATTTTGTTGCTTTTTTTTGCTAAAATCAGGGACTTGAAATAATTAAATGCAGACTAATGAAGCTATAAAGCATTGAACCTTCTAGCTTCTAGCATATCTTTTATGCAGATTCTCTCTGAAGCAAAGATGTTTGGTTTGCATCATGTTTGTAACAATACTTATTTCATTGTGTCTTGCGCCAAAGGACTTCACAATGTGCTGACAAAAAATGTTGTTGTGGAAAAAGTAACATTTCTATATTCTAATGAGCACATTCTATATTTGTTTAATCAAATAATTCCAATCAATTTGACTGGTTGGTGGTATTTCCCTAATGTCCAAGAACTATAATTCCACATTTCATTATATGCAATTTCAATGGCCTGTAGTTTTAGGTGTTTACTCAGCAAATGTCATTTTTCAAGCCACACTACTGGTTTTGTTTCATAAAAATGCTCATACTTAATCTGATTAGTAATTTATACTTCACATCCATGGCCACAGGAGAAGGCAAAGAGTTTTTCAATGAATGAAGTATCTTTTTTGAAGTGTAGTCATTATATTATTGTAGAAAGTGTGGCAGCAATTTACAAACAGCAAACCGTAATATGATAAAATCGGATAGTTGAAGTATTCGCCAGGGAACATCAGAGATCATTGCTCTTCTCTCTTTTAAAATGGTGTCTTAAATCTTGTGCATCCATAAGAGAGAGCAGAAGAGCCTCAGTTTAACATCTTATCCAAAAAGTACCATCTCCAATAAACCGGCACTCACTTCGTACTGCATTGGTATGTTAGCCTAGATTTCTGTGTTCAAGTCTTGGCATGGGACTTGAAGCCACAACCTTCTGACTTGCAAGTGAGAATGCTATCTCCTGAGCTACGGCTATACCAGGGAAGGAGATCATGCAGTTGTTTTTAAATGACAGGCTCCTGACTCAAATTGGTTTCTTTGCATATAATTATAGAGATGTGTGGTCTACGCAAGTATTTTTTTCCTTTCTTTCACAGTTATTACATGCAACTACCACCTGCTAGTCAAAGAAGTGGATTTTTCATCAATGTGAAACAGCAGTAGTTAGCTGTGAAAAAGTGAATTTGTATCCCACTTCTGCTGGGTAGGGACTTCAAAGCTGCATGACAAAACGCTTAACAAACAAAAGGTTAATCTAATAGGCCAACCATTTAATGAGCAAAAGAAAAACGGACAAAATACCTCAATCTTAAAATTATGCCACAGGATACCAGGATATAAGCACTTAGTGCAATCACGGTATTTTGTTTTTTCAATCACTATTATAACAAAGACATCAATCCTTTTGCTTTAGTATCCTCTGGAACAATTTTGAGAGGCCATAGAAAAAGAAATGTTGAGCCAAATTCATTTGAAATGTTAAAAAAAAATCCTTCCAGTTATTTGCAATTTTTGAGTAGAATATGTGTTGGATTTTGTGGAGTTTTAGATCTTCGGAAACAAAAAGGAAAATTGACTTTTAAATGTTCATGTTTATGTTTGTCCAAATTTTGTATATCTTGGTGGTTTATTATCAAACATTTGTTCTGCTGCAATCAAAAAATGATATTCATAGTCTTAAGCAAATCTTTTAAATGACAATCATCGTCATGCATTCGTTCATACTAAACAACTGTGTATTCTGATCAGTACACCATGCCACAGTGCTGTTGTTTTTGCTTTTTTATTAGATAAAGTCAGTGGTTTAACGTTTTGCAATTTTGCTAAATCTTAAATTTCATCAAAATCATGAATGCATCCAATACTTTACATCGTGATTAAAGTAGAAAATAACCCATTAGCATCTCTGCAATCAGCCATTAGTGAAATGTTACGCTGGGAGCGATGGTCAGTTCAGTGTTGCTGATTTCTACAGTTAGGTAGACAAAACATCCACTACAGTTAATTTGTTTTTTTTTATTGAGTACAGACCTTATATTAAATTATCCTTGTTCTTGTAAACTTTCAAGTAGATTGGAAAGCACCTTCAATGTTAGTCTGCCTGAGGTTGCAGGAAATCTGTTCAGATAGTTGCGAATTGAAAAAGGTAGGTACACCAAGAATAGCTTAATTGATTTTTTTTTTCCCAGTTCCAGCTGTTCTCTGATATATTCAACTAGTTGTATTTTCTATATAGGCAAAACTTCTTTATTAGCATTTCAGTTGATTGAGTTGATTCTATAAACTGGTTTCAATATGTAAGTTATTCATATTTAATCAGAAATAAAAGTGCAATTCTATTTGACAACTTTACATAAAATAATTCACCATCTCTTGTTCTTTCAATTCCCTTGTTCAATGTAAGTCCCAGATTTTCAGGAAGAGGGCTATATATTGTATTTGCATTTTAATAAATCATTGTTTCCCTTCAAATTGAGTCTTCCATACAGGCGCACACGCACGTGCACACACACACACACACACACACACACACACACACACACACATAGACACACACACAGACACACACACACATACACACTAATGGACTAAATCTGCGTCTGAACAGAGGCTCCATCCTTGTGGATTTCTTCCCAAATGACTGTTTTTCAAACGAATTGCTGAAAAGTGGGCTACATTTGAAAGCTTTAAAATTGCTTCAGAGACTTGACAAAAAAACAGCCTAAGCTAAAGGAAAGATTAAAAAGGAAGACCACAAGCTTCATGAAAGAGATAGGTTCTAAGAATGGTATTTTTTGAAGAAGGGGAAATGGAAGCTCAGGCTTTAGGACCCAGGTGCCTGAGGTCTGGGTGATCAAAATAGGAAGTTCAGGGGAATAGGATCTGTAAGACCTTGTGAATGAGGTGCAGATCTTCTTACATGCTTTGATAAATTGATTTTCACTTTCTCAAAATAGCATCAAAGCAATGGATCCTTGAGGATTCACAATTGGTCTTACATTATTCCTTGGCCCAGATTTACAGTGTTACTGATGGTGAAGCTGTTAACTTCCACTATCATTACTCCTCTGAAACTGACAGCAACTTCTGGAGTCCGCACATGCAGCTAAATGTGGAAATCCAAATGTTGCTGTCAGTGATTCTATGCTTCCCTTTAGACTGTGCTATTGAAGTTCCCCAGACAGTAGAAATCATGGAAAACTGGCAAAAACTTGTCCTTCTCCACTATTACTATTGCTGTAACTAACCTTGAAAAGGTTACATCTTCTGAGTAGCTGTAATTGGGTTTCTAACTGTGTACCAAGCTCATAATTACAGTTAAACAGTTTAAAAAAAAACAACTTTTATATTTGTGCAATACCATATCTCCATTGTGATTTTTTTATATATAAAAACAACTGTTCTTTTTGACAAGCATTTTCAGTCTGAATCTGATGCATTAGTCCCAATCAATTATTTTGTTCTCTGTTAAGGATTTTAATTAAAGGCGAAAGGTTCAGTGCATTTTACTTGTTTTGCTGTAAAATATTGCAAAAATATTTCAATGTGATTGGCTGACTACCTGCTTGATAGCATCATTATTGCTGGGCAACTGGAGATCTTCTAAACTAGGTATTAGAATCACATTGGTGTTGGGAAAGGGGAAACACGAGCCACAGAGATCACTAGATCTCTGAGATCACAAGATCTTTGTGTGCTCTTTACCTTTTCATCACTGACAATGACCTATTGAATGTCAGCAACATTGATTTTGTTCTTTTTGCTGATTGTAACACTCTGTGTGATTAACTGCTGACCTGCATCTGTGAGAACCACTTTCAGTGAAATATGGACAGACAGACAGGCCAACCAGTATGCGGAAAAATGATATGGTATCTTCAGGGTTGAGAAGGTTGTGTGAATAATTCGCGAAAACCTGACTGCAATATTTCCCACCAACCGTACCTCTAAAAAGCCGTCTTCAGTTGCAAACTGTCGGATGGGCAAAAGATGATGATGAAGCACATCTTTCTAAAATTATGAAACAAGAACAATGTCCAGTAGTTACAATGCTGAATTAAAAAGGCTAAAAAATGGTTAAATAAATCAAAAGTAATCATTTGCTAATTCTAAGCTTTGTATGTTGGTGGGAGGAAAACCTAAAGGTGGGCAAAAAAGTCCCATAATGTTGTTGGCTGTGACAATGAATGCTTTAGAATGAGAATCTGTTCTGAGTTCTTGATAGACTGGGGTTATGGAATAAGGTAGAAGGAAGTAAACATGGAGGACAGAATATTTGTAATACATGAAGGAATAGGATACAGCAAGTTTGAGTGTTGCTCAAAATGATGACACAAACCTAACAATAACTGACTGTATTTGAATGCAACAGAGCTATTTGGGGAGCATCTTCACACATGGTTAGGTAGTTTGACCATGCTGAATGCCCCTTAGTGTTCCAAAATGTGTAGATTGGTTAGATTAGCTGTGATACATGTGTGGCATTACAGGTATAGGGTGGGGAAGTGGGGGTAGGGAGGGAGGGAGGACCTAAGTAAGAAGATGTGACAGAGAGTTGGTAAAGGCTTGATGAGCCTCTTGGGATCTTATGATTTTATTTCCAACAAATATCATAACTTTGGTTGACATGATACAGAAGAACCTAATTCATTGCTCCTGAGTCCAGTTTTACTCAAAGAATGATTGGAGTAGCTTGTCCAATTACCTTACTCATTCAAAAGTTATAGTTGTACTTTTGCAGAATTTTATGAGAGAGGCATAGGAGAGTATTTAACTCAGAAACATTAATGAAATTATGCTGCAAAATACTTTCTCAATCATTGTTGGCCAATTTGATGGGGGTAATATTGCAAGAGCCAACCATTCAATACCCAACTGTAATTAAGTTGGAAAGATGAAGAAGAGAGAAAATATATGAGAAAAAAAGCAGAGTGGAGAGAGAAGACCAGAAGAAGGCCATGATAAGATCAGGAAGTAAGTAGACAAAAAGAGCAACATTACAATGAAAGATTTTACTTGGGTTGGGGGTCAATAAACAAGAAGCTACAATGGGATATTTCATTGTGTCTCATATATCTGAGTTATTGGGGATGGGTGAGCCAAGGCCTTGGAAATCTTGTTTTTGTATATGCTTTTAAATTATTGGACAATATGCAGGGATTTCATGGATTAGAAGTTTCCCTCGAGTGTAAGTAATGAAACAGGGTGGCATCAGGATCTTTCATATTAACCCTGTCTCCTTCACACAAAGAAAGAGTTTGTCTTTATTTTAAGTAATATCTAACCAAAGAAATATCATCCAGCATGTCAGTGATAGTTATTCAGGATGTAACATGCACCATTCCATAATCTGCATAATATCTTTTAAAAAAAAAATCCATGATCTGCGCAATAATTAATGGTGAAACAATTCTGCCTGTATGGTTCTTAGGAAAATGAAGCTATCCCCTGCATCAATTATGGCAACCCCACAAAGGGACCACATAACCATGGCCTGGAACTGTTACCGTTTGTGTTTGAAGTTCTGTGACAGCCATATCCACCTCCTTCATTTTCCAGTTGCATATAGATGGTTATCAAACTTTTGACAGTGAAATATGTTATGTTTGCTACAATTTAAAACAAGGATAAAATAAATTTGCAACACAATTGACATTTTTAACTATGCTATTGTACAATCCTATATATAAATTTGTCAAAGGAACTTGAACTTGGTGGCAGTGCAGTGGGAAGAATTTACAACAAAACTTCTAATTAGAGTAAATTATGGAAGGAAAATATTCAACAGTCACAAAACTCTTACTCTCTCAAAAAAATAATTATTATATTTCTTTGAATATGGAAAAGATTCAAATAAATATTTGAAGAGATCCTGCTATGCATAACTATATATGCAATCCAACAACTTGTAAAGACATTCTCAGGTTAGCTTGGAGAATGCTGTTATGTTCTTAGTGTCTGTGATACATTACAATCATTTTATACTCTCCCACAGTTCACTAATCAGCATTGCAAATCACAGAAGTGGATAAATGAGTAGATGTATGGAATTTCAAATTTAAAAAGGATTGTGTTTCTATGCCACCTAATCAGATCTCTCATAAAGCTTTGAAAGTGTTTCATGTATAGTTACTGGTGTTCAAATGAAATAACCATTATTATGCAGGCATCTACAATAGCCATCGCCTGCAAAGCAATGAAAAGACCGATTTTGTGATAACGAGGAATGGAATGTTGGCCAAGCATAGCTCCCTGATTTTCTTCAAATACAGCCATTAAAGCAGACAAATGATCCTCGCTTCAATGTTTTATCTCAGCAACAGTATGCAATAAAGTGCTACAGAGGTTTCAGTCTCGATGGTGAATCAAGATGTAATAGGGAATCCTTCAACTTGGTTTCTGATTTTATTACAGATAACTCACAGAAACTGTTGGAGGATAAGACACCTTAGTCTCCATCCTGCTAATACTATTCCTGACCAAAGAACAGATGATGCTACCATTAAGAGCATTCTTCACATCTGACATAATGACATGTTTCACTTTGATAAACATAAAAAGGCATACCTCCAAATTCTTAAATTGGTTTCAAAGTATTTTTGGGCTTATCTTAAATAAATAATGTCATTTTTTGAGAAGCTTTTGACAAGTTAATTTCCTCAAACTGCTGACTTTTACAAAAATTGATATGGCAGGGGATTTAAGATATGCATCATGTAATACAATGATGATTTCCAAAAAAATGGTGCAGTATTTTAATGCTGTCAATGGGGTGCCAACTGTTACATAGTCATGTGAATTTGTTTTCTGATTAATTCATTAAGGCAAAGACACAACTTTAATAGCAATGTATAGGTAGCACTGAAAACTCATTAGTTGAAGGGAAGGAAAACAAACATGGAATAATCAATTTTATCAGAATAGGTTTTAGTTCTGTTATTAGATCATACCAGATGTATTCAACAATGACAGTAAATGTATATTCTGTTACTCAATCAATGACTTGGACAAATACTTTACCCTACTACTAAATTCTAATCTTCTTGGTTTGCACGTTTGGTAAAAAAGGGTGTAGAACTGCATGCCACAATTAAGTTAAGGCAGAACCACTTCGTTAAAAATAAATAATGCACCCTGTGGGATGCATGAGGGATGAAATTATGTTTAATAAAACTTATTTGATTGTACAATGAACATGTGACCAAAGTAACAAATTGAGACTGCAGATTCACTCCATTAATGCAGCAAAAAACAAGTGTACAGCAGCGACAAAGACATCACTTCCACATAGATCTGTTCCTAACTTCTGCACTCACAAGAACTTTAAAAAGACATTGAGGACTTAACTGTACATAGCTCTATCACAGAAAAGCGGAACACAATTTATATTTCTTATACCGGGGAAGAAGGAAGAGAAAGTTTATGATTCTTAGGAATGTTCACATTTAATATTGCCAAAAGGTATGTTACACAGTCAACAGATGGCAGCACAGTGTGATTTGATGATTCAGAATTTAATAATTAAAATGCACAAAAAACTTGGATAACAGCTAAAGTTAGTAAATTAAATATAACTGGCAAGTGAGTTTTAAAGAAGGTTATGACGCGTCTGTTTATTGCATCCAGTTTTAGAGACCTGACAGATTTGTTTCCACAAACTTGAAAAAAATTAGAATTTTGGACAGAATAATTAGAGAGAAAGTGAAAAGGCAAGGGATCCAAGGAGCTGTTGCCTTGTGGATCCAGAACTGGCTTGCCTGCAGAAGGCAGAGAGTAGTTGTGGATGGGTCTTTTTCTGCATAGAGGTCAGTCACCAGTGGAGTGCCCCAGGGATCTGTTCTAGGACCCTTGCTGTTTGTAATTTTCATAAATGACTTGGGTGAGGAAGTGGAGGGATGGGTTGGTAAGTTTGCTGATGACACGAAGCTTGGTGGTGTCGTGGATTGTCTGAAGGGATGTCAGAAATTGTAGTGTGACATAGATAGGATGCCAGACTGGGCGGAGAAGTGGCAGATGGACTTCAACCCGGATAAATGTGTAGTGGTCCATTTTGGCAGATCCAATGGAATGAAGGAGTATAATATCAAGGATAAGACTCTTAGCAGTGTAGAGGATCAGAAGGACCTTGGGGTCTGGGTCCATAGGACTCTTAAATCGGCCTCGTAGGTGGAGGATGTGATCAAGAAGGCATATGGTGTACTAGCCTTCATCAATCGAGGGATTGAGTTTAGGAGTCAGGAGATAAGCTTTATAAGACTGTGGAGTACTGCGCGCAGTTCTGGTCGTCTCATTACAAGAAAGATATGGAAGCTATTGAAAGGGTGCAGAGGAGCTTTAGAAGGATGTTGCCTGGATTGAGTGGCATGGCCTCTGATAATAAGTTGAGGAGCTAGGTCTCTTCTCCCTGAAGGAACGAAGAATGAGAGGTGATCTGATAGAGGTTTATAAGATGTTGAGAGGTGTAGATCAGTTGGATTCTCAGATGCTATTTCCCAGCGCTGAAATGGTCGCTACGAGTTGGCACAGGTTTAAGGTGCTGAGGAGTAGGTACAGAGGGAATGTCGTGGGTAAGTTTTTCACTCAGAGGGTTGTGAGTGAGTGGAATCAGCTGCAGTCAGTGGTGGTGGAGGTGAACTCGCTGGGGTGTTTTAAGAGATTTCTAGATGAGAACATGGGATTTAATGGGATTCAGGCTTATAGTTAGGCCTAGTAGATAAGGATATGATCAGCGCAACTTGTGGGCCGAAGGGCCTGTTTGTGCTGTGGTTTTCTATGTTTTTCTATGTTTTTTTTAATTAAGAAGATTTGCAATTGCTTCCTTACATTAAGCTGAATGGATGTGAAATAATGGTAGATTAGGTTGGTCACCCACCTCTGAGTCATAGGAGTTATTACAATGTAAAAGAACCTGTACTGGGCAAAATTAAGGGACTTGATTTCCTCAAAAAAAGGCACTGAAAGCTGAAGAAATACTATAGAGTATGTCATTACTTAAATAAAACATGAGACTTTTGGATATTGTTGTTCAGTGTATTTACAACAGTAATTATTGCTTGATTCACGGTGGCCAAGACACACAAGTATGTGGTATTTCTGAAGCTAAAAATGCAGATGCTGAAATTCTAATGTGAGTCTAATGGGCTTTTTGTTTTTGCAAATCATATACAAATGTGGTTGTGCTGGCTAGAACGTGGCCGCACTGAAGTTTGCATCCTCTCCAATTTTGAATACACTACTTTCAGAAAACAATGATTAATTGATCTGCAGTGTACACAGCTGGACTGAATAGCATCTGCTAAAGGTTATTGCACCTATAATGCTTTCATCTTAAAATTTAAAAGTTTATTTATTAGTGCCACAAGTAAGCTTAAATTAACACTGCAATGAAATTACTGTGAAAATCCCCTTGTCGCTACTTTCCAGCACCTGTTCAGATACACTGAGGGAGAATTTAGCATGGCCAATGCATTTAACTAGCACATCTTTTGGAGTGTGGGAGGAAACTGGAGCACCCAGAGGAAACCCATGCAGACACAAGGAGAGTGTGCAAACTCCACACAAACAGGGACCAAGCAGGTCCCTGGCTGGCTTATTATTTTTGTGAAATTATTTATTGCGATAGGCAAGTGGAAGACGGTGAAGATATACAAGAGCAACACTGTTCGATTTTCATGTTGCTATTGGTGCATCAGAGGAAAATGATCCTATTTGTGGCAGAACTAATGAATTCAACTCATCAGGAGTTGTTGATACAGCTGCAAACCAGACAGTGAGCTTGGCTATTTTGCTAGTGTCTCCATAATAGAGATATGTATTTGAGGCAGATTTGGATGACTGTTTATCTGTATATTTTTAATAAGTATTTAGTAGTTTTAATCAGATTTTGAAGTGCTGTTTTCTTACTTTAGCTTTTGATGAGCATCTCAAAGACTATGCAAAGCCTATCATGTTTTCCTTGGATACTGTGTGAGTGGGTATTGAGTTTTCTTAGAAGGCTGGAGTAGTGAGGGTGCATGGAGGAAGTTTGGTATAAAAGGTGAGGGTTAGAATCCTCACACTCATCTGCCAAACTGAGCTGATGTCTGAGTGAATACAGGTGGGTCCTTCAACCTGAAACTACCTTATAAGAACACAAAAAATATGTGCTGTACACTCACCAAGCCTGTGCCATATGGCTATACTGATTGTCAGCTTAACTGCACTTTCCTTTCTTCACCCAAAACTCTTGACTCCCTTGTTGATCAAAAATCTATCTCAGTCTTAAATATATTCAGTGATCTTCACTGTTCTCTGAGAAGAAAATTCCAAAGATGAATGATCCACTAAGGGGGAAATAAAGTCTGCTCAGTTTGGTCTGAAATGTCTGGCCCTTGATTTTTAACTGTGCCCCCTAGTTCTAGATGCTCCATGAGCACACACATTCTCTCAACTTCCATCCTGCCAAGTCCCCTCAGGATCCAGTGTGTTTGAATAAGATGATCTTTCATCCTTCTAAGCTTGAATCGGTATAGGCCCAACTTGCTCAATCATTTTTCATAGCCTAACCCTTTCATCCTACAAATCAGTTGAGTGAAACTTCTGTCAACTATTTCTAATGCAGTTAAATATTTCTTTAAGTAAGGAACCAAAACTATCTGCAGTACTCCAGATGTGGTCTCACTGTGGCTCTGGATAGTTGCAACAACACTTCCCTTCTATTTCCTTTGCACAAAACGTCAGCATTCCATTTCCTGTCCGAATCACTTGTTGTGCCTGCATAATAACTTTTGTCATTCATGTACTATGATATCCAGATCCTTCTATACCATAGAGTTCTGCAGTCTCTCTCCTATAAATGACCTTTCTACTTATATTTTTGCTCACAGCGAATTTAGCTTGCATACATTTTGTCCCTTCAGCCAAATCATTGAGTTAAATTGGAAATAGCTAAGGTTGCAACACAGATCCTTGTGCCATTCTACTCGTCGCATCTTGCTGACTCATTTATCCCTACTCTGCTTCATGTCAGCTGAAGAATGCTCTATCTATGCCACAATGTTATCCCTACAACATCAGCTGCTATTTTGCATGATAATCTTTGACAGAGCACTTTATCAAATGGAAATCTAAAATCTGCCCTCTTCACAGGATTGTATCTTTCCGATTCAATTTGATTCTGTCCTTAACTTCCTCAATTAGTTGCAGCTGTGCATCCTTCTCATGGTCTTTTATTCCTCACAGGAATATATCTTTGTTGAACATTATAAAAAAAAGCTCCTTAAAAGTCTGTCACTACTCCTCTACTGATCTTCCTTTTAACCTATTTTCCAATTCACTTCTGCAACCCTGTCTTCGGACTCTTGTCATTGCCTTCATTTAAATTTAAGGCATGAGTCTTAGACCTATCCTTTGCCCTCAGATGTCCACACCTCACCTTGAATGTGAAATTCTATCATGCTATGATCGTGGTTGCCTAGAGACTCCTTTACGATGAAGTAATTAATTAATCCTATCTCATTTCAAATTACTAAGTCGAAAGTGGCCAGCTCCCTGTTCTGCACTAGAACATATTGCTCTTAAAGAATTGTTCCAAATGTGCTGTGTTAACTCATTCCAAGCTACCTTTGCCAATTTGATTTGTCAAATCTATATGAAGATTAAAATCACCCAAGGTTAATTAAATACCTTTATTACAACCCCTCATTACTTACTTCTGTATACACTGTCCTGTGGGGGTTGTATAAACTATTCCCACAACTGGCTTCTTAACTTATCTATTCCTTAGCTCCAACCCAAACTGATTTCACGTATGATATTCTGAATTCAGGTAATCTTTCACTATTGTACTAATTTCATCATTTATTAACAGAACTACCCCACTACATTTATTAGCTTCGTATCCTGCAAAAATGGAAAATAGCCTTGAATATTTAAACCCAAGGCTTGGTCATCTTACAACCATGTGTGGAATTCTCCCATCTGGGACTAAGTCCTATGGCAGATATGGGAACATGGAATGTTTCCCTCTGCACAGGGCTGGCGGGCAACCATACCACATCTTCCAATCCTGACTTCATTAAATATGCAACCAGGTGTTTCTTTCACTGTATTCCATGGTGGGACAGGCATGATGGTGTATAATCCACCAATAGATGGGGTTATCTTCAAAAGGTGCCCAACATTACTGACGCACAACAGATGGAACTTCCAAAAGGAAAATGAATTTCCTGGGAAAAAAGATGGATCTGCAGGAATATCCTGAGGCTGATAGACCTCCTTGATGACACTGAATCGGGAAGATTCACTTGTCAATACTCCTATTACTCACCGCTGTGGTATTCCAGAGTTTTTGGTGGCTTCCATTCCAAACTCCGGCAGGAGCCCCAGGCATTGGTCAGGTGAGTTTTAGCGTCTGCACATCACATTGTTCTAGACGTGTTTTCAAGCTGCCATATTGGGGAATTAGATGAGGGTGGAAGATTCTGGTCACTTTCACCTGCATCCCATTCGCGTGATGAAAGACAAGGTATCACTCCCCTCCATTGGTTTCCTGATCATTATGGTGGGCACCAATGGGAAATTTACACTGGCATGAATCTGATTTTTGCACTTCCACCAGATTCCCTTCCCTTGCTTACCACTGAACTCACTGGCAGGTCCATGGGAGAATTCTGCACCATTTCAATCAAATGGCAACCAGGATCTAGATATTAACTTCTATTTGTGCTATCAATTAATTCTTGCCATGGATGCCATGTGTATTCAGATGTTGAGCTGTTAATTCTATCTTTTTAACATTTATGACATGTTTGACCTTTTCTCCTGGTGCATTTTAAGTTTGCATGATTTATCATTTCCTGCTATAATCTGGCTATCATTGTCTATGTTGCTGTATTACCTGGTCCATTGTCTTTAATTTATTGTATCCTCTCCCATATGTGACCCTTCACCTCCATTATTTAGTTTAAAGCCTCTCTACCAGTCTATTTATGTGACTCATCAGAACACTGGTCCTAGGATAGTTTGGTTCAAGTTTGTCCCGACACTATAGCTTCCACTTTGCCCCAGTACTGATGCCCCAAGAATCTAAATCCTCTTTCTCCCCCATGTATTTATGTATTCAACTGACTAATCATGTTTACTGCAGAACAATTCTGGAATCAGCAATGGGCGGCATGGTGGCACATTGGGTAGCACTGCTGGTTCACAGCATCTTAAACCCAGGTTCAGTTCCAGCCTCGGGTCAGTGTCTGTGTGGAGTCTGCATGTTCTCCTTCTGTCTGCGTGGGTTTCCTCCAGGGGCTCTGGGTTTCCTTCTACAGTCCCAAGATTGTGGGTTAGGTGAATTGGCCATGCAAAATTGACCCTTGTGTCAGGATAATTAGCAGGGTAAATGTGGGTTACAGAAATAGGGCCTAGGTGGGATTGTGGTCAGTATAGACTTGATGAGCTGAATGGCCTCTGGACTGTAAGGATTCTATGAATTTATTCATAGCTCAGGTAGAAATCCAAAGATTATTGCCTTTGTGCTTCCGCCGTAGCTGCATACAATCCCTAAGCAAAACTTATTTCTGAGTCCTACCTCTGTCATTGGCACCCATGTGGACAACCCTGCCCAGCCAGGGCACATGTCCAAAGCCCTGGCACTGGCAGGCGACACACTTCCGGACTTGCACTGTTGGCTGAGGAGAACTGTGCCTATCCTTCCGTTACCTGGAAGTGTGTTGAGGAAAATTTTCTTCGCAATTTCTACAAGGAAGGAGGTATGGTTTGACTTGGTTTTTGGGAATGAGGTAGGCCAAATCTTTTACATACCCTGACTGCATAAACTATACACAGAAAGGTTTTCTCATAAGCCTTTTAAAAGAAAAGAGAACATATTTTGGACTTAACAGCTCATCTAAATAAAAATAATAAATGTTCTGGCTGTCTCACATATGTGTATTCAAGAATACACACCCACATACATACACAGAAGTTACAACGTGGGAGGATCGATTAAGCAGTTTTTAAAAGTGCAAAATGAAGTCATTTTCATGCAGATTTGGTAGATTGAGACCTTGGCGGTTTCAGACTAGCTCCAGAAATCCTTGTGAATTCTGTGATAGGGCAATTTAATGATGTTGATGGATGGTTTTTATTTTGTTTTCTGAAGTCAGCAGCTGCTACATTGGCTTTTAGATGCAGTCTGTGGCTGTGTCAAACAACGGGCAAGTCTTGAGTGTGTGGGGTGGGTGGTTTGTAAATGGATCAAGAGATCGGAATCATTCACGTTCCTTAAGATGATTGTCTTTGATGTGCTCTTCTGGACAGTCTGATTCTGTTTTTAATGGCTTTTTCATGGTCAATACAATCTACCCATCAAGGAGGAACTGATATTACAAACCAAGCTAGTTTTATCTGTGCAAATCAGTTTTAGGATGAGATTTTGCTACTAGTATATATTTTCATATATATTTTTATATGAACTCTTTAAGTAGGTTGCTTATGCTTCTTATTTTATCTTCTGAATATCCAATGCAACTTTGGTATTGCTTCCTTTTACATTTTTCTTGCATTTGTTTCTCTGGACTTCAGTTGTCTTCAACCTTGAATGTAAATGAACATAGGTGTTTGGCTTCCACTGTGGGTGCTTGGTTTAGCTTCTTTCTTTACTTCTTTGTTTCTCTGCCTGTTTATCTCGCACATCTCAATTAAACACTGAATTCAACAAGCATGATTTTTTAAAAAATTGTTCATTTTCCATCACGGATTTCAGAGTTGATATTATAGTATTACTGTCGTCAAGGAATAAGCAGAAGGTACAAACATATTAATTTTCGTAACAATTCAAAAATGCCAGTTATTGTGATAGTATACACATGTTAATGCAGATAATGGCATATCCCTTTCTAAAGCTGCAGTGTTAACACTATGAACCAATGAATGCACAGCTAAAGCATAAATGGTCTAGCTTCCATGTCAGACATTCATTATTGCCTGTGACTCTGTTGCCCTACTCCAGATGTTCATTATTGTCTGTGACTCTGTATCATGAGGCAGGCACATAGTCAAGTAATTGGCCTAAGTTACAATTATGACCTGGCTCGACTGAGGCCTGTGCAGAGCTGCATCCAGTTGTTGTTGGTTATAAACTTCATGCAGTTGTGTTCAATCAGAACCCTCATCATTCTCAATATCTTGCTCAGTATTGGGGACATCGAGACAGACCCTTTGAAGTCCATAGCTAGAACCTGAATATAACAACCATAAACAACTGCAATATGGTTGGTAGCAGTGATCACTTCTAAAGATCTTGGAGCAGCAGCGGTTATTCCTAAAGACAGCAGAACCCAAGGCAGAAGATACCTTCAGCAGCTGATTTGCCTTATCCAGCTCCAATCCATACCTGCCGAGGGAAGGACAGTCCGTTTAGAATCACTCTCAGACCAGCTTCAGACTAGGTGCTTTGATATAAATACAAATAAAGTCCGATTCTTCAAACATAAGAACTTGAAATTCCAAATCTGGCATAACTATTCATTCCAAAATACATCAGAGTTTAGAAGTGAGTGAAGAATATATTCCCAGCTCAGTGATTTGAGCAGAAGGCTTTGATTCTTCCGAATGTCAGAATCAGCTATTTATAAGCCACTCAACTTAACAGCGAAGACTAGAGTGTTGAATTTGTTCAAAAAGAAAATTGTACCCCAGGCTGAGAGATCCGGGAGAGACAAATTCCAGTGGTTCTTGGCATAGCTCAGCTTGACTGTTGGTTGAATCTGCTGTTTTTTTTTGTTTTGGCAGTGAAACCAACTTGCCCACTCTGACAATCGAGATGTGGTAACAATCTCAATACTGTAACAGGTACAACCAGCAAGGCAACAGCTCTGCAACTCGAAGCTCCTGCTCCTTATTTCAAAGAACACTAAAATAGAAGCCGAACATCTTGGAAACTATTTTGAAATAAACAGCAGAAGAAGAAGCAAACTTTTCCCCTTAACAGCATATTATTATGAGCCAACTATGATTCATTGTTGCATCATTTGTTCTCCAAAAGCACAAGAGACAGGCAGCAAGTGCAAATTCTCACTCAGAGTCACCACACTCAGCAACTAAATTGATTTATTACTTTGTGGGATGTGGGCTTCACTGGCTAGATGAGTATTTAATGCCCACCTCTAGTTGCCCTTCAGAAGGTGGTGGTGAGGTACCTTCTTAAATCAGATATCGGTACACTCAGTGCTACTAGGGAGGGAGTTCCAGGATTTTGACCAGTAACTGTGAAGGAACAGCAAAATATTTCTAGAAAGTGAGTGCTTGCTCCAGATGTTCCCAGGTATCTGCTGCTGTTGTCTTTCTAGACTGCAGTGGTTGTGGATTTGGAAGGTTCTCCATAAGAAACGTTGATGGGATCTTGCAGAGCAACTTGTAAATGGTACACACTGCGGCCACGGTTTATTAGAAGTATTCGGTGTTTGTGGAAGGGGTAGCAATCAAGCAGGTTGCAATATCTTGGATGGCCTCAAGCTTCTTGAGTGTTGTTGGAGCTGCATTCATTCGGGCAAGTATTCAGGAGAGTATTCCATTGCATTCCTGACTTATGCCTTATAAATGGTGGACAAGCCTTGGGGAATCAGGAAATAAATTAATCACTGCAGGTTTCCTAGCCTTTGACCTACTTTGGTAGCTGCAGTATGTATATGGCTAGTCCAGTTCAGTTTTTAGTCAATGATAACCCGAGTATGTTTGTTGCAGTGGATTCAGCAATGGCAATGCCATTGAATGTCAAGGAGCAATGGTAAGGTGCCCTGTTGTTGGAGATGTTCATTGCCTGGCACTTACGTGGCACAAGTGTTACTTGTCATTTGTCAGCCCAAGCCTGGATATTGTCCAGGTCTTGTTGCATTTGGACATGGACTTCTTTAGTATCTGACGAGTCACAAATGATGTTGAACATTATGCAATTATCAATGAATATCCTGCTTTTGACATTATGAGAAAGGAAGATCATTGATGAAGCAGCTGAAGAGGCTTAGAACACTACCCTGTAGTGATGTCCTGGAGCTGAGATGAATAACTGCTAGCCATCACAACCATCTTCTTTTGTGCCAAGTATGATTCTTACCAGCAGAAGGTTTTCCCTTGATTTCCATTAACTCCAGTTTTACTGGGGCTCCACAATGCCATACTCTGTCAACTGCTGCTTTGATGTCAAGGGCAGTCACTTTCAACTCATCTCTGGTGTTAAGCTCTTTAGTCCATGTTTGAACCAAGGCTGTAACAAAGCCAGGAGCTGAACCAAATCTGAATGTTTCTGAAGAGGTAATTGCTGAGTAGGTGCCACTTTATAGTTTATAGTACTGTTGGTGATTGAAAGTACACTGATGGAGCCATAATTGCCCAGGTTGGATTATTCTGTTTCTTGTGTATAGGACATACCTGGGCATTTTTCCACATTGCCGGGTAGGTGCCAGTGCTGTAATTGTACTGGAAGCCAGGCCAAGGACAAGGTAAGTCTTAAGTCCTATTACTGGAATATTATCAAGCCTTTGCAGTCTGCAGTGACTTCAGCCATTTTTTGATATCACTTGGAGTAAATTGAATTGGCTGAAGACTTTGATGCTAGGGACTTCTGGGGAATTTGATCTGATTTATTATTGTCACATGTATTAATATACAGTGAAAATTATTATTTCTTGTGTGCTGTACAAACAAAACATACCGTTCATAGGGAAGGAAATGAGAGAGTGCAGAATGTAATCTTACAATCATAGCTATGGTGTAGAGAAAAATTAACTTAATGCAAGGTAAATCCATTCCAAAGTCTGACAGCTGCAGCGAAGAACTGTTCTTGAGTTGGTTGGTGTGTCACTTCAGACTTTTGTATCTTCTTCCCTGAAGGAAGAAAGTGGAAGAAAGAATGTCTGTCTGGGGTGTGTGGGGTCCTTAATTATGCTGGCTGCTTTGACAAGACAAGGGAAAGTGTAGACAGAGTCAGTGGATGGGAGGCTGGTTTACATGATGGATTGGGCTACATTCACAACTTTTTATAGTTCCTTGCGATCTTGAGCACAGCAGGAGCCATACTAAGCTATGATACAACCAGAAAGAGTGGGAGCTGTCACCGACATGCCAAATTTCCTTAGTCTTCTGAGAAAGTAGTGGCGTTGGTGGGCTTTCTTAACTATGCTGTCGGCATGGGGAAACCAAGACAGGTCGTTCATGATCAAGACATCTAAAAACTTGAAGCTTTCGATCCTTTCTATTTCATCCTGATGTAGACAGAACATAAAAGTTCTTTACACTTCCTGAAGTCAATGGCAATCTCCATTCTTTTTGTTGACATTGAGGGAGAGATGATTGTGATCACACCAATTCACTAAATTCTCAATCTCATTCCTGTAGTCTGTCTTTGTTTGAGATCCAATCCACTATGGTGGTGTCGTCAGCAAACTGGAAGATTGAATTGGAGGGGAATTTGGCCACTCAATCATAGGTGTATAATGAGTATGGTAGGGAGCTGAGGACACAACCTTATGGGGCACTGATGTTGAAGATGATTATTGGAGGAGGTGTTGTTGCTTATCCTTACTGATTGGGTCTGTGAGTTAGAATTTCAGGATCCAGTCAAGATGGAGGTGCTGAGGCCCAGGCCACCAACTTTGGAGATGAGTTTTGTGGGAATAATAGTGTTAAGGCTAAACTGTAGTCAATAAATAGGAGTCTGACATCAGTGTCCTTGTTATCTAGGTGTTGCAGGGTTGGATTAGGGCAGGGAAATGGTATCTGCTGTGGATCTGTTGCAGCGGTAGACAAATTATAGTGAATCCAGACCGTCTGGTAGGCTGGAACTGATTTGTGCCAAAATTAACATTTCGAAGCACTTCATAATGATCGATGTCAGAGTCATTGGCCAGTATTCATTAAGGCACACTGCTTGGCTTTTCTTAGGTACCGGGATGATGATCGTCTTTTGAAGCAAATAGGGATGTTAGATTGTTGTAAAGAGAGGTTGAAGATGCCTGTGAATACTCCCTGAGGTTCAGATGCAGCATTGACTTCTGGCTGAAGACTGTGCGAATGCTCCAGCATTACCTTTTGCATCAATGTGCTGGGCTCTTTCATCATTGTGGATGGAGATGTTTTTGGAGCCTCCTGCTCCAATGAGTTGTTTAGTTGACCACCACCATTCATGGTTGAATGAGGCAAGACTGCAGATCTTAGATCTGATCCCTTGTTTGTGGGGTCACTTAGCTCCCTCTATTACTTGCTGTTTATGCTGTTCGGCATGAGATGGACTAGTGTTGTAGCTTCACCAGATTGATATTTAATTTTTATGTTTGCCTGGTGTTGCTCCTGGCATGCCCTCCTGCATTCTATATTGAACCAGGGTTGATTCCTTGGCTTGATGGTAAGGGTAGAGTGGGGGATATGCCAGACCAGGATGTTACATATTGTTGTTTAATATAATTCTGCTGCTGGCCCATAGTCCTTCATGGATGCCCAGTCTTGAGTTGCTAGGTCTGTCGAAGTCTATCCCATTTAGTATGGTGGTGCCACGCAATACGATGGAGGGTATCCTTAAAGATTGTGCAGTGGACATTCCTTCCAGCTATTAGGGACAGATGCATCTCTGGCAAGCAGTTTGGTGAGGATATTTTGCCCTCTTGTTGGTTTCCTCACCACGTGTTGCAAACCGAGTCTTGCAGGTATGTCCTTTATGATCCAGGTCTGTAGTGGTACTACTGGACTAATCTTGGTGATGGACATTGAAATCCCCTACCCAGAGTACATACTGAGCTCTTGCCACCCTCAGTGCTTCCTCCAAGTGGGATTCAACATGTAAGTGTATTGATTCATCAGCTGAGGGGGGAGCAATATATGGTAATCAAGAGCAACTTCTCATGCCCATGTTTAACGTGGCCCAGTGAGACTTTATGGGGTCCAGAATGATTTTGGTGAACTGCCTCATGACTGTATGCCACTGTGCCACCATTTCTGCTGGATCTGCCCTGCTGCGGACATAGAACATGTCCAGGAATAGTGATGCTGGTATACAGGATTTTATTTGTAAGGCAAGATTCTGTGAGTATGACTACGCAGACCGTTGTTTCTGTAAGATTGTAGGACAACTCTCCCAATGTTGGCACAAGCCCACAGATGATAGAATGGAGGATTTTGAAGGGTCAACAAGCTTTACTGTTGTTGTTTTTGGTGTCATTTCCAGTGTCTCGGTTAATGCTGATTTGTCCATACAGTTTCGTTCCTTAGCCTTTGCTTTGTCATGGTTGAAAACAACAGAGTGACTTGCTAGGCCATTTCAGAGAGTGCTCAAGTATCAACGGCATTGTTGTGGATCTGGACTCTGATGTAGGCTAGACCAGATAGTGATGGTAGATTTCTTCTCTAAAAACTGAACCAAATGAGTTTTTATAACAATAGACAATGGCCGTCATTACACTTTTAATTCCAGATGTTCTATTGAGTTTAAATTCCACCTTCTGCCATGGTGGGAATAGAACCCATGTCCCTGGAGGATTACTAGCCCAGCACGACTGTCTTCCCTGTGTAGCAGCCAGTGCCGCCAAAAAAACAAGAACATTGCAAAGGCAAATAAAGATTTGATCATGAACCACAAGTGCCAACTTACAGAATTTCAACTCTCTGGAGAGAAACGTACTTATGTTTTATCGACCAGAAGGTAAAGGACCAAGAGGAAAAGGCCACCAAATTACTGATAGTAACAAGGGCTAATCTATATAAACTCCTCAGGTCTATCTGGTGAAGACTAGGACAAACTCTTCAAGCTCATCAAAGATCGTCTAAAAATTCAAATCAAATTTAAAAATTTCCAGGCTGGAGTTCATGTTGCATCAACAACAGCCAATGAAAATATTGATCAGTTTATAACAGGTCCTGGTGCAAAGGAGCTGAATGCAATTTCAATACTGATGACCTTGTTGAGCTGCCAGATTCTCAGAAGGAACCACTAGCATATTTGCATCACGCATAATGAACCACAAGTGGACCAGACTTGCAAATCTCTTGACACAGTTTTATTTCAGTCACTGAGGACCACACAAGAACCAGCACAATGAAACCAGATGAATTTGCAGTGAACAACAAAGAAATACCAGCTGAGAATGCAAAACCACAGAACATCATAACAGCACTCTGAGAACTACATGAGAAGAAGATGGAATTTCATCATGCATTCGCTAAAATGTTAATCTTCATCTGTGAAGATTATGCCTTGATTCAATCTTGTTATGCTTGATAGTCACACTTATGTCTGATCTCTCAAAGTTTTACTATTTGTCCAAAGGGAAAAAGGGGGATGTCCTTTATATTGTATGTATGTCGATGCAGACAATGACATATACTTTGTTGCATAGTGACAGCACTATGACGTTAACATGCATATAGCCAGAACGTAAGTGGTACAACTTCCATGTTAGGTATACATGATTTCCTGTGATACCTATTGCAGATGTTCACTGCTGTCTGTGACACTCTATCAGTGAGACTTCAGGTATGACTTTTGAATCAGGCATACAGTCAAGTAATTATGTAATGTCAGGACCCAGGTTAAATCATGGTCTGTCCAGAGTTGTTCTTATGATAAACTTCATGTACTTGTATTCAACCAGAATCCTTGTCGTTATCCATATCTTGCTTATCATAGACAACATCGCGACAGATCCCTTGAAACCTGTATCGCGGCCCACAATAAAAATGGTGACAGCAGAGATCACAATAGCTAGGTATTTACTCTAATACCTAAAAGTTGCCTGCCACACAATTTTCAACCATTTCTTGCTGATTTCCCAACAGGTGGAAAGTGTATCAGGCAGATTTAAATGAGACCTGTGAGTTAACATTTTCCAACGTGTGTCTGGACAAGATGGTGAACTTGGACCATTGTCTGATTGCCCAGAGTTAAAATTAGGTGTTCAGCTGCACTTTTTATTAGAGTAAGATTTTCCTATTTCTCACACAAGCTGCCCTGTCTGTTATGATTTGAAGTTGTCAATTTAATGCTGACTTAGGTACAGTTCTTTATTTTGGGCCCCTGTCATATGAAAACTGGATTGATACTCGCCAATTTTTCATGATATGGAATTCCGACAGTCTTTCAACAAGCAGATAGTGGCCAGTCTGATGGTAGTGAGTTATTGCTGATATTTGCTTACAAAGTCAGCAAGCAAATACTGGAATTTCAATGCACCCAATCAATGTTAGATTTAAATCCAAGGCCCCTATTGTAAAAGAGCAACTTCTAATATATTTACAATCATAATTTCATGACTTTTTTTAGAAGGTTGAATAAATAGCAGTGGAAATTTTATGTATTGGTAGAATTTTGTTTTCTTAATTATGCCAATGCATATTTTGACAAATAAAAATTTTGTGAGCCCTGCAATTGCTGTGTTGTTCTTGCCTGTTTACACACTGATAACTAGCCTAAATGTTGGGGCAAAATTGGAGAGTGACCCCGTTTCTTAACAATCATTGATGATTGCTGTTTTGGACAATTACCACCCTTTGCAGAAAATGTTTCATATTGTCTTTTCTATGTAATAATGTCCTGAAGCAATATTGCTCTGCGAAGGCAACAGTGATATAAATCATGCATGTAAGCATTTTAGTTCATTTTTTATTCATTTGTGGGAGGTTGGCTTTGCTGGCTGGGCCACGATTTATTGCACATCCCTAATTGCTCTTGAGAAGGACATTTATAAGTTTTAAACTGAAATGATTAACTCTACCTGCACATTTCAAAACACAAATATAGATTGTATAATGTTCCAAGTCATGCAGCAATGATGTAATGTTTTGAAACTGGCTGTTAGGGCCATAGCTATTTTCACACATTATATTTGCATTGTACAATATTTTACATCAAAGGCAATGATTTAAATGGGAAATAAAAGAATGCTCCAGACTGAAATCCATTGCCATAATAAATACTATTTTAAAGTGTCCTGTAGGAATGAAAATTGTATGTTGTTTCTGCATGTCAACATGTGCCCTGAAGTGCTGTGGAAAACTAAGGCAATGTACAATCGCTATCAAGGCTATATAACACCTCGTGATCAGTAATATAATGTAGTGAAACAGTCCACTTACAGTATTGCTGCTGGTGGCAACAAGGTTAACCAATAGAGAACTGCTTAAGGAAGGTCTGAGCCCCACTGAGAGAATGTGGTTGCACTAGTCTCTTGGGAGGTAATTCAGCAACTGGTTGGATTATTAATGTTGTTGGAGGTAGAAGGGGCTACTTTTTCTCTGGCTGCTGAGGCTCAAATAATAAAGCTTGGCTCCCTGTCTGCCTGCCTACACAATAAGTTGGCACTTTCCACAAAACATTTTATTGTGCCAAGCAATTTGAAATGTTATGATATGGAACACATTCAATAAATGTCAGCAATTCTTTTATTAAAAAAAAGGTTTTTTTGTTGGCTGTCAGTGCAGAAGCTTCTCAACCATTAAGGAAGGCGTTGTGTGATCAGAAACAAAACGGCAAACCTCAAGTTATTAAAAATAATTGTGCATGGTCAGTGTTTCCCGGGTTACCCTTGTTGCTGTGGGATCTGGTTTGTAATGTAAATGGTGCAGTTAGCAGCCAAACCTCAGGCAGCTTGAGGAGTTGCGTGAAGAAGCAATGCTAAAACATAAAAACACCATTAGTGACTCAACTGAAAGCCACCAAAACCCACCCCACATGTTATCACATAATCTTAGATGTTGAAGCTGGAGCATTGTATATCTTCTTGCAGCTATATTACAGAATAATCTGTAAGGTTACACTGCTATTTTGTATTTCATAACAATTTCATATTGCTATGAAATACAAAATACTGCATATGAAGTGAACCTTGGTTTTCTCCTCTGATTTTCCGAACTCTAAATGTTTTGGGCGGCACGGTAACATAGTGGTTAACACTACTGCTTCACAGCTCCAGGCTTGGGTCACTGTCTGTGTGGAGATTGCACATTCTCCTCATGTCTACGTGGGTTTCCTCCAGGTGCTCCGGTTTCCTCCCACAGTCCAAAGATGTGTAAGTTAGATTGATTGACCGTGCTAAAATTGTCCTTAGTGTCCTGAGATGTGTAGGTTAGAGGGATTAGTGGCTAAATACGTAGGGATATGGGTGTGGGGCCTGGGTGGGATTATGGTCGGTGCAGACTTGATGGGCCAAATGGCCTCTTCCTGTTCTGTAGGGTTTCTATGATTTCAATATGTTGTCGTGGTGTATGTGCGGAGCATCACTGACTGACCACAAAATTGCAGTACTAACAATGGCAATACTGTCAGCACTCATTAGTGTAAAAAACTGGCAGCGATTAATGGCATGACATGTGCAAGTAAATAGAGTAATCCAGAAGTTGCTGTCAAACATAAACTTGTCCAACACTGGGTGCATTATAGCAAATCTTCATGGATGGGAATCAATATAGAAATTATTGTTGAACTTAAAGTACCCAATGTTCTCAGTGTAAAGGCTAATGAAAGGTAAAATTTAAAAGTTTATCTATTAGTCACAAGTAGGCTTACATTTACACTGCAATGAAGTTTTTGTGAAAATCCCTGAGTTGCCACAGTCCGTACCTGTCCAGGTGTACTGAAGGAGAATTTAGCATGGCCAATCCACCTAGTCTGTACATTATGGACTGAGAAAGGAAACCAGACAACTCGGAGGAAACCCACGCAGTCACCGGGAGAACGTGCAGACTCTGCAGAGACAGTGACTCAAGCCAGGAATTGAATCACAATCTCTGATGCTGTGAGGCAGCAGTGCTAATAACTATTTGTGCCACTGTGCCACCCATGTTAAATTAGATCATATTAAAGTAGGAGTAATAGAGCTTTCACCACTGTATAAGTTATGATTATTGTTGAACAACTGCTCTGGCCTGAAAAAGAAATTGTTATACAAATTTCACACCCTTATCTGGAAATTTAAATATTGTCAGTTTTTAAAATATTTGCATACATATGTGTTTGTGTGTTATATTTTACGATTTAAATGTCATACTTAATTGTTTGTGTATGTCTCAAACTTTATTTTGTTTCCTGCACCATGACTTAAACATGATTTATTCCCATGTTTCTTAATTTATGCTTTGCCAGTTGTGAGAATTCTTTAATCTGATTGGCGGATTGACCAGTCTGCTGCTTTCTTTTGCTGCCAGGCCACAGATTCCCTGTGGAAGGCATCGAATGTGAACTGACAGTGGAATAGTGGAAGACCATGCTCTAAACTCCGGGAAAACTTTTTCTCATTAGTCAAAGGCAAGTTTGGCCTTTGCTGCTGACCACAGAATTCTAATCATTAACTGAATCGGCAAGAATTTAAACATTGACAGGCTCTGTAAATATAACAACTACATCAAAATTTATGTAATTAAAGGGCAGTTTAATGGTATAATTAATTATACCAATTAATTAGGTCATTATGGTTAGCAGACTATTTAGAAATTAATTTTCAACTGTAATGTGGGGCTTGTCCAGTGTCTTGTCAAGAATCATTAATTTTAAGGTTATGACCACAGATCATTAATGCAAAACATTTTTAACAAATGCAGACTACATAATTAAAACAATTTTATTTAATAAGAAAGCATGAACACTTATAGAATCTAGTTTTGGAATTAATATTATATAATAAATATACTTGCAGACTCCAACACTTTGAAAATAATTTGACAGCTGCATGTCATTTTGAATCTTTTTTTCAATCTCATATTTAGCAAAATAGATTTCCGAAAATAAATCCAATGCCCAAAGTAGAGCCTTTTGCTATCACAGGCTTAATCCTATTGACAGAGAACTTTTATATTTATTTTGCCTCCAGCACAGAAATATAAACAGACTTATTGTCTATGTATGCTACAATCTATTACTGATATGCAACTGTATGCTGTTCTGAAAAATCACTGCTGATATGATTTGCAGATTGACAATTTATTCCATCTCCTTCCACTAGATCCAAAAGTTATTAATATGCCCTAGCAAGAACTGGATTGTTGTCAATAAGAATTCTGACAGTTGATTGCATATTTAATACACAAAGGCAAAACTGATACATTTGCTTTTTTCACTGAATTATTATGGGTGAGTTTCATGGCTGAGAGCAAAGAAGACTGGTATTGTAACTGTATGTATGATTGCTGTTAATCATTTTCTCCACAAAGTTATTTGTTATTGTCACAAGTAGCCTTACATTAACATTTCAATGAAGTTACTGTGAAACCCCCCAGTTGCCACACTTCGGCACTTGTTCAGGTACGCTGAGGGAGAATTTAGCATGGCCAATGCATCTAACCACCATGTCCTCCGGACTGTGAGAGGAAACTGGAGCACCCAGAGGAAAACCCATGCAGACATGGGAGGAAATGTACAAACTCCACAATGACAGTGACCCAAGCTGGAAATTGATTCAGGATCCCTGGTTCTGTGAGGTAGCAATACTAACCATTGTGCCTTTTGTACCACCCCATAATTAAAAATAATTTTGTGGAAAAAAATTGATTTGTAAAAATTTTCTTAGGGGAAAATAATAGTTTCTTTCCTGAAAAGATCATAAGCTTATGTTTGTGGTTTGAATGGACTGTGCTGAACTATAAACAAACTGCAAAATACTACTACCTTGAGTAACCCTAATTCCCCATGCCAAAATAAAATCCATATCTACAAGTACTTTAATTATTTATGTAATTGATGCATAATTCTTATTCCCACAAATATTAGTACCGCTATTATTGAAATCAAAATACCTTTCTTCTAATGCATTATGTTATTCCAGATTAATGCTCGTTCATCTATCAGTCAGATTGCTTGAAATTCTTTCTGAAAAATATTAGAAAACCTATTTGACTGAATCATTTTATGATAAAATGTCAAAGCCAAAAGGTATGCTGATCTTTAGAAGTCATCAGAGAACACAAAGTCAAAATTAATATCTGTTTAAAAATGAGTTTAAGCATTTCCATTGGGAAATTATCTCATTACGCAGCCACTGTTTATTCATTATTGCAATTGCCTGGGTGTGTCAGTCTCTGCATTAAGTGATCTGCAGGGAAAGGAGTTTGGGTGTGATTATGAGATATCTGGCTTGTATGATCTGTCAGTAAAATGTAAACACTACCACTGAATAGGATTAATGACTTGCTGTTGCTGTGGAAGGCCATTTATATAAACGCGTGTAAGAATATTCATTTGAATTGAGTTATTGAATCAGAATCATGATTTCAAAATAAAAGCAAATTACTGCAGATGCTGGAATCTGAAACAAAAACAGAAAATGCTAAAAATTCTCAGCAAGTCTGAAAGCTTCTGTGGAAACAGAACAGAGCCATCGTGTTGAGCCTGGATAGCTCTGACAAAGAGTCATTCAGACTCACAACATTCGTTCTGTTTTCTCTGCACAGATGCTATCGTATCTGCTGAGATGTTCTATCATTTTCTTTTTGTTTCATGATTCCAAGATGTTACTAAAATTTATCAGTATTACCAATGATGCCATTTAAGTATGTAAGCAAATTAAATAATGCACAAACATTGAAGGACATGTAGAAACAGAACAAGTTTGTCACTGTCTCATTGTAATTTTCTACTAAGGAAGTTAAAATTCAAAACTTGGCTGCAAAATTGGGCTGAGTAACATCCATAATTTTGGCATTATGGCTGCAATGTTCACACCAAAATATCACCTCTGTCTTGTGAGCACTTTTTGGTCTGTGCCAGATGCTGTCTTTGTTTGGGCGATGGTACTGGCATCAAGTGCATGTTGGGAATTTGTACAGGAATCCAATTGTTTTGTCACACAGCATGATCTAGCTAAAACTATCTTGTAAGCACATGCACAACTGAATATTAGTAGCAGAAATGACCACATCTCCAATGAGGACTTTTTGGTAGGGTTATCAACCACTATCAGGATAGTTGCTGACTAATTTCTGTTTGGGTTTGCGGAGACGCTTCATGATTTGCAGAGTTGTTTGAAGTTGATAAATTCAGTTGGAGATTATGGTGCACGTGGAAGTGCCCATGATTGTGATTTCAAGGATTCAGCTCAGACCATCACTTGCTCTACCCATGGGTGCGATGTATTGTTTCCATATTTTCCTTTGGCAAAAATTTCCATTTTTGAGACTAAGTGCAATAGTGGTTCTGATGGTGCCTGCGTAACCAATCAGGAAAACTGGAACCTATGCTCTTGGAAACTCATTAATTATGCGCAAGATTGTCCCCTTCCAAGTTAGCTGGTGAGCCAGCAATTAATTTGTCCTCCCAGTTTGAAGCTCCCAGTGCCATATTTAAATACCAATCCGACACGCTCATATCACTCTCTTCAGCCCACCTATCTTCACCAAACCTTGCAGAGTGTTAACAATCTCGAGGGAGAAGGTTAGCTGTCACAGGAGGAAATCTGTCCCTGGATTCAATTACCTTCCTTCAGAACCCATCACCTGCAAGGAGCCCATGCCCTGCTTGGATCTCTAACTAACACATCTGGTGTCTTCATACATCCCCTTCCAGTAAACATGTGATATCCTATTGATTTCCTTATTGTAAGATTTTTATGCAACTTTGTTGGTCTTCCCTCTGCTTTCCATTGTTCATCATCCTCATCTAACCTCCTTGCTCTTTTGCATTCTATCATGAGCCCTTGTCTACCCTCTCCACTTTTTGCATCGTCCTCCTTCCGTATTGATCCTATGACTTTGTAAGATTACATCCCACCTCTGGCCTTACCTTGCACCATAACCCAAGTTGAACTTTAGACATTTGTTGTGATGGCCGCATAAATCCACCACTGGTATGTGACACCAGGTGGGTAGAAGGGCTCTGTACCAGCCACAATACTGATCTAATATGGTGACACAGGGGGTCCATGGGTGCAGCAGCATGGTGCTATCCATGAAAGCCAGCTCAGGATGGAAATGGAGAGCAGGAACCATCTGCCCTGGTAGAATGGTACAGCACATCAGGAGCAGCACAGGACTCTGACAAGAAGTTGCTGTATTTACCCCAAAGCATCTCATAGACTGAGGACCGCCTTACACCCATGATTCATTATCAATCGAGTTTGAAGTTGACATGATTTCCAGCTGGTATGATGGAAGATTGAAAGACCTGACTGGCTGCCAATGGACAAATATTTCAATAAGTGTTGATGAGATGTAAATAGAATTCGCACCACTAGCCAGTCTACCGTTCCACCATTGGGAGAATTGCAGGGTGATTTATACAGTTAGGGTTCCGACATTTTAGCTTCTGCTGGATTCATCGCACAGGCAGGTCAGGAAAATTTTGTCCCTTAAGTTGTAGATTAAAAGTAGACGGAGCTGAAAAAAGACAAAATATTTTGTTCATAGGTGAAAGGGACTGTCACTGTGGCTTCAGTACTGAGAATCTAAATCCAAAATTTAATATTTTTTGAATTGAACATATGAATTTAGGCAATTATTTGTTCAGTCATTGAATGCATGGGCATGGAATCATATAGTATAGACAGCCCGTCATAGCTGGGCAAGCTCCTTGTAGCAATTAGTCCTACTCCTCTGCCCTTAATCTTTAGTTTTTTAATTAGCAGTTTGTACATTTCCTTTTCTGACATATAAGTACGTATTTTGAAGGCACTTAAATGTGAAATGGCCTGTATCCTCCCCAGAACTCCGCTGAATCAACAATGGTCAATTACTGCTCCATCAATCCACTCTTGATCATTAGCAAAGTGATGGAAGTAGTCATCAAGCGACACTTACCCAGCAGTAACTTGCTGACGGATGCTCTGTTTGAGTTCTGCCAGGGTCACTCTGCCCCTGCTTCATTACAGCCTTGGTTCAAATATGGACAAAAGAACTGAACTCCAGAAGCGAGAGTGGCTGCCTTAGACATCACAGACTGTCCTTGACATCGAAGTTGCATTTGACAGAGTGTGGTATGAAGGAGACCTAGCAAAACTTGGTGAAAACTCTCTGCTGGTTGGAGGCACAAGAGAAGTTGAATGTAGTGGCTGGAGATCATTTATCTCAATTTCAGGACATTACTGCAGGGTTCCTCAGGGTTGTATCCTAGGAACTCACTAAGGCTTTTTTAAACAGCACTTTCCAAACTTATGAGCGCTACAATCCAGAAAGACAAGTGCAGCACCTGGAAGTTTCGCTCCAATTCGCTCACCAGTCCTGACTTGGAAATTTATTACCATTCCTTCATTGTCACCAAGTTAAAATTCTGGAACTCCCTCCCTATTAGCATTGCTGGTGTACCTTCAGCATAGGGACTGCAACAGTTCAAGAAGACTGCTCACCATCACTTCTTTGAGGGCAATTAGGAGTGGGCAATAAATGCTGACCTAGCCAATATACTCAATCCTATGAATAAATTTAAACAATTTACATAAAGTGAATAAATTTGAATCGTATTTTCATGTTTGAACCTTTCATCTTATTTGAGTAAGAGGCCCCTGGTTGTCACATTTCTGCAATTGTATATTTTCAAGTTTTTCATTCCATACCTATTTTGAATGCTTGAATAATACTTGAACTGCACTTTACCTTCTCCAGAGTAAACAATCCACAATCCCAGGCTCTTGATTGTTTAAACGCTTTAAGCAAATTTTCAGTTTTCTGTGCTGCCTTCAACACTCTGAACATTCTTGCACAAAAACCAGACTTGTATATAGTGCTACACCCGAATAACTGTCAGTGCTGTTTACAGACCCATTATCAGCTCCTCAGATTTATCTACTTCTCGATCTACCCTGATTCTTTTTCATTTGGTTTGCCTGTTTCCTATTCTGCAAACTCCTCCCCCTTTGCAATTTGTCAATTTTCTTTCTGATCCAGCTATGTTGTAAATGGTGATGTTCTTGTTATGCCTATTTTATGATTCATTGTTATTTCCAAACAGCCTCAGCCCTTTTCTGGATTACCCCATTTTTAATCCATTTTTGTGCTTGTATTCGATTCCATGCTTCGTTACCTTGTGAACTAATTATTTGTATGGCAGGATAACTGATGCTCTGCTGGAATCTAAGTATTTTGCATTCACAGATGGGCCACTATCACAGAGATTTTTCATTTCCTTAAAGAACTCCTGTAGGAATTTTTAGATCAGACTTTTTTCTCTGTAAATCTGTGTTGATTCCTTATTAGTGTACTGTGTCAATTTAAGTGTGTATAACATTAGTTCACTTTTTAAAAAAATGGTGGCATAATGGTTAGCACTGCTGCCTCACAGTGTCAGGTACCCAGATTTGATTCCAGCATTGGGTAACTGCATGGAGTTTGCATTTTTCTCTCCATGTTGGCATGGGTTTCCTCCTGGTGCTCTGGTTTCTTACCACAGTCCAAAGATGTGCAGGTTAGATGGATTGGCCATGCTAATTTGTCCCTCAGTGTCCCTGGATATGTGGGTTAGAGGTATTAGCAGAGTAAATACATGGGTTCATGAGGTTGGTACCTGGTTAGAATGATCTGTGAAAAAGTCAGTATGGTCTCAGTGGACCAAATGGCCTCCTGTACAATAGAAATTCTATAAATACTCCTCCACAAGAGGTATGAGAATTATTGACTTACAATTTCCTGTATTTCCTCTGTTTCTGTTTTAAATTACTGGAATTATAGTATGCATTTGCCAATTTTAATGATTCCCTAAAGTTAATAGATTGGAGGTGACCGAATTCTAGCACCACTTCAACAAGCACCCTTATATAATGTTAATATGCACCCAGTGTCTGAACATCTTTTAACTGACTCAGATAATCAGTGAACTTTCCCTTCAAAATATATGCTTCTTTTAGTACATCTCCCATAAGCTGGGTAATTAAGGTCCCCTCTGCATTAAAAACATTGAATAAATAGCCACAAATGGTGGAAACTGTTTGGTTATACAGGATCACACTTAATTGAAAGCCGCTAATAAGCTTATAGTGTCATGTTTCATTTTTGATGGCTGAGTCTGAATTGATAGCAATATTAACCATCGCTTCAAGCTCAAAATATGAAATTGATGATCACAGCATGCACTATCCAAGTGATTCATTGAGGAGACTCTTGCAGGCTACATGAAAATCAACGACCATTTAGAATATTTGTATTAAACATTTATGCAACATTTGATTGGAAAGACAAAATTAAGAAAAATTTGAAACACAGGCCTTTTTTTTGATAGCAAATTACAAAATATTCAATGATAACTTGATATTGCGGATTAGGAAAGTTTCAAAATTTGGTGATTAGATTTTCATTTAAAATCACAATGGCATCTCTCTGATATTTTCCATAAAGCATAATGTTTGGGATATTTAAAGGATTTAACAATAATAGTTGATTAATTAAATGCACTCATTTGTTGGATGGTAAGCAAATACATTTGGGAATGCAGAAGTTAGGAGTATGCCTTATTCTGAATGACAGTACTAAAACCCAAAAAGTACCCCGACTCAGCAATTACATAATTTCCAAAGCTATATCCCATTTTGACATTTGATGGAAGACCATATGTCCTTTTGGTAAACATTGATTTTTGTTGAATTGATTGTACTCCAGGAATCAAATAATATTTTATTGAGTTTCACTGAGAATTTTATTCATAGGTTATATTTAATTGTATTGTATGGCATAAATAGTATTATCATTTTTACAGTGAAATTCTTTAATTGTAGTCCCTAAATTTAATATAGTTCCAGCCAAATCAACCTACATTTATTATATTATTGAGGAATGCATAGGAGCTAGATCTGGGTCATTATTGTGATTATTCCAGTGTGTTTTATGCTGGGCAAGAGATCTCAGAGTTGCTTGGGGAATTCTGAAAGAGTGCACAAAATCTAATGAAATCCTCTAGTTCAAAGGATTTTGGAATGTTTCCTGCAATCATTAGTCGTAGGATTTTATTGGGCCAGTTTTAGTTCTTCCGTTTGAACTGACGGAAGCTGGCAATGGTGGAACAAGGACCCCTGTGGAGTTCATGAATGCTAGGCTGCCTGAGGTTTCTCAGTTCATTCTCGTGAACAGTACTATGAATGAGTTGTAGATCTGCATTACGTTTCACTTTGATTGGCAGCTAACCCCTCAATGGGTAGCAGGTCACATTCCTCCATAGACTCTGTAGACCTACAGCAATTCAAAAGAGGAATTGTTGCTGCAGTAGAGAAAGTTGGTAGAGCAAACCATTTTGCAGTCATATCAACCAGCGGTCACAGGACGATCAGAGTGCTCTGAATTTCCGATGGGACTGTATGAATTTAGTTACAGCAAGTATGGCAAAAAAGAGAAGTTCTTCTTGCCACAGATGGGCACAGATGCCTGTCACTAAGTGGTGACCCATGCAAACAGAAGCTTAATTGCTCCTTGGACTTGCCCTCTGAGCTGCAAATAATTGTCAGATCTTTATCAGGATGTAAAGGCATCAAATATGAATGGCATGTCAAGGAGCCTCCCATACAAAATCCTGAACCAGCCTGTCTCCTCTTTATACATGTTTGGAGATTGCATGAGACTATTGAAGAGAGCTTACTTCGGTTCTTCAGTATTATAGACCAGTGAGTGTGTTGAGAGCATTGGGAGGAGCAAATGGTGAATAGGCTGAAAAAATACTGTTTCTCTGCATGTCACAGCATCACTGTCACCTTCTGCCACCCATTCAATAAGAGCACAAGAGCAAGGTTCTGGTTCACAGAGACTGAGAGCCATGGCCATTTTCAGCATTCAGTGAACACTGCCACCTTTCATTCTTCCACTAAAAGTGTACAAAGAAGCAGCAGCATTAGGGAATAGAAACCACGTATTAACAGGAAGCACACAGATAGTCCACAGATCTCACTTTGGGAAATTTATTTTGCACAGTGAGCGCTTTTTGTGCAAGATATCAATCATCGTATTAATAAGGATCCTGTGATTAAAAACCTGATAAATATCTAATGTACAAAATTTTTAACCTCAAATGTCATTACTTTGGAGCTCAGGGTCTTTCTGCATACACCATGTTTCTCCTTAAACAGGGAATTTATGCAGCAAGTTATGATAGGTGATACTTCAGCTGGCCTATATTTCACAAACCTCTCCAGATTTTCACCCAAACCTCTTATAAGAGACCCTCTTATACCTATATTGAACAGGTATACAAGTATAATTCAAAGATATCTTAAATATGACCACAGCCACTTCATTCATCTGCTTTATATCTGTGTGGGAAACAAATGAATTCATTTTGCAGTTGTGCCATGCATCAATCTGACCTAATTTTTAGGCAGAAACACAAGTTTTTTTTATAGTAATTCACCTTTTCAACAATAGTCAAACGATGCTTGCCCTGGAAGTTAATTTCAGGTTATTTGCCTGGATCTCTGGCACTTAATCGCTGATCAATCTTTGCCTCCTAATGCATTGCTGTTCTGATGTGTCTAGGGATGTTCAACTTTGTACTTGGGCAGCACGGTGGCACAATGGCTAGCACTGCTGCCTCACAGTGGACCTGGGTTTGATTCCCAGCTTGGATCACTATCTGAGCGGAGTTTGCACATTCTCCCAGTGTCTCTATGGGTTTCCTCTTGGTGCTCCAGTTTCCTCCCACAATCCAGAAGTCATGCGGATTAGGTGCACTGGCCATGCTAAATTCTCTCTCAATATACACAAACAGGCAAGAGAGTGCGGTGACTAGGGAATTTTCATGGTAACCTTACTGCAGTGTTAATAAGATCTACTTGTGACTAATAAATAAACTTTAAACTTTACTTCTGGCTAGAAGGGCAGGTTTATTTTTCATGCAACAATATTTTATCTTGACTGGCTGCAGATCCTTTTAATTTTTCTCTTCTTCATCCTCGTAAAACAAATCTCGAGGACACTCGTCATCCTGAAGGGCAAAACAATTTCAGAAATTGGCACTCCAAAATCTCCTCTACTGCTGGCCCTATCTGACAATTTCTAAGCTTCCAGACTCCTTCCTCTCTCCTTCCAAACCAACAAAGGACCTTTCCACAAAACTATACTAACCCGGAAACCCATCCCACTACTTACTGTTCTAAATGTGAACATGCAAAGCGAAGGATAAGAAAATGCCACCAGACTAATTACTTGGGCACCACAATGCAAATGTGTACAGCACTGTTCAATTGCAATCATGGAATAGGCAAAACAGAAGGAAAAAGAACTCTGCAACTAATTCTGAATAATAATTGGGTAAATTCATTGCCTAAAAAAGGCTGTTTGCTTTCAAAATTCAATTTGTTTTCTAAGATCAAATTGGGACAACTAAAGTCTTATCTCTTCTCTCTGACACATTCCTTCACTTCAAGTCAATAGACTGCTGTAGTTCTTTAAGAAGTCACAAAAGACGTAGTCACTTCTTCACACTCAACTATCTTAATACATTTTTAAAGCACTTGAAGTACAGAAACTTGTGCAGAAAATGATAAAATATAAAGGAAATAGCTAATCAGTAGAGTTGACTGAATTGTACTAATTTATCTTGGAAAATAAGTTACATTGCATATGCTCTGATTGCACAATTAAATTCAAATCCAATTCATTGATCTGGACGAAGATATGAAGTCCAAGGCCAAGATTTTAGGACTATAGTAAGATGCTTCAGCAGACTTGGTGTTTTGGTCTGAATTAATTTATTCACTCTGAATTTGGAATCCACAGTGATGAACACAATCCAAATGCAGTTTTTGGATTCAATACTGATCTCCTATTCCAAATCAGGCATATTATGAGAACTGGAATTGTTACTATTTTAGTAAAATTGTTGATTCAGAGTATGACATTTTGCTCTTCACATTACAAGGAAGTGTGAAACTGTTTTGGATTCCCATTTGCAATCATATTGGCCTTGACACTACGCTGGGATACGACTGTGCGAATGGTTAATATATTTGACTGAAATTTCTCCAGACTGAACAAAGGCTCTCACCCAAAACACAAATCTATTTGTTCACTTTACAGATGTCAGTGCATCTGCTGTTCATTTCGAGCATTTTCTGTTTTTTTTAATGGTAACATCATACATAATGGATGAATATTTTACCCCCAGTGAAAACGTCAAACAACATTGACTATTTCTAGTAAAAAGATTATGCAACATTTCAAATGCAGATTACAAGAAGAATTCCACATGGAATCCAGTCTGATAAAATATTTTACGGGTGAACTGACCAGGAAGCCTATAAGCAGCAAAATCATTTATGTGTTACATTCAGCCTAAGTGATAAATCTTAAATGTCCTCACAAATATGTAACAGTGAACTGATTTTAGAATTCAAAGGTATAAAAGCTGAATGTAAAAATAGAGATATGAATTAATACTCAAACTTAACAAAAGTACATACACATAACATGAGCTTTCAAATGACTTTGTAGTTTTCCCTCCACATTTGTAGCCTACTGCGCAACAACACATCTATTGCTGATATTTAGATTCATGTTTGTCAAGTAGATCATCAGTTATTCAATTCTTCTTTTAATACAGTAGTCTTAACAGATATATAAGTAAAGTTTTTTAAAAAGTTGATATAAATAACAGTCATGTATGGATTGCATCATCCTTTCAATTTAGTTTGATGCAATGGTCTACATTTTTCCACTATCAGAAAAAAAACTTAAATATATCCACTTTACTTGGAAATGAATTCAAAATATTGAGAATCTTTTAACGGTGCAGCAATATTAATTTGGTTTGATTTATTATTATCACATGTATCAGTGAACAGTGAAAACCATTGTTTCTTGCATACTGTACAGACAACGCATATTGTTCATACAGAAGGAAAGGAGACGATGCAGAATGTAGTCATAGCCAGGGTGTAGTGAAAGATCAGCTTAGTGCAATTCAAACCTGAGGTCCATACAGAAGTCTAATGACTGCAGGGAAGAAGCTGTCCTTAAGTCAGTTGGTACATGACTTTCTCCTGATGGAGAAAGGTGGAAGAGAGTATGTTCGGGGTAGTGGTCCTTAATTATGCTGGCTGCTTTTCCTAGGCAGCAGGGAATGTAGGCAGAGTCAATGGATGAGAGGCTGGTTTGCATGATGGACTAATCTTTGTTCAAGACGCTATTAATGATCATATCATCATTGTCATACTGATCATATTAATGCCACTATTTCCCTTACTATTGGGTGGAGTAGATAGGGCAAATGCATGGGGTTATGGGGATAAGGCCTGGGTGGGATTGTGGCCAGTGCAGACTCGATGGGCTAAATGGCATCTTTCTGCATTGTGGGATTCTGTGATTCTATGATATGTGTTATGTAGCACAGAGTGTAACAATGGGTAATATAATTATTTACATTCATTTATTTCAGAACTTTTGCACTCCAGTAAAACTTGTTTGTGTCTTTTCCATTATTATAAAGAAAAGAAAACAATGGCCTTGTTTAACTATGCATTGAAAGCTAATTTAGAATCAGTATGAGAAAGATGAAGCTGTAGTCATAAATAGCAAGTGGATAATCCATCTTAGCCTCCCCGCAGAGGTCCTCAGCATATCACGTCAGTCTTATTCGATTCATTACACATGACATCAACAAATGGCTGAAGGCATTGGATACTGCCAAGGCTATCGGCCTTGAAAATTTTTTTGGTAATAAGTACTAAAAATCTGTGCCCCAGAACTCGCCATGAAACTAGCTAAACTGTTCCAGTAAAACTATAACATCGGTATCAACTTGACAATGTCGAAAATTGCCCAGTTATGTTCTGTCCACAAAAAGCGAGGCAATTGCAACCCAGCCACATACTTCCTTGTCAGCCTCCTCTTGATCATCAGTAAAGTGATAGAGAGTGTTGTCAACAGTGCTAATGTGCGGCAATTACTCAGCAATAACCTGAGCACTGAGGCTCAGTTTGGGTTCTGCCAGGGCCACTCAACTCCTGACCTCATTTTAGCTTTGGTTCAAACATGGAAAAAAGGCTGAGACAAGGCAGCATTTCACTGAGTATGGCATCAAAGAGCTCTAGCAAAACTGTAATCAGTGGGAATTGGGGTTAAAATCTCCACAGGTTGGAATCATACTTGGCACAAAGGAAGATGGTTGTAGTTGTTAGACATCAATTATTTCAATCCCAAGACACCACTGCAGTGTCCTTGGCCCAAGCATCTTCAGCTGCTTCATCAACGAGCTTCTTTCCACCAGAAAGTCAGAAGTGGGGATGGTCATTGATGATTGGACAATGTTCAGTACCATTTTCTACTTGTCAGATGTTAATGTAGTCATGTCCACAAGCAGCAAGATACTGGGGTTTGGGCTGATAAGTAACAAATTACATTTTTGCTGCGTGCCAGGCAATGACCATTTTCCCTTGATATTCAATGGCATATCATCGCTGAATACTACTACATCCTAGAAGTTAACATGGACAAAACACTGAACTGGACTAGCCCTATAAATACTGATGCTACAAAAATAGGTCAGTGGCTGAGCATTCTCTGGCAAATGCCTCACTTCCTGATTCCCAAAGCCTGTCCACCTTTGACAAGGTACAAGTCAGATGTTTGATGGCATATTCTCCACTTGTTTGGGCGAGAGCAGCACCAGCAATACTCAAGAAGCTCAACAACCACAACCATCTTCCTTTGTGCCAGGTATGACTCCAAACTGTGTGGATTTTAATCTCAAATCCCACTGATTCTAGCTGAACAAAGCAGTCAGTTTGGTACCTCACCTACCAGTGTCAATATTCATTCCGTTCACCACTGATGCACAATGGCAGCAGTGCGTACCATCAACAAGATTGACTGCAGCAAATCTTCAAGTTTCCTTAGACTATACCTTACAAACTGTGACCTCTACCACCTCAAAAAAACAAGGGCACAGGTACATGGAAACACCACCAGCTGCAATTTCTCGTCCAAGCCACACATCATCCTGACTTGGAAGTACATTGGCATTCTTTCATTGTCATTGCGTCAAAATCTTAGAACTCCTTTCCTGACAATACTGTAGATGTTCCTCCAATATATCAACTACAGAGATCAAATCAGGCAATTGTCTACCACTGTCTCAAGGGTGATTAAGGGTGACTTTGCAGTGATGCCCATATTCCTTGAAAGCATTTCTAAGAAGAGTTGTTCTACCATCAAGCAACTGAGGGAGGAGTTTGAATTGGTAAAAGAAGAATTTATGGCATGTTTTAAAAAATAAATGAATTTAGCAAAAATATTAATTTTGGAAGAAATTATTTATTTTCAAAGACCACCTTAATGTAGGAACTATGATGCTATAACAAAAGCAATTTTAACTTGATTGTATTTTAATGATTTAGATTGCCCTTATGGTCCATTTCACTCAGCCACAGAGCAGACTGAATCAGCTCATTGAAGCAAATCATATGCTTGAAGATTTGTATGACTACAGGAAGGGGTAACACAATTACATTTGAAGCTTGCTATGAGAAAGCTGGTTAGGTTAGCAGACTGCAGCAGAAAATTGCACTTGTGTGTATTCTTCTTATTCTATTCAGTGCAAAAGCTCACGGGTGTAATTGCATGCATACCAGCATACTTAAATCATGAACTTCTCAATTAAACAAATAACAGAATGGCTTAAATGAAAATCCCTATGAATTGATGTTATAAATCAATGTCCCTTTAGTTTTGAAGAAATGATTGTTCAAAGTCAACTAATTGCAGCTTTGCGGCTTGAACTGAGACAGAGTAAACTGCTTAAAAATGCAATGCTAACTCTTTAGATAAACATGAGAAATCATCAGAAGCCAATCTCCCATCCGTTGACTCTGTCTACACTTCATGCTGCCTTGGAAAAACAGCCAGTATAATCAAGAGCCCCACAGACCCCAGACATATTCTCTTCCACCACCTTCCATCAGAAAAATGCTTTCCTGCTACCATCAGACTTTTGAATGGATCTACCTCATATTAAGTTGATCTTTTCCAACACACCATCTATGGCTGTAACACTATATGTTGCACTCTCTCTTTTCCTTCTCTATGAATGGCGTGCTTTGTCTGTATGGCATGCAAGAAACAATACTTTTCACTGTATATTGTATACAGTCTATGGTTAGTTGTTTTTCTACATTTCACAATAGAAATGAGAAGATATTTTCCACCAGTCTAATATTGCCCTTAAAAGTTAGCAAGGTGAAATAATGTAGACAATATTTTTAAAGTCAGGATAGACTCTAACCTCCCTATGACCCTGAATTGGAGTAAGTGCTTCGCAAAAGTGAAGTGAAGAGTATCTTTAAAGGAAATTCCAGGGAATTTTACAGATGCTGAAATAAATTAATCTTTGAAGTTGAGTAAATTCGTTATTCCAAGTTCCTTCCCCTGGCCAGTGATTGGATGCTATATTGCAAAAGGAGCTTCTACTGTAAGCAGTAGCATTTCTGTGACTAAGTTTCATTGGAAGGCACCAGTCTGCTTCATCAGGACAGTGCCCCAGATGTGACATGCATCTTGCTAGTGTCCACTTTCAGAGCCATTGTCACCTTGTCAGGAATATCTGCCTCTTCTATTGTTTTCGGTCTTCATTTGGATGACTCCTACCTACGTAAAGGGAAGTTGATGATGCCTTCATTTAATTAAGCTAATCAGTCCTTTACACATATTTACGAAGTGTTATCTATCCAAGTGTTTCTGATGTGAAATATGTGAAAGTCCCAGCACTTTCTGTTTTTGTTTTCGATTGTTTTTAATACCTGCACCAGTCTTGTAATTTGGCCTGATGATTTGCAATTAACAGAAGAGGCTATTCTCTGGAAAGAAACCTGACCCACCTATTCTATTCCATAATATTATACAGTGATAATACTGGGTTAGAAAAATGCTTTGCTCCCATGATTGTCAAAGTGAATCTTCTGAAAGATGTATGCATACACATAAGTCCAATGTACCTGATTGAAGATATACTGGACATTTTTCTTACTCCTAAAGTTTTTGTATGCATTTCTCAATTACTGTAACTTTTATTCTTCTGACCTCATTACAGCTAAAAGCTTCTGTATCAATAAAAATGTTTCAATAAAAGTGGTATCCAGGATGAAATACTGTCCAATTAAACTGTATCAAGTTCACATAGAGCACTGAAAATTATGTGGTGAGAGAAAAGGACTTGGTTATAGTGAAGCAACAGGTAAATTCATTATAACTGGCTTGAATCTGGCAGGGCAGGGTTTTTTTTAATTAATTTACACTCTGGTATTGGGTGACCTTGGCAAGTTTGTTGTTTCACTCTGTATTCTATGAAGTCAGTGGACTGCTGTCTTTTTAAACCATTGCTGTCTTCTTGCTGCTGGTACTGCACTCTGGTGGAATTGCACAATTCCAGGATACTGACCCAACTGCAAGACAGGGCTGATGGCCGAAGTTGGAATCAAAATAATGTGTGACTTGGGAGATATCAATATTGTGTTTTTGCTGCTCTTTTCCTGTTTAATGGCAGAGCTCAAAGAAACTTGGTGACTTGTTCCATTGCATTCTGCAGGACCAGTGTGACCAGCAGTGGACATTGCCTCCCTGTCATTGAATGTAATAGAGCAGACTGCATGCTTCTGACTGGTGTCAAGTTTCTTTAGTGTTGGACTTCTGGTAATTGTTGACTTTGAGTCATTGAGACGGTCAGCAGATTTAAGGGGATTAAATTAAAATGATGTTTCTGGCAGGTATGGGTGAGGTGGTCAGATTTAGCCTCTGAATATGAAACATAGGAAATAGGGAAAGAGTAGGCCACTCAGTTTTTCAAACCTGCTTTACCATTTATTATGATCATGGCTGATCATCCAAATCAATAGCCTGATCCCGCCTCCCCAAGTTCCTCCCCCCTCACCCCCCCCATATCCTTTGATTCCTTTTGCCCCAAGAATCGTATCTAACTCCTTACAAACATACAGGATGGAAATTATCTTAAAAAATTCAAAGTGTCATAAAAGACTGAACACAGGAGTATTCAGACTTTGGGCTGGTTAGGCACAGCAATCTTCCTACACTCTTGTCAGTTTTTCTGATAGCAGAGTGATTTGTACCGATGGGCCCTGGGAGGGGCTTGGAAACCAAGCATGCAGGGGAAACCTGCACCCAATCTCCCAGTGAACTAGGAGACCACCTGCTCTACCCCGACTCCCCATCAGGGCATCCAGACCCTCCTGTTGAGTCCCGTAGCAGACCCTCTACACCACTCTCATGCATAGCGCGCCTCCATGGCAGAGCACACCTATATAATTCCTCTGTCATTGTGCATACCCCCACCCCACACAGGCCACAACCCCCAATGGACACTGCCCAGCCATACCCTTGACTACCTGAAGGCTTCAAAGGCCTCTGATTCTCTCGGAGTACCCATGGCACCTGGATTCTGCAAGTAACGACTTGCAATGATTCTCGCTAACTTGACCTCAAGCTTGCTAGGTGGGGGGAGCGCTGGGAGGGTGGAAGATACCATTCCAGATGTGCTAAAAGGATTGAAATTAATTCAATTCTATGCAAATAGGCTTCGCGCTCTTTGGCACGAACCAGGTTTTTGGTCTCGCGCTCAATCTTCCCACTCACCACGCTGATTGATTGGCGTGGCGAGCTAATAGGATGATGTCCACAGTATTTTGACCTCCACTGCTTTCTGTGATAGGGAATCCTACAGGTTTCCTACTCTCCGGGTGAAGGAATTTTACCTCATCTCAGTTGTGAAAGTTTTACCTGTATCCATACACGGTAGCCCCTGGTTCTGGATTCTCTCCCCACCATCGGAAACATCTTTCTTGCATCTATCCTGCCGAATCCTGTTAGAAGTTTATAGGCTTTGATGTGATCCTCCCGCATTCTTCCACACTCCAGCAAATATAATCCTAATTGACTCAATCTCTTCAGTCCTATCATCCCAGGAGCCTTCACTGCACTCCCTCTACATCCTTATTTAGGTAAGCGGACCAAATCATCACTATTTGACCTCACTATGACCGTGTATAATTGAATCAAGACATCCCTCCTCCTGTACGCAAATTTTCTCACAAGAAAGCCAACATGCCATTTGCAGTGGACACAAAAATTGCATGACACTCTTCTGGAGAAGAGCAGAGGAGTTATCCTCAATGTACTGGCCAGTATTTATTCTGCAATCAATGACATTAAAAAAACAACTTACCTGAATATTATCACATCACTGCTTATGGAAGCTTGTGCACAAATTAGCTGCTAAAGGTTAAACCTTTGCTCAAAACCATATTGGCTTTGCCTGATTACCTTGAATTTATCAAAGTGACCCGTTATAACATCTTTAATAATAGCTTCTAGCATTTTGCCCGTGACAGGTGTTAAGCTAACTTGCTTATAGGTTCCTGCTACTGTTTTAACCCTGCCCTTTGACTAAAGGAGTTACATTCACTATTTTTCAATCTAATGGAACTTTCCCTGAATCGAGTGAATCTTGGAAAATTAAAACCAACAATACATCAACTCGCCAGCCATTTCTTTTAAGATCCCAGTATATAATCTACCATGACTTAGGGATTTGTCAACCCATAGTTTCAAGAATGATCACTTTTCTGATTATTGTAATTTGAGTTCCTCCCTCTCTTCCATTTCCTGATTTATTTTCCTATTTCTGTGATGTTACTTGTAACCTCAAAGTGCCAGAGAGGCCTGGCTACTTCCAGACTTTGAGGCCCCTAGTCATAATTTAAAAAAAATGAAGATACATGAAAAAAGTAGGACACCAGAAAATGTGAGACACAATTTTTTTAACAAGTGTTCTTCTTGTTTTTTCACATGCAAATGCACTAATTATGTATAGAATCCTGCAGTGTAGAAGGAGGCCATTTGGTCCGTCAAGTCTGCACCAATCACAATCCCACTCAGGTCCCATTCCCATAACCCCATGCATTTACTCTAGCTAGCCCCCTGACACTAAGGGGCAATTTAGCATGGCCAATCCATTTTACACACATATCTTTGGACTGTGGGAGGAAATTGGAACACCCGGAGGAAATATGCAAACTCCACACAGACAGTGATACAAACTGGGAATCAAACCTGGGTCCCTGGTGCTGTGAAGCAGCAGTGCTAACCGCTGTGCCATTGTGCCCCACTGAGGAAAATCTAGCATTTGTGCAGTGTTCCAGTTGATGTTAAGCATAGCGAGACTATTCAAATATTCTTCTCCCAGAACTGACCCCATCATAATTCTTTACCTACGTTACTACATTGAAAGCGTATTCACCTCAAACCACTGATGCAGGCAAACTGATAAAAATATACAATGCAATTGTAATGTTAGGAAACACCCCAGAGAGTCCAAATTTGACTATTTCTTGAAGCAATTCCTAGGGCTTGCAATCCAGCGAAGAGTGTTTTAATTTTTAGGACTTTATTAAAACTATTATAAAGAGTTGCTGCAAACAAATAGTATGACAGTTTCAACTGTGTGCTAGCTATATTAACTTGGCATGGTACAGTAACACAGTGATTAGCACTGTGGCTTCAGGAATTTTTAAGTTTGATTCCCAGCTTGTGTCACTGTCTGTGTTTGCACATTCTCCCTGTGTCTGTATGGGTTTCCTTTGAGTGCTCCGGTTTGCTCCCACATTCTGAATGACGTGCTGGTTAGGTGCATTGGCCCAAACAGGTTGTGGACTGTGGCAACTAGGAAAATTTCACAGTAACTTCATTGCAATGTTAATGTAAGCCTTACTTGTGACTAATAAATAAATAAACTTTAATGCACGCATACACTTAAACCTCCTTTATGCTCCTACTGCCAGTAGGATAGGCTGTACAGACTCTGCCTGATGTACAATGCAGAACAGCTAAACATACTTTAATTTCCAATGTTATTTCCTCTGTGCATAAAACTAAGTTGAAAAACTTATCAAATGCCAAAAATTAACGTGTCTAAATTTGAGGCCCCTTCTGAGAGTCCCACGCCAAATGGCCTTCCAGCCACTCCCCTCCAGATTTGTCCTGATGGTGAAAACTGATACAAAATACTGGTTCCATTCATCTGCCAGCTCCTATTTTCCAAGATTAAATCCCTCCACTTCTCAGATTCACTTTCTATCAGACCAATGCTCACTTTGTCAATTCTTTGTTTTAAAATTATCGATAAAAATTCTTAATACCCATTTTTATATTTCAAGCTAGCTTTCTCTGGTACTCCATTTGTTCCCTTTGTTAATCTTTTTATTATTGCTTTTTAACACAATTATCTGATCTGCCCATCTTTGCATGTTACAAGCTTTTTCTTTAAGTTTGATACTATCTTTAACTTTTTTTAGCTAACCATGGATGGTGGGCCTTCCCCTTAGACATTTCTATTTCTTGTTGTAATGTATCTATTCTGTAATATCCCCTTAAATGTCTGCCATTGCATCGCCAACCCTGAAACTAAACTGTCAGTTCACCTTCACTAGTTCTGCTTTCATACCCTCATAATTTAACTTTAAAAGTCTTAGACCCACATTTCTCTCCCTCAAACTGAATGTAAAATTCAAAATATTATGATTGCTGCTGCCTAGGGATGTCTTTGCTATGAAATCATTAATTAATCCGGTCTCATTGCATAATGCCTGGTCTAGTATTGCCTTCTTCAACCATGCTGCAGAACATGCTGATCTAAAAAAGTATCCTGAAATCATTTCATGAATTTGCCATCTACTGCACCTTTGCCCTTTTGATTATTCCAGTCCATATGTAGGTTAAATGGCTGACTTCATTATTTGACGAGTTTTAAATGGAGGTGAACACAGCTCCAATATTGACCTTATAGCATTGGAAAGATAACTGATGCAGAAACTGAGGTGGTTGGATTCATGTCACTGACATGAGGAATTCATGCAGCAGTGTCCAGGAGCCATGACGCTTGACTTCCATTTTTCTTTTGTGTCAGGCATGATTTAAACCCACGGAGAGGCTTTCCCTTGAACCCCACTGATCTCAGTTTTACAAGGATTCTTTGGTGTCAATTATTCACTCAGCACCTTTGGTTAAGAATGCTTGCTAATTAAACCTTGTTTCATGCTCTTTTTGAAAATGAGAATGCATATTAGATTCTTCCTCCTGTTATTCATAAATACCATTCTCAGCTGGATTTTATGGGGCTTTAAGCATTTGCTTTTGAACCTAGGCATATCACCTGCTGAATTTGGAGGCAGCCTGTGCTATAACTTCGTTAAGTTAACTCGTAATAAGGCATGCCTGCTGCTGCCCCCTTTCTGCACATTGAACTAAGTTAGATCTCGAAATGCAGTGAGTATTAATAAGGGGGCGGCGTGTCTGACTTTGGTGGGGAGGGGGAGTGGTATTACAGAATGCAGTGATGCTCAATTCTGTGGCTGATTGCTCTGTTATGGTCCATGAGATCTCTTCTGAGATACCTCACTGTATAGTGGATGGAAACATCATTGTGATCACTCAACAATGTTTTCACAAGAACCATATACTGATTACTCCTGCTATGTGCTGGATCTGAGGAGGACTCTGTAGGTTCAGCTAAGCTGGGATTGCATTGGTCTTGCCCTGGTCCAGTGCCAGGGTTACTGCTGATAGATCCTTCTAATATTTATTCAAATCAATGAACAACAATTGCCTTACTCCACATTATAAACAAGTACTCCTTTTCAAATAATTTTTTTCCAGTCTGTATAATTACACTTATAATGGCTCTGCCTTGATTCATTGCTTGTGCACACATAAAATGAAGTAAAGAGGGAAAAATATGCCCTGAAACTCAATTTTAAAAATGGAGAGGATCAAGAGGTTGTCTTTCCAGTTTATTCAGGTGTACTGTTGATTTAAAAACTGCAACATTGCCAGGTGGCCAGTTTATTCAGTACCCTCCCTTCCCATTTTGCAAGCAGAGGTTTGTACGTTTTATAGCTACTTCATAATGCTTTAATTGCACATGTAAGACTATATTAATTTAATTTGTCTTCTGCAATGTACATTGAACAGCTGTGATAATGGTCCTGTTTTCCTCCTATTTTCTATAATTATAATTGGAACTGCTCCTTTTTGAACTGACGAAGGCATTTGCCTGACGAAGGCGCATAGCGTCGAAAGCTCGCGGATTTACTATCAAATAAATTGGTTGGATTTAAAATTGGTATTGTAAAACTTTACTGAGTTCACCCCTTTTTGAACAATCAGACTCCATATTTCCAGACTGATTTTGGGACTTAAAATACAGCAATTTACGTGACCAACCAGATGCAGAAGTCATTAAGCTTAACATCTGGGCCTCCAAAGAGAATCTTGCCTTCTGCCTGTTGAATGCCCATGTACTTGATTACCAGCTAATATTAGTGGTCTTGAAGTTCTGAGTTTCCTGCAGTTTTGCTTGAAATGGGACTAGTGAGCAATCTAAGTTGCAGCTATTTCAGAAATAGGTAATGTGGGCCAAATTGAGATGTTGTTGGATCTGAAGAAAGTCTGGACTGGGAATAGCTTCTTGCAGTGACTTGTTTTCTCTTTGGGCAGTCAGCACAGATACCTTTAGATTAGATTCTGACTGCCTCTGGAATGTAACATCAAGAAATGCAACACTTTGACAGGATGAGGAAGTCAAGAGGATAGCCAATGAGGGAGATTCAGTAAACATTGCCTACTTGAACTTTCAGAAAACCTTTGGAAGGGTGCATCATTCTATGTTACTTCACAAGATAGATCTCATGGTATCAGGAATTGGCTCCAATATTGCAGCCAAAAATTGAGATTACACTTGGAGGTACATTTTGTGTCCTCAGGAATCTGGGACAGTTTCTATTCACTGCCTTTATTAATGGTCCGGATAGTCGTATTGGTTCTATAATTTGGCAGCTGACACCAAAATAGTTTGGCCTTGATAAAAGGCCAAAGGAAAGCTATGAGAATTATCCATCTTAGAGAACTATATCAATGATTTGTCGTAGAATCTTATGATCCCTACAATGCAGAAGGTGGCTATTCGGTCCATTGAACCTATACAGACAACATCCCATCCAGACCTTATCCCCATAACCCATGTATTTACTCTGCTAATTCTTCTGACACAAAGCAAGAATTTACCATGGCCAATTCACTTAAGCTCTATGTGTTCAGAACGTGGGAGGAAACGGGAGCACCCGGAGGAAACCCACGCGGACACGGGGAGAATGTGCAAACTCCACACAGACAACCACCCAGTACCAGAATTACATCTGTGTCCCTGTGAAGTGGCAGTGCTAACCACTGTGCCACCACGTTGTCCCAAACTTAGAAATAATCTGATGAAACTTTATGAAATAATTTTGGGCTGGTTAGATTATTGGAGTCAAAGTTAAGATCATTTTCACTTGTCATTATGTATCACTCATTCTCTGAAACAATATACATATATGTTAAGTTGAAAGATTGACATCCAGTGAAGAGGATGTTATGCCTTGTCCTTTGCAGTTCAGAATTCAGTTTGTGAAATTCAGCATTCAAGATATTAAAATAAATAAATCAGTAGATGTGAATAAAATTCTAATTAGAAACCTCTTTATTTAATGTTCATGTAAATCATACTATCCAATTAACTGACCACAAGTAAATAGTGCAATTGAGTAATGTAAGTTGAAGCTGCTATGTTGAGTATGGAATAAATGGCTCACTTGTACTGAATGAATAACAAGTTTGCTTTGCAAGTCATTTCATGAGTAGGAGCCATTTTGCATGACTGACTTCTTGTACTTCGAATACATTTACTTATTTTGCTTTTTTCTAAGTGCAACACTGAAGTTGGAAAAATTACATTACTTCAGTATTGTAGTAAGCTTGATAATCTTTCATGTTGTTTTAAAATTGTAGCTTTGATGTAAGAAACAGGTTTTATTTCTCAGTATTTATCAAGGGTCAAGTAGTGAATTGATTTGAAGTTTTATTGTTCTGTTCTGTGATTTGATTAAGCTTGAGTAAATAATTGTCACATATATATGATTCCGTTAGGTAATGAGTGCGAAAGATTTTTGAATAACAAATATTTCTTTTTGTACATCATGTATATTTTGTTTGTCCCTATTAAATAGTGCTGCCACTCTACACATCTGTAAATGTCACTGAAGAACAGATAAACCTTACCTTAAATAGTCATGGACAAAACCAGAATTCCTCCTTGAACTAGCAAGTCACAACATTGTTCATCTCTCTCGAATTAGAATCCGAGAATTGGTCATTTGTTTCTTCATGTCTTTGGCGTTCTCTTCACAGGAACCACTCTATTTGTTTCCCAAATGTTGTAATATCTTTTTCTTAAGGAGTTATTATTTATTTCTTTAAAAGTAATAACAATATTTTGTAGCAGAACATGCCACATTCCACTATGTTTATTGCAAATAATTGGTTCTAACCTTCCATTAATTGTAACCTCAAATTCACAGTTTTGTGTTGCATTTGACTCTGAGATGATTCCAACCACTCAATGCCATCAATAATGCCAAATAATGTCACTTGGCATCACCATGCTTCAGTTTATCTTCTGCTGAAGCCCTCATCCAAACCTTTGTGTACTCCTTCAATTCATTCCTGGCTATCCCTCTAAACTTGAGGTCATCCAAAATTCTGCTCTCTGTGTTCCAACTCGTTCTAAGTCCTGTTCACTCATTTACCATTCTGGTTAATTGTGATCCTTGTTTGAAAATCCCCATGAAGTTGTCAATAACACATACATATCACATTCTTCAATGCTCGTGAAGAGAGCTTTAAACAAAAGACAAAAGATGAAGAGACAAACAGGTTTAGGCCAGGAGTGAATTACATAGTATGGAGCTTGGATAGCTGAAGGCAAGGCACCAGTGGAGAGAAAAAGGAGGAATGATGAAAAGGCTTCATTATGAAAATGAAGATATTGGCTTTAGTAGGCATCATTCCCTCTTCGCTGGGTGTGTGTGGTCAAGCATCAATCTTAGAGGGATGGTCAGTGCAGTGAGCAGGTCAAGCACAGCAAATGGATTTGGAGGGAACATTGGTAAAAGTAGGCTACAGAATTAGGAATTGGAGCAAAACCAAGAGATTTAAACACAACAATAAGAATTTTGTATTTGACGTATTGGTAGATAAGAGCCAACATAAATTTTAAAAGAACAGGGTGACAACTTGGCAAGACTTGGTATAGAAAAGAAAAGGAGCTACAGAATTTTGGATTAGTTGATGTTTACAGAAGATAGAGAATAGGAGGCCAATCAGGTGAAGATTAAAATAGTCAAGTCTGTAGATGAAAGACAGATATGTTTTGTAGTGGCAGTGTGGTTGAGACAAGCAGTGCTATAGGAATGGAAGCAGAGCTGTTGGTAAGTATATGCAATCAAAATCTCATGTCAAAGTCAAATATGATGCAGAGATTATAAATGGCTTGGTTCAGTCTTTGGCAATGGCTGGGGTGTAGAGTGGAAATAGTGATGAGAGTATGGGTTGTTGGCAGTGTTTGAGAATGACATGGAATTTATTTTTGGTGATGTGAATGCACATATGTTCAATTGGTCAAAGCTCTTGCTTTACTATTCTGCTGGAATCATTCACCTATTGAAAACAAATTGGTGAAGAACTTTGTTAAGGTAATGCAAAGGGAAAATTAGATGAAATGTGCTAAGAATTATTTTGCTAACAATGCTGAAAATAAGTTTCAGGCTTTTGTTGAAACAATTTATTGGACATATGAGAATTCTCCACATCTCCACCTTTCACCACACGTGTGCGTGTGCGCACACACACACACAAACACACACACACACACACACACACACAGCTATGACCTATCTGCTGGTGAAGACAATAACTGTTCTTGAAGATAATCCACTAAATATTCTATTCTATTGACTCAACAACTTGGACATCCTTTCCTGTATATGCAGATAATTGTTTTGCATTGCTACATGAGTTTTGACAGCGACTGTAGATGTTTTTTTGACAAGTTCTCTCTGTATGAGATGATGACAATATTTTTAAACCTGCCTACTGAAACACTCAATATATAAAATTTGCTGTGAGTGCTATTTAGATGTTTTATTGGCAATATTGGATAATATAAGATTACTAGCAACCTGATAAAATAACACAGGTGGAATTGGATTTGTTGTTTGTCCATAACAATCAATGTATTATTGAGAATTAAATTATCTGTTGGCATCTATTACTATTTTTGAATCTTTGGACACCTTCATAGGATTATTTTGCGCCCGTTTCAGGCTTCGGTAAAGTGTCCATTTGCATGGAAGCGGGCGCGGATCGCATTAATGGCCCCTCACCTGACTTTACTACGTTTTCGGGCGTGATGTAATGGTAAAATTGAATCTGATATCTCTGGTATAATAGTGGATGAATATTTCACCTGTTTTTTGATGAGATTGATTTGTTAACTACAGTTTCACAGCTATATTAAACTAGCAGAGAAAAGTAATACATGATAAACATATTAGTCATCAATGAACTATTATCACCAGCAGTCATTTTCAGCCTCTTATGCACTTGTCCAATATGCATAAAAAGTAATAATCTATGGCTACATCTAAATTCATCCAAAAATCTTTTCTTGACCCCATGAAAAATATTTGTGCAAATTAGGACTTTGAGATTAAAATAGTCTGAGAATCAACAGTTCAGTTCTTGCATCGAGAAAAAAGTTAACAAAACTTCTGAAGCTAGAAATTATTTAGTGATATTCTGTGACTATTTAAAAATAAACCTCTTAAGATAATACAAAGAAGCATTTTATATTTGAAGATCAAATAACCGTACATTTCAGATCATACGAATTGGTCTCAGGGGTCAGTGTTGGAACCGCAATTGTTTACGATTTACATAGATGATTTGGAGTCAGGGACCAAGTGTAGTGTGTCAAAATTTGCAGATGACACTAAGATGAATGGCAGAGCAAAGTGTGCAGAGGATACTGAAAGTCTGCAAAGTGGTATAGATAATCTAAGTGAGTGGGCAAGGGTCTGGCAGATGGAGTACAGTGGTAAATGTGATAGGAATAACTGCAAAGTGGACTATTATTTAAATGGAAAAAAATTGCAGCATGCTGCTGTGCAGAGGGACCTGGGTGTCCTTGTGCAAGAATCTCAAGAGTTTGCAAGTGCAGCAGGTGATTAAGAAGGCAAATGGAATTTTGTCCTTCATTGCTAGAGAAATGGAGTTTAAAAACAGTGAGGTTATGTTGCACCTGGAGTACTGTGTACAGTTTTGGTCTCCTTCCTTGAGTGTATACTGACACTGGAGGGCTTGCAGAGGAGATTCACTCGGTTGATTCTGGAGTTGAGAGGGTTGGTTTATGAGAAGAGACTGAGTAGTCTGGGGCTATACCCATTGGAATTCAGAAGAATGAGGAGGTATTTTACAGAAACACACAAGATTATGAAGGGAATAGACAAAATACAAGCAGGGAAGTTGTTTCCACTATCAGGTAAAACTAGAACCGGGGGCATGGCCTCATAGTAAGGGCGAACAGATTTAGGACTGAGTTGAGGAGGAACTTCTTCATACAAAGAGTCGTGAATCTGTGGAATTCCCTGCTCAGTGAAGCAATTGAGGCTATCTCATTAAATGTTTTTAAGGCAAAGATAGATAAATTTTTGAACAGTAAAGGAATTAAGGGTTATGGTGCGCAAGCACCATAAGTAAGTGGAGCTGAGTCTATGATAATATCAGCCACGATCTCATTGAATAGCGGAACAGGCTGGAGGGGCTAGATAGCCTATTCCTGCTCCTAGTTGTTATGTTCTTATATCACAATTGGATAATATTCCAAATATGGATTGTTTTCTTAAAATATGAATACTTTTGAAATATGAATTCTGCAGTGTCTATTTTTATCTACTCACACAAATTCTAATAACTTTGTAATGCATAAAGAATTCAATATACACAATGATTGGAAATTTCCACAGGATTGTTCCTGTTCAACCACCTAAAATTGAAACTTGGCTTCCACATGTAAATTAGTCTTCCATGACAGATCCAGTAAAATATAGTTAGCAGCTTCAAGAAAATTCCAGCCCATCTTATCCTTCCATATCTCAGCTAGGGATTAGCCAAGCATGCAGTAATTTAAGACACACACTTCCTAAATTTCATCATCATTGAATATTTTACAGGTGATATATAGATGGGTATTTTTCTGAGTATTAGCTTTAATTTTGTACACAAATCATTTGATACAAGTGTACATGATATTTGTATACAAGTATTCTTGTATGCGTTGCACTCTCAAAGAACATTTAGTGTGGATGCTTTGAGGCATTTTGATAGCATGATATGGTAATACTTGGTGCAAGAATGTCTTTATTTAATGTCTTAAACTTCACATGTCTTTCCAAAAACAGTGAATAGAAGACTTGACTCCTGATATTGACTTTTGAAGCAATAGTTCGCCTGTTGATGGAAAAATGCACTTCCTTGTAAAAATAGCAGCATTGATGTTAACTGCTATTCTGACAAAAATACGTTTGCACCCACTCAGAAGTGTGGGCCACCTAAAACATGCCCTGTGTTATTATAGAATTGCAATTTTGAACTCTGGTCAATTTTGCTGCATTGTTGTTAAGATTTTGTCTTGTTTTATGAACATGGAGTCACTGTATCCAGGCTGTGGGACCTCCTAGTGTCGATCCATTTAACTGGAACGAATTGAAGGCAATTCTTCCAATGTGTACTGTTGAAAATTGTGACAAACTGCAGTGGCAGTAATAGGAGAGAAATTACTGTAAGGCAATTGGTGCCAATGGGAGAGTGTGGGAAATAAAGAGACTTACTTTTTCAGACAGATCTGTCAGGGATGCGAGTTACTGATTGAACATGCAGATCTGTTACCAGTAAAGCCATCTTATGGACCACTGGCCAACCCTGACTACTGCTATTGCAGGATTATCACAATACATGGTTAGTCAACAAGCTAGTTCAAGGCACTTATTCAGATTGATTCACGCGCCTCCAACACTTGCCCCTCCTGGGAGGCAACACAGTAGGGCTGACATAATGCCATTTTATTAATGTAGCCCAGTCCTTGATGTTTATCACATGCTGATGCTTTGTAGCAGCAATAAACTAGCAAGTATTTGCATTGAAAACCAAATGTGTTAAAATCTGTCAGAAAATGTTAATGATCTGACATTTCAGTTTGAGTAATGCATTATTAAAATTGATAGATAAATAAGCTCTGCACCGTTCTCACTATCAACTTATTTACCTGTGTCACTATATCTACAATGTGACCTTATATTAGGATCTGCACCCTTTAGGTATACAAGAGAAATGAAATGAAGAGAATATATTTCTTAAAATTACTTTTAACATTTCCTGCCTTATTACATGCTACATCTTTTTTTTCTTTGCACTGTACTTGTTATTATGCATTTTCTGAAAGCAGGAGGATGGAGAGTTTGTGCTGCAGCAGCTTGCACTGATGCCATAAGTTCATATTATAATTGGCATCCAGAAGGTACAATTTAAATGGGGTGAGCTGATGCCTATTTATTCTCTAGACCTGGAACTGAAAATCCAGAGTCCCAGTCCAGAGTTGGCAAGACTCCCACCACTGAAGATGTAGCTGAAAATTGTTTGGGTCTGTAACATTTCTGTGTTTTTATTATGTAGGCTGTTTACCACCTGGTTGGATAATTCATTTTAATCTTTTTCAGTCCATACATTTTTTGCTTTTTTTTGCTGGCATTTAAGCAATCAGGTGGGAACAAAAACCCCACTGTAGGAAACTCTGTAATTCAGGCAGTTAGTGCTGTTTACCAGACAGAGTGAATAATCCCTCTATAGCATAACTGAGGTAAATAAAACAACATTTATTTCTGAGAGAATGTTGTTTTTGCAATAATATATACAATTGTGAACATTTAAAGTAAAAATCCAGGTAAGTTTTTGATTTTTAATTGGAATTTTTGCTACTCATATAAAGAAAAATGAAACAAAATGTTCACTCAGGTGGTTACTTTGTGGAATATATAGGGAATAATTTGGAATTTGGGCTATGAAGTGAAATTGTTGCTATCAGGCTGAGTTTCATTTTTGTTGACATCTTACATCCATCGATGTTGCTGAAAAAGGCCAAGGATGAGTTTGATAGCCCCAGGAGTCTTAATGGACCCAACCATCAACATGTCCAATCAAAGCAATGCAGCATATATTAAATCATAGTGACACATGTCATTCTAGGTAACATGCAGATGGTGCTATGTTCTGATGCATTGAATATGAGCAAGAAGCAGATTGCAGGTGTCGGCTGTGAAGATTTTTCTTTATATATTGAGGATTGTGAACAGTAAAAGTTAAGGAAATCTCTAGTGTTGCTTTTGTTAAATATGTTAATTTAGAAGATGTAAAATTAGATATCTTGAGGAGCGAATGTTTGCATTCATTTTCGTATTGCAGAGCAAATATTAGTTTCACGTTTTGCAATTGGTACACTGCTGGAATTTCAAGTTAAGATTTGATAATGCCTGGATGCAATTGTGTGCTGAGGTATCAATGTGTGGGTCTGTACTGAAATAAATCTCACCAATAAGTTGGTTTTATGGGGGAGATTCTCATACTATGTTGCACTAATTTTTTAGTGCAGTGGGTGGGAAAATTGCACATCAGCACCGTGTGTTTGTAATGCGCTTGTGTCTCCCAGGCCCAGATTTCCAGCAGCATCTGCGAGGTGCCAGAAATCAGCTGAAAGGCAGGCCTAGCATTTAAATAATATTTACCATACTACTTAAATGCTATTAGCTATCCAGTTCTGAATTCTCCACGGCCACTAGTATCTCTCCGCCAGTGTGTTTTCCTCCAGCGGGGATTACTAATGGCTCCCACTAGTAATAATTATTCCATTATTACTAGTGGAATAATACTGCTGGAGTGAAGGGGAGCAATTGAGGTCCCAAAGGAGGATGGACGACAGGGGGGTGGTGTCCCAAGGGCATGGGCACCTGGTAATGCCAACCTGCGCCACCTGGCACTGCCCAAGTTAGCATGGGGCATTGCCAAGGGGGCAGGGCAAATCGAGGTGGGGCAGGGGCACAGCTTGCTGCAAACAGGGCCTGAGGATGATCACTGAGGATGCGGGTCCTGCTGCCACTCTGCACTGGGATCCAGTATAGGTTGGAGGGAGGCCAGCGATTTCACAGGCTGAGGGGGTGGTCTGCCCCCTGAGGTTGAGGATTTCTGCCTGCAGGAGGATGGGGAATCATCACTGCTTGGGGGACGGGGGGGGGTTGCTGGAGATTGGGGCAGGCCAGGACGGGAGGGTGGGGTTGGGTGATGGATGCAGTAAGTCGGGGCTGGCCTGTGAATGGATAGGGGACCGGATCAGGCTGTGGAGGGAGTTGGGGATCTAGCACTACGGGGGTCCCAGACTGACCAGCTCAATGACTCTCCAGCATGAATAGGCCCCCACCCCTTGTAATCTGATGATATTCATGCTGGTGGCTTCTGCATTGCACAGAGTGTGGGAGATTCTATTCTGAACTCCCATTGAAAAAAGTGGGATTACTCCAGATTTCCCACAAATTCGACACTTAGAATTTTGGGGAGAGAATCGTCCCTATGTGTATGAAAGAAAATATGATTTGCAAGGACTGCCTTTTATAATCTAATATATACAATTCATGAAAATTTCCTTACGATTGACTGTAATCTTTTTGTGATCTACTGACTATAAGCAGAGCAAAAGAATTTAAAATCCTAATCGGAATGCTGTCAGTGAGTTAAGATCCTGGTACATTTCAGCTATTTCTGGGAGTGCAGTAAGTAATGAAAGTTTCTATGGAATATTTGAAAAAGTAACTGCAGTGCTGTAAAATGTCAGTGAAGTATTTCATCTCACTTTCTAGATTCATTAGATGTCCTTGAACTAATTAATTACATTACAGCTTTGTAAAATTTGCTGAGGTTAATTTCCACTGAAGATTTTGTCCGATTTTCTTTCCTAAAAAATAAGATTAGGATTCTTATTAAACATGTGTTGGCCTTTGCAGTCTATTGTTCACAATTATTTTCTGACCATTAGATTTTTGCTTTTGATATAAGTGTGATGATGGGGAATAGAATTTCTGCAGGATTCTGATATTTCACACAAAGCTGGCAGAAGATTAGAAAGTCAAGAGAAACAGGGTACGTGGTCAATAAAATGAACAGAGGGGAAATTATGGGATGAAAATCACACGAGCTGAAAACCTGTGTCAGGAGTTCACATTTTCATCTGAGTCCGTGTTATCTAGTAGCATGGATGTGGCATTGCAAATAAAGGATTGTGCTTTGTACTGTGTTCATTGGGGAGTATTCTAGATTTTTCCAGCAGAAATGGAAAATAATCTTCCAATGTGAAAATTGCTTGTTGAAGTTAATGTACTTACTATTAAAGTCTATAATCTAGCTGATTTTTCTAAACTGTAGCTTTCACTTTGGTATCCTTATGCATGGTTTTATCCTTTTACTATTTATGATTTGTATATGCATGCCAGTAGCCTACTTGCAGATGTAAGTTTGGTAACTCACTTTTGCAATAATATTGGAAGCAAATATAATTCATAAATGATGTGTAAATTCAGGTGACTACTGTCTTGCCCACTGTCAATCATTTAGCTATGACATTCCTTTCTCTTTTATCTTCTGAATTTTTATGGAAAGAAAGATGGAGCACTTTTTGTAACCTAACTGGACTTGCAAAACACTGAGTTTTTAACAAATGCACAACTATCAACATCTTGTTGTGTCATAGCTTCAAAGGGCCCATGCAAACACTCAAATATGAATAATTCAAACTAAAAGTTTATGCTTTAAAATGCAAAGTATTAAATACATTTAAACTGGGATGTTATTTTTAAATCTAAGCCCAGTAGTTCACCTCTTTAATTTCTCCTCTGTTCATTTCCTCTTCACTGTCTCTCGTATTACTGTTTTGGGAGAGTGTTGGATGAAGCATGTGATATGTGCAACTGTGCAGTTTTACAAATGATGCAACTGAAGATGCCATTGTTCATTGCAGTTAGATTTGTTCTGCAGACTGGTGTTATTTAATCCATGTTTATGAAAATAGTAACACAAACTCTCTCTGATCATTTTTAATTGGGACTTTCTAATTGATCCAGAAACACGCAATGAATTCTCAATTTCAGCTATTAAATTTCTAATATACTGCTGGAGAAGTTTTGATGCCCAAGAGCATAGATGCATTAATCAACATTGAACTCTCAGTTTTTGTATGCACGTTCTTCCCCTTTCTGTGTGGGTTTCCTTTGAATGCCCTGGTTTCCTACTATAGTTCAAAGGCGTGCAGTTTTTGATTTTGATTTGATTTATTATTGTCACATATATTAGCATACAGTGAAATGTATTGTTAGTTGTGCGCTTACAGGCAAAGCTTACCATTCTTAAAGTACATAGGGGAGAAGGAAAGGAGAGAGTGCAGCTATATCTAGAGTATTGAGAAAGATCAACTTAATGCAGAGTAGATCCATTCAGAAGTTTGATGGCAGCGGGGAGAAAGCTGTTTTTGAGGTGGTTGGTGCATGACATCAGAGATTTGTATCTTTTTCTCAATGGAAGAAGGTGGAAGAGAGTATATCTAGGATACTTGGGATCCTTGATTATGCTGGCTGCTTTTCTGAAGCAGCAGGAAGTGTAGAGAGTCGATGAATGGGAGGCTGGTTTGCGTGATGGATTGGGCTTCATTCACAACATTTTATAGTTTCTTGTGATTTTGGACAGAACCATACCAAGTTGTGAATACAACTGGAAAGAATTCTGTGGTGTACCTGTAAAAATTGGTGGATATGTCAAATTTCTTTAGCTTCATGAGACAGTAGAAGCACTAGTTAATATCAATGCAAAGTACTAATTAAGGATCTCACTCACTTCATTTGGCTCCATGCATAATCTCCCTCCGTTATCCTTGAGTGGACCTTCTCTTTTCCTAGCTGTCCACTTTCTCTCTTTACACCAATCTGAGGACTCTATCTGCTTCAAGAAGATGACCAAAGAAAAGCCAGACAGCGTGTCTTAATGACCATCGTCTGGTGGCTCTGACATTCATCATTATGAAGTATTTCGAAAGGTTAGCTATGGCACAAATAAATTCCTGTCTCCTAGACTGCCTGGACCCATTATAGTTCACTGATCGCTACAACATGTCCACGGCAGGCATCATCTCCCTGGCCCTACACTCAAACCTGGAACACCTGGGTAGCAAAGACGCTGATGTCAGACTCCTATTCATAAACTACAGCTCAGCCTTTAACACCATTATTCTTGTGAGACTCATCTCCAAACTTCTTGGCCTGGGGTTTGGCTCCTCCCTCTGCAGTGGGATCCTAGACTTCTGAACCAGCCGTAGTCAGTAAAAATAGGTAACAATACCTTCTCCACATTTATCCTTAACACGGGTTCTCTGCAAGGCTCCTCAACCCCTTCCTATACTCCTTGTACACCTTTGACTGTGTGGCCAAATTCCCCTTCAACTTGATTTTCAAGCTTGCTTATGACACCATCATAGTGAGTCGGATCTCAAACAATGACGAGACACCATACAGGAAAGAGGTAGGGATCTGGTGAACTGGTGCGATGACAATAATCTGTCCTTCAATGTCAACATAATGAAGTCACAACTTCAGGAAGCATAGTGGAAAGCATGCCCCTGTCAATGGAGATGAAGTAGAAATGCTCAAGAACTTCAAGGTTTTAGGAGTTCAAATCACCAACAGCCTGTCCTGGTCCCTCCATGTGGATGCTATAGTTAAGAAAGCCCATCAATGCCTCTACTTTCTCAGAAGACTAAGGAAATTTGGCATGTTCACCACAATACTCACCATCTTCTACAGATATACAATAGACAGAATTCTTCCCAGTTTATCATAGCTTGCTATGGCTCCTGTTTTGGCCAAGACCTCAACAAACTACGAAGGGTCATGAACAAAGCCCAGTCCATCACTCTAGTAAGTTCTTTTAGTCAATTACAAATCAAATCTTGTCATTTAGGATAAGTCACTTTTGCTTTTTCTGCATTCTGAAGATACATTATTAACTCTCCTAATCAGAAAGCTGATCTTTTCATTCATCTGTTGCTCCCAATCTACAATTAAGAGAAATTAGACTGGTCAAAAATTATCAAAAGCTTGGTGTGTCATAATGATCAAACAGGACAATGGAGGGCAGTAATTCAAAATAACCAGATTAGAGGAATCTGTGAATAAAAAGATCAGCTTTCTGGTTAGAAGAATTAATAATGTACCTTCACGGTGTAGGAAAGGCAGGAGTGACTTGTCCCAAAATGATGAGTTTGTGTTATAATTGATTGAAAGAACTTGCTGGAGATGGGGTTGGGGGTGAGGAGGGTCACGGAGAGTGGATGGAAATTCTGTGATGACAGCTGTATGATTGCCACTGAGAGAGATTACAATGTAATGGGACCCTGTTTTACTTGCTGCACCAGCGCCTTTTAGAAAATGGTGATTTTCAGCTTGGCTACATATTTTGCTCATTGTGTCACTGTGTCCTTCTGCTACCTTCATACCCGGTAAGCTACTTTACCTTGATAACACCATACTTTTACAAGTAAATTATTAGGTCAGCAGTATCAAATTTTCGTTTGACATGAAGATTCACAATAACTCCACCACCTGTATTAATCTTAAGAGGGGGAATCGAGACATCCAAATGGAACAATTTGAGAGCAATGATCAGTGAAATAACTTCTCAGCAGGGGATTTTATGAATAGTAAAACATTAAATGCTCCAACAAAGATAGCTTGGTGGACAGAGTTGAATGATTATGCAATGTCTTCTGTATCTGCAACTGATTGGTTGAGAACAGTAATAGGATTGTTGAGCAGTCAAAAATGCAATATTTGAAGCAGGAAACTTGACATGCCTGAGGGAATCAGGAATGAGCAAAGCTATAAGTTGCTTTGTGATGCAGTAATCCTAGTTTTCTTTGTTATTGAAGATATGATATTAGGTTTGTATATTTTAGTCACTAACGTTGTTCAAGCTATTCAACAAGAAGAATTTGGTAATATATAAATAATTGAAATTATATTCTGACACAGCTTATGTCAATTATAGGTACCATTTTTGCCTCTGAGATGGCAACTTAAGAATTGTTTGGCTATTATGATGTGCAAGTTTTTGATTTTGTTCTCCCAGTCTAAATGCCTGAGATGACAACTCACTCTAGGAACTTCAAAAATTAGGCTGACACTACAGTGCCATACGGAAGGAATGCTGCATTGTTAGAGATGCTGTCTATCAGGTGAGACATAGTGGGCATAGAAGTGCACAAAACACTTCAGTAGAAGAGTTCTTCTTAGTGTGCTGGCTTGTATTTATTCCTCATTCAACAACAACAAAAATAAATGATCTGATCATCATTACGTTGTTGTTCATAGGATTTCATTGACTGCACAGCACTTTGAGACATCTGGAGATAGTGAACAGTGATTAATAAATGCGAGTTTGCTTTTTTGTGAAACTTAGCTGTGAGCACGTACAGTGCAATAAACATGCCTAGAATTGATTAGTTTGGGGTATCATCCTGATTGTAGTTTTGCAGTCATTATTCAGATCCTTTCAAGACTATAAACAATACATCCCATTAAAGTTTTAATAGCATGGGATGATGCAGCACAACGGACTGTCAGGGGACAATGTAGTGGAGTTGTGGGATTATTGATTTGTGTCTGTGGTTTTGCACAACAATAATCCCAGTGAGCTGTGAGTAGAGGCCACAACTTTTTCTTGTATTTCAAGGAGAGGAAAGAATGAAGGAAGAGTCAGCACTGAGCGACATTTGAGCATTTCTGCATGATTGGTTAAATGAGAAATTGGCAGGAGTCTGGGTTGAATTCTTAATTTACTTCCCTGGTTGGTTTGAAATGTGAAGGAAACAAACACCCAACAACTGAAAGAACAGATGCACTCATTTTAAAAGTTACAACTATTGTGTAATGTTATTAATAATCCTGTAGAACTAAACAAATAAGATATGGTGTCATTTTCTAACACTATGGGCGGAATTGTACCGGCACGTCTGTCGATGGTTTGTACAATCCTGTCCGAGGCCAAAGGAGAATGTTGTTCTCCAAGCCTTGCCCGCCCCAGGAATCGGGTGGGTGTGCCCAGAAAATTCCAGCCTAAGCATGAGATTTCCTGGGTGAGATTTTCTGTGTACAATAACGGTGTGCTTTGCAGAGGCAGAAATGGCCCACCATTGGTGGGCAGCAGGATCTAGGGACACTAAGATCTTGGGACCTATTTTCTTTCCAAAAACACACATTGCTTTCCAATAAGCAATAAACTCATGGGTTCCAAATTGATTCTGATTTTATGTTTGTGATCAAAGTGAAATATAAGCATTTGCCATCATTACTGCTCTGAAAACTGACAGCAATTTCTGGCATCCACATAGTTAAATATGGAAAACCACAAGTTATTGCCACTGATTCCTTGCTCCTCCATTGGGTGCAATCTTGAAGTCCTCACAGATGGAAATTTTTAAATCAATTGAATTGACTTGAACATCCACTTTTCTATAGAAAAAAAACTCAAGAAAGTTGAGCCTCATTAAATGAGATGTAACTACTTTAATCGTGCATTAAGTCATAATCACTGGTGAAAACATCTCTGGCATTGAAAAACTAATTGAATATTTGAAGAATATCTAATTTCTCAATTAGGATAGAAATTCCATCTGTCTTACAATATTTAAAAAACCCCAGAGGATGATATTCAATCAATCAATCAAGCAATCAGTTAATCAATTGATGTTGACCAACTGGTACACTTTTATTGTTCTGATGGAAATTTGCCACAGGTACAATTGCTTATGTATAACCAAAATCAAATGGCAGCAGCATTACCAGACTACATGTTGTTACAGTGCAGAGCCAACATCACAGCCAGAAAATAGAGAGGGGAAAATATAGAAAGACTCTTAGGTTTTCATGCTCTCTCCATAGTATAAATGCAAAAATGAATATGAGTGTGGCTCAGTCTTGCAAAATGTTTGATGTGTCAGATGCTGGTGACGTATTGGGAAAGGAGCTGTGAAGATTTGGGAAGCTCTCCACTCTTTGATAAATGCAGTCTGTGTGCCACCCTTGAAATCCTGCTATTCCTCTGCTCTGCAAAGCACCAGGCTGAAGAAATGGCCTGCTTTTTCTGACTCAGCCTGCCCTCATTGAGAGGTATTCTGGACCACAAGAAATTGCTGTTGAGTAACAACGTTTTCAGGACAGCAATACTCATGTCCCAGGCCTCACACTCATGGTCACAGGTTTGCATTTACTGAAGAACAAATCCTTGGATCCGTGGGTGGGGGAGGGGGTTTAGTGACAAATGCACTGGATACCCACTGTGTTACAACTGAAATGGTCACCCTGAACTGGGCCACATAACTAGTCACTGCTGTGGAGGCTTCATCTCTTGTTCCACGTGGAACACTCCCTCAAACTGGCAATATCTGAAAAGCATTGCAGTACTCACTGAAGATCATCTTTTGTTGGTACTTTTCTGTTGTCTATATGAGCGATGCCACTTGGATAATGTGTTTGCAAAGTGGGCAGAGTTTAATGCTCATGTGCAGGAAAACAGTTCAGGCCCTAAGGAAGACATCAAATTTTCTCATTGAGTACAGATTCTGAAATGGTTCAAGCCTATGAAGGTCATTGAATTTAATTGTATACCCTTCACAGTCGTGTCAGTGACTGTAGGGAATGGGTTTTTGCACAAAATTAATTCAGTTATGCCAGATTGATTCTTTTTGTCTTACAGTGCTGGCACTGCATCTTGCTCTAAATTACAGGATTAATGGACAAGTCTTAGAATTACACTACCAAAATACTAAAAAATAACAGATTCCTTCCTCAGCAACAACTTGTTTATGTAAAGATGCTGTGCCTCGGCTCAAGGGAGATTTGACTTTCGCAATGTTGATTAAACATAAATTGGAATGAAATTCCCTGGATACTGATAACATGACCTCCCAACAAATTTCAGTCTCAATTTATGTTTGCAGCAGTCACCTTCGGTGATGTGAAATTTCTGATAGGAAATATAATTACTTTTCATCACAAAGCAAAACATTGTCATACTCTAACTCAGCAAATATTGGGACGTTGGGGAATTCTAGAAGCTTCCATGCTGCCTGACCCTAGTCAATTTGCTGCTGAGTTCATCCTCAGCCTTAGAAGTCCAGTTTGAGCAAACCAAGAATGACAAATAATCAAAAGTCTTTGGTTAACCTCCTAGTTTTTGAATTGTGCACTCTGGTTGCAACTATAAAAATGTAAATATAATAGGGCAGCACAATGGCACAGTGGCTGCCTCACAGCACCAGGGACCCAGATTTCATTCTAGCCTTGAGTGACTGTCTGTGTGGAGTTTGCACATTCTGCCCACGTCTGCATTGGTTTCCTCTAGATACTCTGGTTTCCTCCCACAGTCCAAAGATGTGCAGGTTAGGTGATTGGCCATGCTTAATTGACCTTTAGTGTCAAGGGGAACTAGCAAAATAAATATGTGAAGTTATAGAGATCGGACCTGGGTAGGATTGTTGTCAATACAGACTCGATGGGCTGAATGGGCTTCTTTTGCATTGCAGGGATTCTATGATTCTATGAAATGTAAGTGAACAATCTTGCTGCAAGTCACCTTTAGAAAAGCTTATCAACTTATACATTAGGACAATGTTTAATTCTTTTTTCTGGTAGTGGGAGATGTTGTTAATTTGGAATACCAGAGAAGGAGGAGACCAGGAAGGAAGACATGAAGCAGAACATTAAACATGATGAGTAAAAACTGGAGGAAGAAAAAATATATTTTAAAAAGGAGGAAACTGGAAAATTATGTTCAGCACTACGTTTCTGCATTTCTTGGAGATTATTCAAGGGCCTTTGAAATGCAACCTCTATCATCCTATTCTAAAGAGATATAAGACAATGGCCATGCATCTCTTTAAAGAAAAGGGAAATCAGCAGGAGAACCATCCCATATAAGTTATACTGTGGGGTTGACAAAGATCATGAAACGATGACAGATCGTCATTTGAGGAGATGAAGAAGCTCAAAAATGAATGTACTTTGAAAAGACTGAATCTTGGACACCATAGTATGCAGTTAAATGCAAAAACTGAAAAAAAGTCAATTTACACTGATTCAATTAATAATTTCCTGATTAAATGTAGATTCTGAAACATTTCAATAACACAATTCTGACACAAGCGTATACATATTGCTGGTTTGAAATGTGGTCTCAATAGTCATGTCATTTCTCATGAATAAAGTATGTAAAAATTTTGAAGTATGCAAATTGCTTCATTCATTACTGGCAACAGGGAAGGGTTGAAATAAACATGCTATTCAGTGGTTGGTGTTGACCTTGTATGACTATCTGACTTGTGCTACCTATTAATCTTTTAGTTGTTGTGTAACAAAAGATTCTCAACACAGGTCAGTAATTGATCTGTTCTGTCTGTATCATTTTATTGTAAGGGATTTTTAAATTTGATCAATCTTTTTTAGTTGGAAACATTTGTTTCAGATGTTTTTCCATTAGAGATGATGCTAATGATCTTGCGTGGATGGAGGGGTTAGCAATGTATGAGATTAATATCTTAAATAAAAATATGTTTACTGCGGTATTCATACGTTTTGCAATTACACATGTATTTTTGTCACATTGAATTGATATTTGTGTGGAAAACCTTAACTTTAGTTTTTGCTTTGCTCTTTTGAAACACTACGTAGAATTTAATGACTCTCTCCCCACACTCCCTGAGGAAGGTTGAGAGGCAAAGAGCACGGTATAATAGAGCAGGAAGGCATGTCATAGAGAAACCATTGTTTTCTGGCTCCCCATATCTCTACCGCATCCACTGACCCAAGCCTGCCCACATTCCAAAATTAAATGTGGAGCAGGAATGGTCGAGAATGACCTTGCATGTGAACAAGGAACCCTAGCATGTCCAACCTTTCCTCTTTAAAACAATCTACCCATTCCTGATATCAGTCTGGTAAATCTTCTCTGAATTGCTTTCAACACATTTATATCCTTTCTTAACTCAGGGCCAAAAGTCTCTCCTCTCGCCCACAGCAAGAATTGTAGTGGGTGAGACAGAGAATTTGGCAGACTATATAAGGTACATTAGGTGGGAATTTCCTGTCTTGGGGTGCATATGGTTGGAGAATCCCATTTCAGGATGACCAATGCTGAACACAGTACTCCAAATGTGTATAACTGAATCATAACCTCACTATTGTTGTATTCAATATGCCTTGCAATAAATTATAATATTATTTTTGCATCCCTAATTACTTGTTGCATTACATAATAGCCTTTTGTGATTTGTGCACTTGAACATCCAGATCCTTCTGTATCTCAGAGCTTTACAATCTCACCAAAGAAGACAGTTTCACGTTTTCCCACATTACACTCCATTTGCCAGATTACTTGTCCTATTGTAAGTAGTGTCCTATTGTAAATTTTTCGTAACATTATTTCATATTTTTCATATGACCTTTCTGTCTAGACTCCAATTTAGGAATAACATCACATGGGCAACTTGCCAGGTAAAGCCTAACAGGCCTATTGGGAGGTTCCCCCCTTCTCAGGCATCCTGTGCCCAATAGAGGGACCCACTCATGGCAAGAGAAAGACTTGTGGGAAGCCAATCACATGCCCTTAAGAGTGATTTTCTCTTTCCCACTAACCCCCCCCCCCTCTTTCTTAACTGGTTCCACCAATCCTGCCTCACTTGTATGGAATTCCGGCAATGATCTTCAGCCATGAGCTTACTGCATTAGTAGCAGCAGTCACCACTGCCAAAGGTGCTGTTGGTACTGAAGATCAACAGGCGTCTGACTGGCTGTGCCTCTGAGTGCCTGGGCATCTGCCCTGCCTTGGTTGATTGTGTGGAGTTCTCCTGTGTCTGTGTAGGTTTTACTTCAGGTGCTCCCGTTTTCTCCCACTGTCCAAAGATGTGCAGGCTAGATGGATTGGCCATGTTAAATTGCCACTTAGCCTACCAAGGTGTGTGGTTTAGATGGATTGGCCATGATATAATATATGGGGATTATAAGGATAGGCTGGAGGAAATGGTCTGAATAAGATACTCTGTGAGAGAGTCAGTGCAGACTCAATGGGCAAATGGCTTCTTTCTGCATGGTAGGGATTCTATGATGATGATGATTCCATGATGAAATTGCTGTGGCAAATAACCCCTGCAGGAGTCCGGAACTCTTAAGAAATCAGCCTGTTTGGAATGTAATACTGACAGGGCCAGCAGAAATGGCCACAGATGGAATTGCCTCTGTCTTGTCAGGTGATGGATGGACCCGATGCCATGCCAATGGTGGGATCTCACCCACTGTGTGTCCTTACTTTGGTTCTTAAGTTAACTAAAACAAAGATTTGGAGTGCTCACTGAGATTTTATTATGAAGACTAATGGCATGAACTGTTATTGAGGGCAAACCACATGGCAAAAACAAAGTAGCAAGAGGATGGCATTAAAAAAAATGAATGCAGTCAGAATACTGAAATGTTGAATTATTGATATAAACATTGGAATTGATTTAGAGATTTTATTTTGATGGCTTGGCTTCAGAGTACTGAAGTTGAGTGCAAGAAGATAAAATATATACAGGGAGATTTTACAAATTTGCAATCCTGACGTGTGACCTTGTACATTGGAAGCACATTTCAGGAGTTTGTTGAGAAATTTGGAATCATTTGGCCTGGCAACGTTCTTTGGTGTGAATGAGTAATTCATGCCCTGCTGATCTCCCTGTCTTACATTCCCATTTGGCACCTCTGACATATGTAGTGTAGTGATGTACAAGGAGCGTACAATTTCTAAATCTGTCCTAAACATTAAATCCTGTCACCAGTAATCACTTTTCAGGCAAGGTGTTGAGTGACCCGAGGGAAATATTTAATGGTTAACGTGAAGGAGATTTGTGTCCAACAACAGAAGCTCAAATTGAAAATGTCCTTAATGTATAGAATTATATCTTTGATAGTTTCCCAGATCCCAACAAGTTATCTGAAAAGGTAATGCAAGAGGATTCCATAAATAATTTTGTAAGAGAGCTGAACATGTACTTGAAGCTAAGCAATTTAGTAAGTTACAGATTTAAAAATGGAGAATTGGGACTAGGCACACGTGTTCTTCAAATAATTCGCACAAATGTGATGGTACTATTGACCTCCAGAACTATATGAACTTCCATCAAAATAAATAGCATTTGAAGCAAAAACTTTGACTGTCACTTCTAAATTTATCTCCTAACATTTTCTTAAGCTGATTTACTTAAAAACAGTTACTGATGTTCAAATTCTTGCATGTATACTGTTTTGGGATGTATTTGAAAACCATAGTTTCATATGCGTTGAAGTTGATTTGCTTTGAAGTATGTTGTACTGAACATTACATAACATGTATAGAAGGTTCAGAATATCAATAAAGATTCCATAGGATAGACACAAGAAAGAAAGTTTCAGTTGTAGGGAGTCCAGAATTAGAGGCTATAAATATAAGATAGTCAGTAAAAAATCAATTGAAGATTCTGGAAGCAAACCCAAGACAGAGATAGGCCAATGCTAAGGCAGCCAATTTGAAAGGTCCACCTCCATTCACTGAAACATTGGTCCAGTTCTTCGGATCTGTGCAAACTCATTTCACCCTCAGTCCCTTAACTTTCATATCCCCTTCCACTGTGCTACACCCCTGCCATCCACTGAGGACCCTTTCAATCCAAAACTCACCTCATACCTTTTTTAATAAATAGAACTTGTGTCCTATAATGACATTGGGAAACATTTGTAAAGCACTCAATAAATATCATTCTCTTGAAATACCATTTTTAGGGGACAATCATGAATCTATCAACCATGAAACTTCCATTTTCCTGGGGAGTTGTGCAGAAAACCCTGCAGCATGTAATCTATTAATGCTTTGGGAGGTAGCCAAGCCATAATACTCACATTTTGAAGATAGCTGTACAAACAAACTTTGCAATGCATAATCAATTAATTAATTTGAAGGCAGCTAAACCATCAAACCTCCAATCCCCTGTGTAGATCAATAAAAAGCTTGCAGTACAAAATCTGTTAATGCCTTTAAAGGCAGCAAAAAGCTCCCACATTTGTCACAACTTTCAAACAGCCAAACAGATGGCTGAGCTGTTCTGTGAAGAAAGAAGGAAAATAATCAGGGAGAGTTTAAACACAGCTAATGATCACACACTGGGTTATCTTTTCCATATTGCAAAATGCAGGAAAACTTATTATCCAGTATTTAATCCATTTCAGTGCAGCTGAAGAATTCTCCACTTTTACAATGCTGTTATTTCACTTGACAGCTTGCCAATTATCAAAAGTAACAACATTACTACACATTTTTTAATGAACATTTACCATTTCTAATCATAGCCATGTCACCACTCATTTCAGTAAGCATAAAAAAAATTTGGGATACAGCATTTTATGATTAACAACAAAAGGGGCAACATTTTTATTCTGTTTTAATACTCTCCCTGAAACCAATTTATGACTCACACCTCCAGTCTTGTCTCCTGTCCCGCTTTGCTGAAAATAACCAGAGACAGAAGTGAAGGCTCAATGTCTGCCTTTGCAACGTAATAGTTGTTTTTTTTTCCATTTCTCAACTGTCTGCAGTCCTAGAATCTAGCCCTAGAGTGGTTGAAGCAAATAAACATTTGAGAGTTAGCTAGACATATACGTGAGGGAGAAAGAAACAGACAGATATGATGTCTGGCTGCTTCAAGTACAAATTTATCTGACCCTTGGACGTGTGAAGCCATGAAGGTGTATTGTATGCATACGTGAACTGTATAAAAAAAATCTCTTTTCAAATCCACAATTTATTTCCTTCTTAGTGGTTTGTATTCATGTCCAGATTTCTTTATTATATCACTAAAAGCTTAAAGTATTTCACTTCACCTTGAGCCAGAATGCTGCTTTGAACTTTCTGGTCATCCAATCATCTGCAGTTTCCATATTGCCAGATTCTTTGGGACAAAATTTACAGGCCTATCATGTTGGCAGCTGAGCCATTAAATATAGCGAGCCAGAGGTCCAGCAACTCTGGTGGAACCAGGAAATCCAGCGGCATAAAATTTCACCCAGTGTTATCTACTGAGTATGAGAGCTCATTATGAGATCCAAGTGTTCCTCCACAAAAATGGAGATTGGGCAGAAATAGTAGTTTAAAATATCCATGTGCTTCACCTGCCCATGCCCGCACTGCTGCAGGCTACCATTTTCACCGTTCCCCTGAGGTAATGAGATAGGCACCTTGCCTGGTGCTTCTTCAAAGATACCTCTTGATAATTCCAGCTTTTGCTGAAATGCCATTGCTTTATGACACTTTTTTTTGTTTTTCTAGCTCAGTGCAACCTTTTTCAAAATGTGTTGTGCTTCAAAGAATAGCATCATCTTGCACAAAATGCCTGATTTTGTTGAATTCCTTCCACATTTCCTAAAAGTCATTTTCCACCAGTCGTTGACATTCAACACATGTACCATTTTCATCCAGGCCAACATTTACAAAAAAAAATGATGAATGGAGAGGGCTGCATGATTTAAAAGTGCGACAGGACTATTCCTGACACAAGCCATGAAGTGGTGAATTTAGCACCTAACTGCACAGAAACTACTCCATAATGAGCTTTGTCTAACTCAATGAATCTTTTCAGAAAATGTTTCAGCCACGTTACCCTCTATTCTCCAAAGGGAAATCGAACAAAGGTCCAGAATATTCAGTTAATCTTAAATCTTACAAGGCTAAAACATAACCACTGTTTTCTGACACACCAGGAATTATCATGTCACATGCAGCATTGTTTCGTCTCTATTTATTTTTTTATCATTTCTTATTGTAGTAATATAATATCCCAACTGAGATTTTATCTTGAGACAATCAGGTTAAGTCATTAATGTTTTTCTGTCTTACGTTTTAAATTTTCACCACAGCACATAATAATGCAAAATAGTAAATATGAAAGAAAAGGGAAGCTGCACCATGTCAGATTTTCAGTTCATTTTCATGATCTTTGCAAAAATGAATGACATTTTTCAAAAATGTAGTCACGACTGCCATGCAGGCAGTCTGCACAAAAGCTTCCTCAGAAAGTTAAATGAGATGGAATGATCAATTGAATGTATTGTTGTTTGAGGGCAGATTGTTGGCCAGAATAATGACAGAACTCCCTTTCCTTTTAGAATAACCCCATTGGATCTTTAATCTTTATAAGGATAGGCACATGATGGATCATAATTGTCCTGAAAATCACCAGCAGGTGATTTTGCAGCATGATAACAGATTCTTACCCAGGTGTCTGTCAGGTTGTTTCAACATGCAGAATATATCCTTGATGATTACTTTGCCACATGCATGTATCAGTCACTTCCTGGGAAATCTCTTCCAGGGTTATACAGTAGCAGAGTGGTTAGCACTGCTCCCTCACAACTCCAGGGACCTGAGTTCAATTCTGGCCCTGGGCCGACAGTCTTTATAGAGTTTGCACGTTCTCTCCATGTCTGCATTCATGTTCTCCCACAGTCCAAAGTTGTGCAAATTAGTTGAACTGGCCATGCTAAATTTCCCCTTAGTGTGCAAAGATGTGTTGGTCAGATGGATTAATCATGGGAAATGGATGCGGTTATGGGATTAGGGCAGGGGAGAGGGCATGGGTAAGATACTCTGTTAATGAGTTGGTACAGACTTGATGGGCTGAATGGCTTCTTCTGCACTGTAGAGATTCTATAAAGTCTGCAGTTTTCAAAATGCAGAGAACCCAATCCTCTGTTGAACTTCCTTGAGAAGATTCCCTATTGCTCTAATAGGAGAAGCAGCTCTTTGTTAAAATGATAATGCTACAATTAGTTTTTGTCATACTGAAAATGGCAATATTATGATTCAATTTTTCTTTAATTAGGTGATTATATAGAATATGAAATATAATGTTTCAATTAGTAGCTTTTGTGCACAAAAATCCTGAAACATGCTAATAGATTTAGTTCTATTCCTTGTGGTCATGTCATAGATCACTATGTTACAATGTCATATATTTTAGATTTTGCAAATAAACCAACTGAGAAATACTGAGGAATTTCAATGTATTGTGTGCAAAATACGCTGGATAAATAACTATTTTATTTTTCTATGCCTGACAGAAGAATAGAATGTAAAAATTCACAAAATATATAATTGCATAATTGAATTACAAAATGATTTGACCCCAGTTAAAGTATTACTTTCTTCACTTTGAAAGAACGTTTCTTCAAACAGCTGGGGAAGATTTTCCAGTAACTAAGGCCAGTGACCAAGGAATTGAATGGCACGCCCCAGATTGCTCCAGTGTTGTTGGATTTATACCATTTTAGTGTCGAGTGCCATTTTCTAATTGGTCTGATATGATTTCTTCAAAAAAGAAGACTGGACTTCTTTCGAGTGTTAGGTGTAAGAACTGCCAATTGCGTGAGGTATCTTTTCATTGGGCATTTCTGCCCTAAGTGCTCTCTTTGATCATTTGGAATGGTATAAGATAAAAATCCAGCTTTCTATTCCTCAATTTCCCATTATTACAACATCTAGATCATAGATTCCCTACAGTGCAGAAGGAGGCCATTCAGCCCATCGAGCCTGCACCAGCAACAATCACACTCAGGCCTTATCCCTGTAATCCCACCTATTTACCCAGCTAACCTGTGTCACAGTAAGGAGCTATTTAGCATGGCCAATGAGCCTAACCAGCCTAACCTGGACTCTAGAAGGAAACCGAAGCACCAGGAGGAAACTCATGCAGACAGGGGGAGAATATGCAATCTTCACACAAACAGTGACCCCAGCCGGGAATTGAACACGGGTTGCTCATGCTGTGAGGCAGCAGTGCTAACCACTGTGCTACAATACCCCCATCTTTATCAATTATTGTTTCCTTTTTAATGCAAAAACCCTTGTTTAAAAAATGAGAACTTTATTTTTCTGTAATAACAGGAGAAATAAAATGTCGAACCTTAAATAGCCAAGAAGCTGCTATTTTAGAAGGAAGTAAACTCAAGTGCTGTGTTTTTACATTTCTGCTGAATCAGAAGTGTTGATTAAAAAGAGCTAAGAATAAAATCTTCCATGGGAGCTTAGGGACTCACCAATGTGAATTAAGTAATGATTTCTACCGTAAGCAGCAAGTCAAATTAAAATTACTAATTGTTATTGGTGTCAACCTGTCATAAATGTCATGGTTAAAATTGTAGAAAGTGGCTGAACCTGTTTTTTATGCTGTCAGTGTAGGCTTTGGTACACACACCAGGCAATGACCATGGATGTCCATCAGTGTCTTCTGTTCCAAAGCCATTTTCATCCAAACACAACAGAAGAATTGCATTAATCATGGAATTCAAATCTGTGCAAGCAGAGGGATAACTTGGATTATGAGTGCTGGCCACATGCATCCACAGGCATATCAAAGAGGTCACTGATGCATAAGTCAGAACGACTCACCGAATGATGAAACCAGTCATAACTTCCAGCTCCCAGGTTTCAGATTTGGGGGCTACCCCAAAGATGCACTGGGGAACCCCCCACAGAACCTACAGGAAAGAGTTTCCAATTATCTAGAAGTGCAAACTTCTTCTGGGCAATTGCCATATGCTGGGAAACATCCAAATATGCAATTTAAATCACAAACTTCAGATGGTTCTGGCTGAGTTATGGGAATAATTACTCAGAAAAAGTCAAAGCCTCTTCTAACCTCTGGTAATTGTTGTAAAGATCCTGACCAACCCCTTTCAGGGACATCCCCTGTCACTGATCATGCCCACCACTGGTGCAACTCCCCATACCCCCTGGCTTCTCTAACGCATTGGAATTCCCCCAGCCTCACTAACTAATGCTCCATCAACACCATTCCCAAGGTATTACCCACCTTCACCTGGCACTGCATGGATTTTCCCCAACTCAACCAATTCCTCCCCATCACCCTGAATGCCATGCATGAATTCAGCTAATGTCATAAAAAGGTGAGTCATTCTTCAATCGACGGAGCTGGACTTGGACACAACCCTAAGGACGGCTGTGCTGTCTGGATGTCACCCAGCTTGAGACAGATGGTCAGGCGAGATGAGCATGGAAGTAACCTCATGTAGGTAATCATGCGCCAAGTTTGGTGGCGTTTAAGAGGTTAGTTGATAAGTATATGGAAGAGAAGGGAATGGTTTAGTTTGGAGGGGCATTGCTTTTTATATTGGTCGGCGCAACATCGAAGGCCGAAGGGCCTGTTCTGTGCTGTAATGTTCTATGTTCTATGTTCTATGTTCTAATTGTGGATGGCATGGCAATCCGTCACTGACTGCTATTCTGAGGAAGTTACAGCCATTGTGACAACTGCTCAGTAGCATCACGTGCAGCAAGTCCCAAAGTAGAAGGTTCGTTAATTGCAACCAAATGGCCATTTGTCACCCCTGTTCAGTATGCAGATAAGGTGTGTTATAATTTTTAGATGCGAGTTTACCAGTTATTTCAGTTGAGTATGTACAATGCTGGGCTATTGCTGTGCGTGATGACCAAAGAAAGAGCTGCAAGATTATATGAAGACTTGACATTGGATCAGTTCTTAATAATCAATTAATTCATAAGACTTTATTTGAATTATCTTTCTGATAAATTTGATTTCATGGAAGTAGTATTTGGTAGCCTCCATAGAATCTTCTCAGATATTGCAGGTACTGTGCAAAGTATTGCTGGCTGGTACTTCCTAAGTTACATGCTCTATTAATTATCCATCACTTTGGTGACAAGTTGCTCTCAGACACTTGTCCAAATTTGCACTGTTTCAGTATCACTGTATTTATTTTCTCTGACATGTCTTATTATTCCACATAGTCTTTGAGAAGGCTGAAGTATTACATACAAAATATGACTGAACAATATTTAACAGCTTTAAGAGTGACAGAAACATTCTTTGACCAGTTTACTGCCATGCCAACAAGTGAGTTCCGATTGTGATGGTCCAATATGACCTGGATTAGAGTGAGCTTCGAAAATGATGAACATTATCTCTGCTGTTTACAACTGCACCAATTTTAATTGATTGCAGGAAATGTGTAGAGTGGTCTCAATACATGGTTCATTTCGAACTGACACCAATAAATAGACATTGAGCTGATGTTGATTCATATTTATTTAAAATAGAACAAAGCTTGTGAAAATGAAATATTTAATTGTCAACAATATTCATACTTCATATCATTCACCAACAAGCAATTTAGCATTTAGGCTTCAGTTGGAGCTTTAGAAGATTATGCAGTGTTAAAAAAAATCCCTGTATAGTGTTTCCTTCATGTACCATTTCCCTGAAATATTAATCACTGAGTAACTGCAGGGAATACAGATATCTACATAATAAATATGGTATAAAATCCCAGGATGCAATCTCTCTGATGTACTTGGCCTATTTTCTCACCACTGGGTGGTAGTATGTAGCATTATTTACAGCAACTCCATTCATATTGATCTCGTTTCTCTCTTCCTTGTCTCTTTAATGGTTGTACCTGCAATTCTCAGCTATGCAGTGAATTACTTAGTATTGTCTGGTTTACAGTTAACCTTCAAAAATGACTGTGTTTTATGCCACTTTGCCAGACAGTTCTTATTATCCTCTTGTTTCCCTCCCCCCTCCCCCCCCCCACATCTTTTCTACCTGTGCAAACAATTCTCTCTTTAATTTTCTGGCCTCCATGCTTACTGTTTTTATTTACTTGATCTCTCCATATTCTCACCTTACTCAGTTTCACAGCTTTGTCCATCCTTTGTCCAACCATGGACACGCTTGCTTTATCTTCAGTTCCCATTTAGGGTCCAGTATTCACTTAGTGATTTTTTTTAATTGCAAATCCATATCCTATCTTAAATAACTCTAATCCTTGTGTGGGAAATGAGATTTTTGCTTGAAAATCAGAATTTAACCAAAACCCAGAAGCTGAAAGAAAATGAAGAAATGTTAAAAATGAAAACCTTCCCAGAGAGGCATGTCTCCAAATTCCACCTAGAGAATCAATCTCACCTTATTCTCCAGTTCTTTATATATTCATCGTTGCTGCAAACAGATTGTCTGTACTTCAGATTTTTTTCCATTGCAGCACAAGTGATTGAACGTCTTGTGTAGCTTAATTTATGATCTGTCCATTCTCACTGCACCGTTTCTGCAAAACCCCTCATCTTTTCATATTATAAGGCATATATATTTAGGGTGATTTTTGTAAGTGACCATCTTTCCCAAGATTGTGTCAACACTTGTGAAGCTCATAACCTAAACTATCTCTTTTGGTTCCAGGCGAAGTCACTAGTTGGCTGCCCCCAGAGATCATTGCTGAAAGTATTGCAATCCGTTCTGTAGGTCAGTGATTTGGTAGCAGGGACAAAGAAAAATATATCAGAATTACATGCTGACACCAACAGAGAAGCGAATGCAAATAATTTAAAGCAGATTGATCAAGTGCAGATACTTGCAGGAAGGTTGGAAGATTAAACTGAAAAAGAAGCAAATAAAACTGAGTCCCGGTGAATGGAAAATGAAGAGTAAGGAAGTAGAATAAAGATTGGAACCATAAATTTAAATGGTGCCATTTTGAATCTCAACTCAGAAAAAAGACTCAGTGAACAGGTCATTGCTTAGCTTTGGGCACCATCAGTAGTTAAGCTGAAAATAGATTTTTAATGTGTACAGGGTGTGGAATAGAACACAAATCACAGTGAATTATATCAAATGTATATACAAATGTTGTTTATTACCAACTGGTGATCTGACCAGGAGTTTCTATATCTGCACTTATGATTTCATATCTTTCTGTCCATTAATAATGACTGGTTGAAAATCACAGTTGATGAACATAAACACTGAAAGCCTATTTTCATACTGCAGGAAGGACATAAGAAGAGAGGCTGAGGGATTTGAGGTCGTTTTTGTTAGAAAGAAGGCAGACCTAAGAGGAGACCTTATTGAAACATATAAGATGATTAGAGGTTTAGATAGGGTGGACAGTGATAGCCTTTTTCCTAGAATGGAGAAAGCTAGCACGAGGGGACATAGCTTTAAATTAAGGGGTGGTAGTTATAGGATGGATGTCAGAGGTAGGTTCTTTACCAGAGGGTGGTAAGGGTATGGAATGCCCTGCCTGCTGCAGTTGTAGATGCGCCAAGTTGGTGGCGTTTAAGAGGTTAGTAGATAAGTTTATGGATGAAAAGGGAATGGTTTAGGTTAGAGGGTCATTGCTTTTTCCTAATTGGTCGGCGCAACATCGAAGGCCGAAGGGCCTGTTCTGCGCTGTAATATTCTATGTTCTATAATAGCACTGGAAGTGGTGCTGCAAATATCAAATTTATTTGATTAGTTAGCAGTGTAACTTTAAAAAGAACTGCCTTGCAGCGATAACAGGATGACAGCAGCCTTAACAAGATGAGAATGGGACTTCTGCCCCTTGGGAACAGGAAGCCTTGCCCTTGAACTGCCAGCCAAACTAGTTGACTAGCAACAGCGCTAGAACTCAAGAGTGGCCACTGCCTGGATTGCACTGCCTGAATCTCCAGGAAAAAGGCAATATTGAAACCAGACTTGGGTCTGTCTGTGGAGGGATCAGGAACCCTGAGAAGGGAGGTATGGATCAGGTTTTCAAAGCCAGTGGGGTGAGGCATGAAGCAGTGTACCATCTTGGGGGAAGGGGGGCCATCCCCACTCCAATGGGCACAGTGAACCTCCTTAAAGTCTGCCTTTTACTTGCCTTCCTCCACTCACTATGTTATTGTGGAAAAGGCAGAAAAAAGCCTTTAACTTGCCGGTTAAGGGTCTCAACGTCCAAGGCTGAACAGGCTGCCTGATTTCTTTGCTGCCCATCGTAACATGAGGGGCAGGTTGAGCTGTTTGAGAGGGGAATTATCTGGCCACCCACTTTACATTATATGCCACACCCCTTGATTTCAAATAGGCTGACAGATGGTTGTAACATTCTCTCATTGCTGGATGAGAGGATTGGCATGTTTCAGAAGATAGCAGCTTCCATTGCTTTGGTTCAAACAGCAATGGGATAGTGACCAGGTGATTTGTTTTGATGGATAAGTATTGGCCAGCACGGATAACTGCCTTGTTATCCTTCAAAATAGTGTTAACAAAGAACAAAGAACGAAACAGCACGGGAAACAGGCCCTTCAGCCCAACGAGCCCGCACTGCCACCTCGATGTTCCCACTTCTACCCATGATCCCTGTCTATGTTTATAATCTATGCATTAGAACCAAATTTGAGACAATTTAGGGAGAATTTGTTCTGCCAATTAGCCTAAGAGCACATCTTTGGAATGTGGGAGGAAACCGGAGCACCTGGAAAAAAACTCACGCAAGCACGGGGAGAATGCGCAAACTCCCACAGACACAGGCCCAAATCCACGTATCTGCACAGCACAGCGATAGTCACTGAGCTGTTGTGTTGCCCATCAAATGGTCCAGGTCAAGCATACACTAACGACGTGAAGCACTAGGATACTCTTGAAAAAGATCCAAGAGCAGTCCTCTCACGACCCATTGCGTCTAGGCCCCTTGTTAGACATATAAGGGGCCGAAGTACCTGTAGGATAAGTGTTGTGACAACTCTTTCCTCCACCTAAAAGAGTAAACAGCAACAACATTCAACACCTCACCCAAAAGGTGGTACCTCCACCACTGCAGCATTCCTGCAATGGAACGTCAGCCTTTTTGTGCTCAAGTTCTTGTCTAGGATTTGAACCCATGACCTTGTGACTCTAAGGCAAGAGTACTATGAGCTGAACCATAGCTGATGGGTTGACACAATAGTTAGCCCTGCTACTTCACAATGCAGGGTTCCTGGGTTTGATTCCAACTTTGGATGACTGTCTGTGTGGAGTTTGCACGTTTCTACCATGTCTTTGTGGGAGAAATCAGCACTAATTTTCAAGTGGGGAAAGAATAGAACCAATGTTTTGAGTTTGGATGACTCTTCACTAGAGCTGAAGGTCATGCAGACTCGAAACATTGGCTGTATTTTCCTTCCACAGATGCTGTCAGACCTGCTGAGATTTTTCAGCATTTTCTGTTTTTGTTTCAGGTTCCAGCATCTGCAGTATTTTGCTTTTAATTAAATTTCTGTTGTTCACCAAGGGCTTTTGCCTATGTTATACTTAGCAGAAATCCATGCATCCCTCTTTAAGTGATGTAAAATTTCTGACCCCCAGTTCTAAATTTCTATTTGTGAATTTATGCCCACTTGAGGAAATCATTTTGAGTAATTTTCTGGATTTGATTTGACTGTGCACCACTTATAGTCTCACGTACTTAAGAGGTCCCATATTTCCTTTCAAGACTGTTTTATTAAAAATGTTCCTTCAACATTCCTTTTAAGATAACATTAAAATGCTAGTGACAGGATATCACCCAGGATGAAATCTCACCACAAAGCTATTCATCTAATCCAGTTTATGCTCTACTGTTTTGGTGATACATTGTCATTCTTTAGTACTTCCTTTGTTCACTGTCATTAATATCAATTAGAAATCTTACTAATCTAATGATCAATCCTTGGACCATTCCACTGAAGAGACATTCCATCATGAGTCCAAGTCCTTCTGCTTGTACTCAGTAATTCCTATCTTTCAGTCAATTATTTACCAATCCAGTTTTCAATTTCTTTTGATTCAATGGAAACCTTCACAGTGGATAACACAGTGGATATCTCAGTGCCAGGAACCCAGGTTCAATTCCGGCCTTGGATGCCTGTCTATGTGGAGTTTCCACATTCTCCCCATGTCTGCATGGGTTTCCTCGGGGGGTCGCCGGTTTCCTTCCACAGCCTAAAGATGTGCAGGTTAGGTTGACTGGTCATGCAGAATTGTTCCTTAATGTCAGGGGGATTAGCAAAGTAAATATGTGGGCTTTTGGGATAGGGCCTGGGGGGAATTGTTGTTGGTGCAGGCTTGATGGGCCAAATGGCTTTCTTCTGCAGTGTAGGGATTCTGTAAATTCTCATGTCTTAAAGCTATCCAAGGTCTAGGGGATTGCAATTTTCCTCACTATCAGTTTTGCTTTAATAATTAATTGCATGAAGAATATTTTATCCAAGTTATGCTCACCACTTTGTTTATTGCAGCTTTTAATATTTTACTGCAATTGAAAAAATAATACACCTTCAGAAATACAAGTGGAACACAAGCGTTGGCAAAAGCACAGCACACAATATCAGATGTTTTTCCTCATTACGCAGATTCCTGCCTGATGGGTCTTCTCTGGGTTCCAACAATATTTTAACTATTATAATGCATGAACACCAAAAAAAATATAGATCTGGAGGTTCCTCTGACTTGAAATTTGCAGAATTTTGGATGCAGGGAATATTCCCAAGTCTTTTATGCCCATCCATCACAGGCAAAGTGAGCGTAATTCGACATCAAAGAGCCCTAGCAAAGCTAGAATCAACGGGAATTGATGGGGTGATGGGTGCTTGGGGTTGGCGGGGGTGGGGCTCACAGGATTGGCTTTCCATACCTGGCATAAATACCAATACCTATAGCCCAGAAGTTCTCTGATTTGGCTGTCCTGAGAAGCTTAATTTTGCGACAGATTCAGATGTATCACAATTGCAATATTTTGAATGTAGAAATATCCTCACTGAGTCATGCTTTGTACTTTCTGGTTCTTTTAATATATTTTGATGCAATGAGCATAAGTTACATTAAAAATAGAACAACTTCCTCAATTGCAGATATTTAACAATGCTCTGATTAATGTGCATAATTGATGATTGAATGTGTTGTAACTTTAATGGTAAGGCTCAGAACTGACATCTCCTGGTTTGACTTTGGCATTTCATTGTGCCCTTGAGTGTTTATGCTGATTTATGTCCATTTTAAGCTTGGTCGCATTCTAATGAATTTGGGAAAATGTTTGGGCAGAACGCAACAGTGTCAAAGCAGAGATGGTTTGCTGTGCCAACTTGATTTGAGGATGAAAGTTGGTGGGGGCAGTGAAGGGGTGAGAAAATAATGTGTCTCATACTTCAATGGCAGCTATGCATTCTGGGGTTTCCCTTTGATGTGCATTCACATACTGTCTGAAATCTGGAAGAAGTTAACCAGCTTCACATTGATGTATGATTGACAGTATTTCTGTTCATTTGTGTGATGTAAATGATAGTGAGCAAGACTGACTTATTTTGCAATAGCTCTATATTAGCTTTTGTTTCAATTTAATCACATTTCATCATTTCTCATGGCATTACATTGTAAATTAGAGCGGGTTTTTTTCTACCTACTTGGCTACATGATGGTTGCAGGGAAAAATGTCAGTATCATCGACCCAAGAATGTTTCTTTCCATGAGTCATCGACACAGAAAGCTATTAATAAAGTCCTTGGTATGCTGTTCCCTGCATGAAAAACGCATTTCTATCTGAGTTGCAAAATATCATGAATATTTTCTCTGTGCCTTATGCCAGTGAAAAATGATAGTCACAGTACAATAGGGGCTGGAGTCTTGCTTCCTCCTTTCCTGTTTATGACGGGGGAGATTCAGATGTCAGTAAACTCGACTATGAAAATGTATCGTAATGGTAATTGGTCGCAACAAAGACTGCTGAAAATAAGCACGAGTTCTAACATCTTTTCGATTAATCTTTTCCGGATCTACATTTATTTTTAATTTAGAAGATCTTATGAACCAAATGACAAAATTGGCATCATATCTATGAATTTTCTAATTTACTTTCTGTGATGCTATGAGATTGATTAAATCACAAAACTTAGAACAATACAGACCAGAAGGCGGCCATTTGGCCATTATGCCCATACATGGGCATAATGTTGAATCAATGTTGAATCAATCCTAGGTTGTAAAATTCAGGTGAACCTGCACCTCTTACATTCCACTTCCAGATTCTTGAACCATCTGGGTGTGGTAAAATTGTCAAGGCTTAAAAGTCTGCACAGTTCAGTATTCTTTTACCTCATTGTAACATGGATAACATACAAATATCAGTACATTGCTCTCTTCAGTTTCAATCAAAACAGAACAATGCTGTTCCCTTTAGCTCTTATTTCAAACAATATTCACCCTGTTGTTCAGTCAGGGAAGTATGTTCCAACTTGTTTGGGTGATCATCTGCCTGCTATTCCTTGCAAAACTTCCCCTCTTCTTACAGTACAAAATTACACCTGTGATAATAACTGACTCAACTCCCCCCTCAACCTCCTTCCCCCCACCCCCGCCCAACGCACCCTCTCTGTCGCAATTGTAATATCTTAAACCTTACACCAGTTCCACATCCTGGGTTCATGAATAGTCTATTAACATGTCAAATGTTTTGATTGGGAGAATTCTTGGCTTATCAACATCATTAGGTTGGTGAATGAGTTTTGCCTTTGAAACAGTCTTGAGATGAATATTTCCAATAGTTTGTGGGTGTGACGAATGGAAGGGTGGTGGGGGATACACTCCTGGCACAATGAAAACATAGGGTTCATTTTATACGTCCTAGCTACACGAGTTCAGTGCACAAGAAAGTCACTTAGATCTAGACAGACATATACCATTGTTTGGTCTGACTGTACTAACTATTTTTGGGTTGACATGTGTAGAAACATTGAAAATAAAAGCAGGAGTAGGCCATTCAGCCCTTTGAGCCCACCCTATCATTCATTATAATCATAGCTGAAAATCAAATTCAAAACCTTGATGCCGCCATCCTCCCATTTCTCTTTATCTTTTATCCCCAAGAGCTTTATCTAATTCCTTCCTGAAATCTCAACTGGCCTCAACTTTCTGTGGTAGTCACTTCGACAAATTCACTATTCTCTGGGTGAGTAAACTTCTCCACATCTCAATCCTAAAAGATTTCCCCCTTATCATCAAACTATGAGCCCTGGGGATTTTCACAGTAACTTCATTGCAGTATTAGTATAAGCCTATTTGTGTCACTAATAAGTAAACTATAAACCAATTCTGAACTGCCCCGCCACCATCGGAAACATTGGCTGTGATTCTCCCATTGTGATCCACAATTTTTCTCTTGGGTTTTGGTGGGAGACACACATCTCCAGCCTTGAATAGGGATTTGTGCCTGTGCCAGGAACACATGTGCATCTCCCAGAGTGGCAAACAGTCACCGGACAGAAAGGCAGATGAGTCATTTATATCTATTCTGCATGTATTTGAAATATGTATGTTAGTCAATTATCAGGATCTTTCAGTTTGGGGGCCTCATGGGAGATACCGCTAGAATGAAGGGGGGGCAATTGGGGCCCCTGAGGGAGTCGTGCAGCAGAGAGGCTGCCCTTTGGCATGGGCACCCTGGCAATGCCAATCTGTACCCTTGGCATTGCCCAAGGAGCAAAGTGCCATGCCCGGGGCACTTTGGCACTGTCCACCAGGCATGGGGCAGTGCCAAGAGTGCAGAGCCTATTGTGAGTTGGGTTTGGGACGATTGGTGAGAGTGGGACATCCCGCTGCCATTCTGATGGTGATCGGGCTGTGATGGAGGGAGAGCAGTGATTGGGATGGGCTGGGGAGGAGGTGATCTGCTGGGGAGGTGGGAGGGGTGTGGGGGGGTGGTCCTGTCTCCAGGGCTATCTGACCCCGGGGGCGGGGAGGTCAGCGGGGTGTCGGAGGGGTCTCCCAGATGGGGGAAGGGAGGATCGCACTGCTGGGCGAGTGGGCCTGAACATCGGGGTGCTCCAGGACAGGCGGATCACAGCTGGCCTGGAGATTTGCTGTAGGGGTCGTGATTGGGCCATGGGGAGAGCTGGAGGGGCAGCTCTGTGGTGGTCCTAGGTTGGTCAGCAAACTGGAGTCTGACAGATCGGAACCACTGCGCATGCACAGAGCTTCAGAACTGTCAAACTCTGGCGCAAATAGGTCCCATCTTCCCTGGGTTTTTAATGAGATTGACGACTGGGATTTCTGCAGTTCATGGAGCGTGGAGATTCAGGTGAGAAGCTGAATGATAAAACAGTCAGAATTTAGAACAATTCTCCCACCAAATCAGGACTTTTGGGAAATCATGGCCATTCTTTCTGAATCTATTCGGAAAATCCTATTACAATTTTATAAATTTCTTTGAGACCCCTTCTCACTCTTCTGAACTCCAATGAATAAAATCTTAATTGACTTGGTCGCTCCTCATCTGACACAGTTGCCATCCTAGGAATCAGCTTGATAAATCTTTACTGCACTCTCTTATAGCAAGAACACCCTTCCTTAGATAAGGGCATTAAAACTACATAACACTCTGGATGTGGCCTCACCAATTCTCTCCAGAATTGCAGTAAAACATGCCTATTTCTTTACTAAGTTCCTCTCGCTATGAAGGCCAACATACCATTTGTCTCCTTTGCTACCAAGCACGATTTTCTTTTTATAAATCCATGCTGACCTTTGTCTGAATATACCATTGCTTTCCAAATACTGAAATGTTTGATAATGGACTCTAGCAACTTCCATACTACTGATGCTAGGCTCACTGGTCTTTGGTTCCCTGTTTTCCCTCTATCTTCCTTTTAAAATAATGGTTTTTTTATTAGTTACCCTCCAATCTATAGGAACAATTTCAGAGTCCAAAGAATTTTGGAACATGACCACCAATGGAACTACTATTTCTGGCGCCATTAAGAACTCTGGAGTGAAGATTATTATTTATCCACCTTCCATTTCATTAATTTCCTCAAAACCGTTTCTCTACTAAAACTGATTTCCTTCAGCTTTTCACTAATACTTGTGTTTCTCAGAACTTCTAGTACATTATTCATAGCTTCCTTTGTGAAGAAGGAAGCAAAGTACGAAGTTAGTTCCTCAGCTATTTCTTTGTTCCTCCCTATGAATTCTCCACTTCCTGACTGTAAGGGGTCTACATTCACTTTTGTCAATCTTTTTCTCTTTCATGCCTATAGAAACTTTTACAGTCAGTGTTTATGTTTCCCGCCAGTTTACTTTCATACTGTATTTCCCCCTTCTTAATCAATCTCTTATTCCACTTTTGCCGAATTTTTAACTGCTCCCAATCCTCAGATCTGTTGTTTATTCTTGCCAGTTTTTATTCTTCTTTGAATTTATTACTATTTCTAACTTCCCTTGTAAGCCCTGATTGGGCCATAATTCCCTTTCCACTTTTGCACCAAAAAGGAGTGAACAACTTTTGGAATTCACCTAGTCGTTCCTTGAATGTCTGACATTGCCTATCCATTGTCCTTCCTTTCAGTAATGTTTCCAGTCTGTCATAGCCAATTCATGCCATCATTGTTATCTTTACTGAGAGTCAGGATCTTGGTGTCAGAATCAACTACGTCACTACCCATCTTGACACAGAATTCTGTCGTGTTATGGTTGCTTATTCCCAAGGGTCCTCCCACAACTAGATTGAAAACTAATCCTTTCTCATTACACAATCCCAGTCCAAGATGATTTGTTCCCTTGTTGGTTCCTCAATGTTTTGGTCCAGAAAACCATCCTGAATACTGTCCAGAAATTCCTCCTCTATTGTACCGTGACTAATTTGACTCACCCAGTCTACATGCAGATTAAAGTGACCCATAATCACAAGTATTCCTTCATCACATGATCTCTGACTTCCTGTCTAATTTTATTCCCAACATTACCACTATGGCTTGGTGGTCTGTATCCCCCACATTTTTTTTTTGCCCTTTGGTTTTTGTTAATTCATCCCATTGCAAATTCCCCATCATTTGTGCTAATATTCGTACTCAGTATTTTATCAATATCTTCTTTAATCAACAGTGGAATTCTGCCACCTTTTTCTTTCTGTGTGTCCTTCCTCAATACTGAATAGCTCCTCAAATGTTTATTCCCATCCTTGACCATCTTAAGCTGTGTTTCCATAAGTCCAGCCATATCACACTTTACATCTATCTGTGCAACCAATTCATCCACTTTGTTTCAAATGTTCTGAGCATTCAGGCTAGTCTTTTTAATATTCCTTGTTCCAATGCTACTATTTATTTTACGATGTCCATATCTGATTGTGGCCCCTAATTTCTCTGCTTATCACATTTCTTTATTCTCCTCACTGATTTTTTTCTCTTGCTCTTGATTCCACCTGCTATGAATCCTTACGTAGGTTTCCATCCCTTAACATATTATTTAAACTGATCAAACCCTCCTCATCCATCCTCCTAACCAGTATCACCTCCCCCTCACCAACAACCACCCACCCCACCACCACTACCACTACCACCAGCACCATCACCAACAAGAACAACTGATCAAGGATATCTGTCTCAATCATTTTCCCTGCTCCCACCACCCCCCTTCCCCCCCCCCCCCCCCCCCCCCCACCAATTAAAATTTAATCTGCTGCATGTCTGCCCTTTTCACCACTCTCTCTGTCACCTGAAGTCTGTTATCATAAGGATCATTGTTTTCCTTATTTTCCAGTTGTGGATCAACTGCAGTACAAAATTTGAAATGATTGTTTGGGATGCGCAGAGCCAGGCCAATAATATATCTCAGAAAATGTAAAGCTTCTAAACCAAACCATCTTCCATAAAAAGCTCATTTACCTTTGCATTCTGTCCCTTAGCCAATGCCTGATGCTTTAATTTCATGGGTTTAATTTGGCTAGCAGTACATTGCCTAAAATCTTTTGAAAGGCAATATACACAATATCAATGATATTCCATTACTTCATCAATTAACTTGATCCAGTTGGTCAGAATGGATTTGCATTTAACAAATCAATTCTGATTTTTACTCATTCGCTCATAATTTTCCAAATGGTAGTTATTTTGTCTTGTAGCTTCTCCACCAAAGAGGCTTAATGTGTAGTTGCTACGTTTAAGCCTCAACACGATTTTAAAGAGGATGAAATATTTGGAAACCTTCAGTTCTCTGCCCTCCCCCCTCATGTTCATGAAGGACTGCAAGACAGAGGTCAGAGATTGCAATTTTGACTCCCTCTTCCCTAATTTAATTGAAAATTTGAAAAATATATATTATTTTGCTCAAGCAGAGCGCATCACTGGATTGTAGCAACAAGAATGCTTTCTATTTTAAACCTGTTGTTGCTAATGAATATAGCAAAATGATTATCTTTGCAGACCAACAGGCAACTAGTTAAATAAGCTGTTAAGCTTGACAGATCCAGCAAAATTAGAAATATGCTTGCACATTTTCTGAATGGGTGAAGGTACAACATTTTTTTTAAAATCAGGTATTAGAAGTAAAACAATTATGATGATAGAAATCTTTTCGAACGTGATAAGGCCACTCCAATTGGAACTGAGTTTCAAAGGTTTGATGTGAAGATGTTAGACACCGCATTTGTTCAAAATATGATTAAATTGTTCTCTTTCTCGAAACAAAAATAGAGTGTGCATACTGATCAATCCAAGCATATCAGCAAAGTAAAAATATACTTTTCAATCTGATTTGATCCACTAAAACTAAATGTTATCTTAATTATAATTCAAAAATAACAAGCAAGGTAATCTCTGATTATTCCGGTTAATACATAATTCAAAAATGATGGTTTTGTAATTGTTAAATGAATTGTATCTCCTTGAGATTCACCATTTTAACAAGATTAAATTGAATGCCTCTCTTATAACCAGATGAAGTAAGGCAGATAATTTTAAGTGTGCAGCTTGGGAAGTATTCAGTTCATAGTTTTCTCACCAAATGCAGGGACTTCTAAAGAGGATATTCGTATATACCAATTTTTTTTTCATTTTGATTCGTAATCATGGGTTAGTCTTGAAAGGGACATGAGACACAGATGCATCCTCAGAAATCTGTTAACATGTTCTTTATAAAATTCACTGAATCTAAATCCAAAAGAGAAAAAGCTGAAAAATCTGAGCAGGTCTGGCAGCATTTATAAGGAGAAAAAAAGCTGACATTTCGAGTCCAGGTGATCCTTTGTCAAAGCTAAAAGGCATAGAAAGTGCGAGATGTTTATACTGCAGGGGGAGGGAATGAAAGATGAGTTATAGCCATAAAAACCAAGGGAAAAGGCTGCTAATGGTAGTCCACAGAGAGAATAAAGGGTGGGAATGGCCAAATGGCAGAGAAGCTGTAAGCTGTGACAGATGAAGATGTTGAGGGGGGGGGTCACAAAGGGTCATCTGGAACAGAAACATCAGCTCTTTTCTCTCCTTACAGATGCTGCCAGACCTATTGAGATTTTCCAACATTTCCTCTTTTGCTTTCAGATTCTAGCATCGGCAGTATTTTCCTTTAATCCACAGAATCTAAATCACTGATTGAATTGCATTAAGAATTGAATTCTTTTGGATTGGATTACTTGAATTTGTTACTTTAAAAGGAGATTCATTAATGTGCTTTTATTATATTCTTGTTGACCTCGGGTTGAAATACTTCGTACACATCCACGGGGCCTGTTTTGCTAATGCCTTTGTGCTGGAACAGAATCTCAACCATCCTTGTTTCAGGTGAGAGATCCTGTTCTAATCCATTTATATGGCTAAGCACTGCCTGAAAACCTGTTCCTGTTGATCTCCTGTAAGGAGATTTGGTAATATGGAATATTTCCAATAAATCCTTCAAATACCTATTCTTCCTATTTGTACAAATATATAAATGATTTGGAGAGGGAGTAAGTGTAGTGATCAGCAAGTTTGCAGATGACACAAAGATGGCTGGACTTGCGGATAGTGAGGAGCATTGTCAGGCGATGCAGCAGGACATAGATAGGCTGGTAGCTTGGGCAGATGGAATTCAATCCTGGTAAATGTGAGGTGATGCATTTCGGGAGAAAGAATGTAGCGGGGAGGTATATAGTAAAGAGTAGACCTATTAAGAGTATAGAAACGCAGAGGGACCGGGGGGTGCAGATGAACAAGTCTCTGAAAGTGGCAGAGCAAGTGGAGAAGGTTGTGAAGAAAGCATATAGTATGCTAGCCTTTATAGGAAGATGTATAGAGTACAAGAGCTGGCCTTTAATGTTGCAGTTGTATAAAACGTTGGTTACACCTCATTTAGAATACTGCGTCCAGTTCTGGTCGCCTTACTACCGGAAGGACATGGAGGCTCTGGAGAGAGTGCAGAGGAGGTTTACCAGGATGCTGCCTGGTATGGAAGATCTGAGTTACGAGGAGAGGTTAGGCAAATTGGGACTGTTTTCCTTAGAAAGACGTAGACTTAGAGGAGATCTAATAGAGGTGTACAAGATTATGAGGGGTATAGATAGAGTAAACAGGGTTAAGCTTTTTCCTAGGATGGACTCGAATAGCACGAGGGGTCACGGGCTTCGGGTGAGGGGGGTAAGGTATAATTTGGATGCTAGAGGGAGTTTTTTCACACAGAGGGTGGTGGGGGTATGGAATGCGCTGCCAAGTAAAGTGGTGGAGGCAGGTACTCTGGAGTTATTTAAGAAATACTTACATGGGCACATGAACAGAATGGGAATGGAGGGGTATAGAAAACTGATTTAAAATATGGATCATGAGCCTTGGGAGTCCCTGGGAAGTGTGTAAATAGATGATGATATTGATGTACTTGTTTTTATCCTACAGATGCTTTGGTCCATCTTGTTGTCTAATAAGGGGCGTACACGCGATGGGTCGTGAGAGGGCTGCTCTTGGATTTTTTTGAGAGTATCCTAGTGCTTCACGTCGTTAGTGTACACTTGACCTGGACCATTTGATGGGCAACATGACAGCTCAGTGACCATCGCTGTGCTATGCAGATACATGGATTTGGGCCTGTGTCTGTAGGAGTTTGCGCATTCTCCCCGTGCTTGCGTGGGTTTTCTCCGGGTGCTCCGGTTTCCTGCCACATCCCAAAGATGTGCTCTTAGGCTAATTGGCAAAACAAATTCTCCCTAAATTGTCTCAAATTTGGTTTTTAATCCATAGATCTAAAAACATTGGCAGGGATCACGGGTAGAAGTGGGAACATCAGGGTGGCGGCGCAGGCTCGTTGGGCCGAAGGGCCTGTTTCCCATGCTGCTTTTTTCTTTGTTCCTTAAATATAACTAATTGTTTATAGTCTGACAATGTTATCCTTTCAATCACTAAAGTAAAAGAGGTCATGTGGTAGTATGTGATACAAAGAAGGGAGCTGAGGGTGCAAGGGATCAGTGAACAGCCCCTAGAAATCACTGGCCTAGATCTCACAGACCTGACACTACTGCCCTTTCTCTTGGTGTTCCTGATCCCAGTGGAAGGAGGAGTGGGCAGCATAGACTAAATCCAATGAGCAAAGTTAAGAGTCCAGTGAAGAGAGTGCATAGTCTCTTTTAATGGCACCAGCTGCTGTTTTCAGAATTGTCACTGGCCTGTTGTTAAGAAAGTGGATTGGGCTCGTGAAGGTTGGATCAGATGGTTGGGACGGTGTGATTTAGAGGGGTCAGCTGTGGAATTAGTCAGGTGTTTCTAACTCTCTAAAGTTTCCGGGGTGTGTATACAGATAAGTCTCCTGTATCCAACTCAAGTCTCCACCCTGAGCTGGGTCGGAGACTTTGTGTAGGTCTTGGACAGCAGTTTAAACTTCTAAGGCATGTCCCTGTCTTGCATCTTTTGATGTACATCCCATCTCTGGTGATTGATAGACAAGAATATTTGGGCCACTGTGTTTTAGCTCCGTGTTGGACATACCCCAGATTACATGGGATATGGGGATATATGGGGCATAAAAATATAGGAATTTGACATGCTCATGTCATGAATAATTAATATAAAGCTTTCACGTTTCATTTTCCAATGACCCATTTACTGGCAGGTAAAGTACTGGGCAGTGAAGCAAAACATGTTTCAAGACTTTTACTGCTTTAAAATGAGACTCTAATGCATTTGTGATTCTGATCAGACGATCAGAAGATTGCAAGCATCAAGGAGAAAAACATCCCATTAAATGTTGAACAATTGACTTTGACTAAGGAGCACTATGGCAGATCTTTGTAAAATGTTTTCCTATTCCCAAATTAAATTGATGCATCTGTTCATGTTCCTGATTTTCTTTTAGTACGTTGGGATCAAACATTGTGAACCTGCTGCTTACCACCCCCAACATTAATCTCATCAGGATGAATGGAAGTGGGTATGGAAAACTTTGGTTGACCAAATAGGGTGGTCATACTTTGTCTGTTACTATTTCTGGGAGTCAGCCTCCCTCCTGTTCTATCCTATCCAATGACCATTCTTCATTTGGGAAGTCAGTTATTGAGTATTGGCAATCAAATCAAATCTGATGTTATTAAAATCAATGTCCTTCACAAAATAAAACTTCATACTTACATGAGTCAACATATCTTTCTGATAAATGAGTTTGCTTTTATCTGCCTATTATCAAAAAGATAAGCACAAGTAATGAGAACCACCTGCCTGATTGTCACTATATGGATTTTAGCTTTTTGAAAACTATTTTTTAAAAATAATTTCAATATTTTAATCTCCATCTGACATATGGACTGTTAGTTAATATGAAGACTATAAACTCTAAGCCTCGGGGGTGGGGGGTGTGGAGAGGTCAGGAAAAAGTCATCAATGAAGGTGCAAATAACAATAACCACCATTGGTCTGTAGAATTATATTTCATTACTTCATGATAAAGGCCACAAAAGTTAGCCATCACTGTATTGGTGGGGTAGCATTTGTAGATTAATTATTCCTCTGCAAGCAAATAATGTTTTCACCTATGATGCTTCTGCCATTCCCATTTTTAAGTTATATCTTACCCTTCATACTCAGCCAGCCTGTGATTTTTCCCAATTCAAGATCAGCGTGCTGTGAATTAGGGAACACATTTCTCCCTGGTATGTCCCCAGTCCCACATCAAAATGAATCTGATTCCCTGCTGACTGTTCCTGGCAACCACTTTGTGTGTCCTGCCAGTCCATCATCAGTCCAAAATCACTCTATTATCTGCATCACTCATTAATCAATTTCTATTCTGGAAACAGTAAGGAATTAATATCAGGAATGTCATGCACAAGTTTGAATGTGCAGTGACACTAAATTGGCACACAATTCCAGACTAGCTCTGGGAATTTGTTTTCTTTAGCAATGGCATCTGTTCTCAATTGTGACACTAAACCCATAAAATATGATAAAGGCAAATTACTGCAGATGCTGAAATCTGAAACATAAACAGAAAATACTGAAAAATCTCAACAGGTCTGATAATAGAGCTACCATTTCGAGTCTGGATGACTCTCCATCAGAGTTCTGATGAAGACCATCCAGACTTGAAACATTACCCCATAAAATGTGCCCTGTTTATGTACCTCCCACACACAGCATTCCCCATCAGAATGTCAGCGGTATGATTTGTAAGCCTGGGAAGCAGAATGTCATTCATATATTGAAATGATAGCAGTCTGCTTACTTGAGAAAGGATATTCTGACACTGGAGGGGTGCAGAGGAGATTCACTAAGTTGATTCCGGAGTCGAAAGGGTTGGCTTATGGCTTATAACTGGGGTTATACTCATTGGAATTCAGAAGAATGAGGGGACAACTTATAGAAATATATAAGATTATGAAGGGAATAGATAAGATAGAAGCAAGGAAGTTGTTTCCACTGGCGGGTGAAACTAGAGTAAGGGGGCATAGCCTCAAAATAAGGGGAAGCAGATTGAGGACTGAGTTGAGGAGGAACGTCATCACCCAAAGGGTTGTGAATCTATAGAATTCCCTGCCCGGTGAAACAGTTGAGGCTACCTGATTGAATATTTTTAAGGTAAGGGTAGATACATTTTTGAACAGTAAAAGAATTAAAATTTATGATGAGTGGACAGGTAAGTAGACCTGAGTCCATAAAAAAAATCAGCTATGATCTTATTGAACAGCGAAACAGGCTCAAGGGGGCCAAATGGCTTGTTCTTGTGTTCTTATATCTGTTGATAGCTACTGAAGACATTATCATGCTAGTTACAGTGTGAAAACTTCAAATTGTGGAAGAAATAGTTCAAAACATGATTTTAGATGGGGAGGTGATTAAACTGAAGTACCTACTAAGCAAGCCTAATGCTACACTTGTCCGTGATGTCATTAAAAGTCTAGTCAAACAAACCTTCCCATCTTTAACAACTTCTACTAAAATATTCAACTATTTCATTTACTGATAACATTAACTCCTTAGTATTTGCCATCACTAAGTAGAAAAACAGATGTTAATGCTTGCTCAAAACATTCCACTGTGTAATAAAACTGATGCATTTAGTAAGTGCGTGTTCATTTGCATTGATTTATTGCAGCAGCATTGATGGTACACTAGCATAATCTTGTCAGTGCTGCCAAAATTCTTGCCAAGAATCAAACCCATTTAAAACAAACAGTAGCTCACAAAGTTACTTTTAAAAGGATAACTTAACAACGTGCCTCTCTGATGTACATTCAGTGACACAAATCAACCATTAGAGACTATTTTCTGCTCCTGTGTGGGGGTAGAAAGCTATAGTATTTCCCTCTGCAGAGCCCACAGGAATATGTGACGCTTCCCTCAATAATTATGCAGCTAGTGGTTTCTTGACAGTTTATATGGTGGGGCAGGCAGGGTGTTGCCAGCATATTCAAGCACCATATGTAAAAGCTGCTGTTCCTGTCAAATCTGAACAGTGGCCTAGGAAATGGTTTGAAGATGACAACCTGCACACACAGTTAGTGACATGTCTCTGGAGGTATTGCTGAAAGCAGTAGAGAAGGGGGCGTCCAGTACAACAAGGTTGAATGGAGGAGGACCACGTGACTCACTAGTGCTACACGGGAGGCAGATATCAGAGTGGTGACTGTGAACAGCATACATACACAAGGATAGCCCTGCAGTTCAGGAAAAGGATGAATAACCTAATCTATGCTATGAGAATAAGTGAACCATTTACTGTTCAAACTCACTGGGTGATGAACATCAATGTTGCCCAGTCAAAAGGCTTCTCAACATGAGTACTGAGGCTTCATATCATACTACAGCCCATCTTTTCTGCAGGTACAGAGGTAACTGCAGGCTAGACAAGCACAGGAACAGAAATAAGCCATTTTGCCCCTTAAGCCTGCTCCACTATTCAATAAGATCATGGCTGATCTGCTGTGTTTCCAATTCCACATACCCATTACCCCCACTACCTCAGGTTCTTGTTAGGCAAAGGAAATCAATCTACAATCTGTAGGGAACAGAGTTAATATTTTAAGCCTGCTTGGCTTTTTATCAGAATCTGTCTACCTCCTCCTTAAAAATATTCAGTGACCTGCCTCTGCCACCTTCTGAGACAGAGTCACAAAACTCTCTTGGGGAGGGAAAAGAGTTCTCCCCATCTCTGTTTTCAGAGCATTTTAAAACAGTACCCCTAATCTTGGACCAGCCTATGAGAGGAAACATTTGTTTCACATCCATCCTGTCAACACCATCAGGATCTTCTATATTGAGATCAAGAAGCCCTTCACTCTTCTAAACTTCAGTTGATCCAAGCCCTATCTGACCAGCGGTGGTAGTGTGGTCCTTTTAAGGGTAAGCCAACATTGGTCACATGGTCTGATGAGCCTGTCACAGCAGAGTATGCAAACATGGGCCAATCATGATGGAGAACAGGGATCAGGGAAAAGGTTGCCCCTTTGTTTGAGCTTGGGAATTGGAGAGTGAAGACCTGTCAGAATTCTGGTCTATTTTTAAGTCAAGTTTTTAGTCAGGTGATTTACTCCTGCTGAGTTGTGGCTGTGCCTCGCACTATTACATTGGCAATGAAGTAAATTGGGACTCCAGTTTCTGGAATGAGAGAGGAAGGTCTTGCTTTGGAAGTCCTCTGAGAAAATATTTCTGCAATAACAGTAAGTGATAAATAATTCTGCTCATTGAGAAAATCAATCTTTTTGAACCAGAGGCCGAATTTTGGGTTCAGAATTATAGAAATTACAGCAGAGGATAATTAAAAGGTTATTCTGCTTACAGTATATGGACTGCAGACTTTTAATCCTATTAGAAAGTGAATGCTCTTAGAAGTGCTTGACACTTAAGTCTTTTAACCAGCTTGTAAGATTGGTAAAGGGGAATTATAACCCCACACACCTTGTCATCGTGCAATGTTATAAATTTAATTCTGCTATAAGGGACCCCACCCCCCACAAGAGTGACAATTGTGGCATACATCACCTAATTGATATAATATGTGGAGCAATGTGAGTTTGGATCATCATGGAGTGACATGCTGTGAGACCGATTAGTTTGCGGCATGAATAATGTAAAATATGCACAGAAAAAACTGCTAGCAGAGTTAAGATTTCCTTAGAGGAAGCCATGAAAATAGCTCAGGCGATTGAGTGTGTGGAAAGAAAGTGCTCTTGAGTTACAGTATGTGCAAACAGACGAGGTGAATCGTCCATGGTGGGAAAATGTTGCAAATCAGCAGGCGAGATGTAAGGGTTCAGAAAGCGCAGAATGCAGTTCACTGAACAAGATGGGGCAGAAAACAAAAAAAAATCATGTTACTGATCCAGAAATTCTACTGAATGCTATTGCCGGGAGATCACCGCGAGGAAGAATATAAAGTCAAGGATTTTATTCCAATTGATGAGGCCACATCCAAATTCAGTGCCAAGCCAAACAAAATGCTGTACCCAGTTTAAAAAAATGGACTCCAGTGCATAATCTAAAATGTGAGTCAGAAGAGGAAGCTGAGGCATATCAAGTTAATAATGTCAAGATGACAAGATCAGACACTGATCCAGCAATACTGACCTGTATTCCTCTGATAGTGTCAAGTTCAGTGGGATTGGTTACACCTGAGGAAGGGCCCTGTGTTATTCCAGTGAGGATTGGAGAAGATATGTGATCTGATGCACTGATACAAACTGTAAACCACCTGACTAGTGGTTCAAGCTATGGCTGCCTCAACAGAGGCAGATCCTGCCAGAGAACTGAAAAGCCTAAGACCTCTCATATTTCAAACTGGCCAGAGAAGAATCCGAGGTTTGATTTAGGATTCAGTACCTGGGAGTTAAAATGCATTACAATGAAATTTGTGATAGTTTTCATTTAATCAGAATGAATCTTCATATTATACATTGTTTATTTTTCTTCTAGTATTAGTATTAACGTATAAAGGAAAGTTTCTTAGTTTCACTTCTCAGCAGGTCTTGATTATTCACTAAACCATCATAAAATGCCTTGATTTTTATGCTATGTGGAGGTTGAGTCTCCTGTGCTGTTGGCAAGAATCTGATCCACTTGTTAGCCATGGGGATCGAACCCTGTACTGTGACATGAATCTGATCCACACGTTAACCATTGAGCTAACTCATCCTGAAGGAAAGTTATTGAGCAGAAATTTAACACTCTCCTGGCTCCTCCCAGTAGCTTAAGTGGAAACTGTGCCAGTGAGGGACGGTTAAAATACAGCGGCCTGATCTTGTTGATCACAGTTTTAAATGGTAGATACCAGGATTGCTATTCAGAACTGGTGGCTCCTCTTTAAAAAAAAAATGCAGATTAAGTCTCGATGATATAATTGGAAGCTGACTTTGATTTTAATATTGGCCCAGGATGTGAAGCAGGTGCAACTTGCTGAATGAGCTGACAATAATAGTGGTTTAATTCCTTGTTGAGTTTATTTTTTTTCTTTTGATGGAAACAACAAGCGCAGGATTTCCCACACCGCCAAACCTCTTCTTCCCAAACCACTAAATACCCCAAATTTCACCATCCCACCCACTACCTCAGATCTGACTGGTGGCCTGTGGGACATTTGATTTTTCCAAAGCTGGCTAGCTGCTTCCTGCTAACTACCTGGGTTTTGGACCAGAATATCAGCCAATGGCATATTTAAATTGGTTGGCCCTCCCACTGTCACTTATGAGGCTGGTTTTCTATTTGGGAATGTATATTTATTTTTGATTTGATTCATTATTGTCCCATGCATTAGCATACAGTGAAAAAGTATTGTTTCCTGCACACCAAACAGATAAAACATACCATTCATAGAAAAGGAAATGAGAGAGTGCAGAATGCAATGTTACAGTCATTGCTAGGATGCAGAGAAACACCAAATTAATATAAGGTGAGTCTGTTCAAAAGTCTTGCAGCAGGGAAAAAGCTGTTCTTGAGTCGGTTAATATGTGTCCTCAGAAATTTGTATCTTTTTCCTGACAGTAGAAGGTGAAAGAGAGGATGTACGGGTAATGAATTCTTGATTATGTTGGCTGCTTTTCCGAGGCAGCAGGAAGTGTACACAGTGTCAATGGATGGGAGGCTGCTTTGAAGGATGGACTGGGCTTCATTCAAGACCCTTTGTAGATTATTGTAGTCTTGCATAAAACAGGAGCCACATCAAACAGCGATACAACCAGAAAGAATGCTGTTTATGCTGCATCTGTAGAAGTTATTGAGTATTGTGGCAGACATGCCAAATTTCCTTAGTCTCCTGAGGCAGTAGAGGCATTGGTGGCTTTCATGGAAGAAGTTAGAAGAGATTATGTCTGGGGTGCGTAGGGTCCTTAATTATGCAGACTGATTTGTTGAGTGAGGCAGTGGGAAGTGTGGACAGTGTTAATGGGTGGGAGGCTGAGTGACGGACTGGGTTTCGAAAGTAGAAGACAGTATTCCAGGATGCATGGAGGTTCTTGATTAATGCTATGATTTAACTTTCTAATGGTATCTTGCAATAATTGTTGCATAGAGCAGCTTGCTTTTAATCCTTGAATTTGCAAACAGCATGTTTTCTTGCAGATACTATACCATAACTGGATGGCAGGATAGCACAACAGTTAGCACTGCTGCTTCACAGCGCTAGGGTTCCTGTTTCGATTCCCAGTTTGGCTCACTGTCTGCGTGGATTTCATCCAGGTGCTACAGTTTTGCCCCATAGTCCGAAAGACATGCTAGTTAGGTGCATTGGTCATTCTAAGTTCTCCCACAATGTACCTGAACGGGTGCCACCGGAATGTAGTGACTAGAGGATTTTCACAGTAACTTCACTGCAGTGTTAATGTAAACAGACCTGTGACACTAATAAATAAAACTTATTAATTTTCTAAATTTCTTTTTTCTGTAAGGCTTGAATGGTAAATTTTATTCAAGAACTCATGAAAAGCTAATTTTAGAAGCAAGTGCTTTATACCACAGAACTGATCAATAAATTAAAGGGATTAATTACATTCTGTTGTCTGACCCAAGATTTGTTAGTTAATTCAGACATTCCGGATAGCTATTTATCAGAATGTGGAGCTGCAGTAACCTTCGTACTTGCTATATAATACCTGACTGGATATATCTGAGTTGTGACGGTGCATATTTTACAAGAGGAAAATGACCTATTAGCTGAATAAAATTCATCTTCCTGAAAGAAAAGAATCCAAGTATTCTATAATTTAGAGACAACTCCAATATTTATATAGACAGAGAAGTCAAAAAATAGCACAGCAAAGTGACATTAAATATTGTATAACTTTCAAGGCCAATCCTTCTTGATTTTAATCAGAGGAAAGGTGGTAACTTGCTTCTTATTTGTTTTTATTTTGAAGTGTGTATCATGGTCAGACTTATTCGCTTTATGGCATTATAACTGCAACAAGAAAAACACCAACCTTTATCAAGAATTTTCAATGTGAAGAAAGTCTCGAGACATTTCACAAATTGAGTTCAGTGGAAAAGAAAAGCAGGCCACTTGATCCGTACACTATCCATCAGCTTAGACATCAACTCCCTTTACTGCTAGAGTTTGGCTTCAACTGGTCAAGGCCTCTTCAGCAGCTGTGACCTCCACCACCTAGATGAATAAGGAACACCCAATACCTCGAGTTTCCCTGTACAGTACATACCATTCTGACTTGAGAATATATCAGCTTTCCTTTACTGTTGCAAGACTAAATTCCAAAAAGCTGCTGTGCAGTTAGGGTACATTTATCAGACTGTCAAAAGTGGTTCAAAAAGGTCTACCGTCATCACCTCAATGGAACCCAGGGCAGGCCATTGACAACAATGCCTGCATCATAAGAATGAATAAAAAAATGTATTGCACTGAATTGATAAAAATGAGCATAATGATTGGCATTGTGTGCACAGTATAACTGTTTTGTCATGTGGTTAATTCAGGTACACATAGCATCATCCTGATACAAATCTAAGCATGTTTGCATAACAGTTGAATTGGTTAATTTTTTCCAACCAGATTTTTAAGTGAGTAAATCACATCACCAAAAATTATGATCAACCAATGGTTTCTAGAGACCATTAAATAGTTTAGCGTAAATTGAATAATCCATAAAATTGAGTGCTTTAGAAATAGATTCTCGATGGACTTTAGTCACTGAACTCATTCATAAGATTTGTCTCATTGACGTAACTGGATGAAACTAAACCAGCTACCCTTTGTGTACTGTTTGACCTTTGGTAATCTGCACCTACTTTATTAATAGCCAAAATCTCTTTTCCACCAGATTATTACCTCTTGTGAATGTATATAAAATGAAAACACAAAAAATCAAACAGTTTTTAAGTCTTACTTGACAAATAAGTTTACAGGTTTGATTTGGCTTACACATTTGAATAAACTTATGGTTGAATTATTGGAAAGGAGGCAATAGTTGTTCATTTGTCTGTCATATTATTATTTAAAGAAATACAAGATTTGAAGCATTGAGATATGTTAAAATGATTTAGGATTTCATTGGAGTTTCATCCATTGGAAAGAATGCTTGTACATTTTAAAGCAAGTATCCAAAGCAGCTGTATCACATGTTTTTAAGATGGTATTTTTCCAGACTGCCATGATAATATGAACTGTAGCATAATAGGAGAACTGATGTCAGCAGATGTACTAACATCATGCTTAATGTCAATCTTCCAACTGAAATCAGCAAATTTCAATTATTTGACCCAGGTATTTGATTTAAAAAAAGGTGTTTGGGTTTCTTGGAGCTGCTCTGAAATTAATTCATTCAACAATATTCTTGAGAATTGCATTCTCACTCAAATTTAATTTTGACCATAATATGACATCCCAATTAAAAATCATTTGTTCATGTCCACTTATTTGTACAAACTTAACTTATTCTGGCATTTTTAGTGGGAGCACCACAACTTCATGAATCTATTGGTGTGGAATTACCAGAGGAAAGCTTGTTGAGGAGCAGGGCAACTGTGCACCTATGGACACTGAAGTTTGTAGTTCGATTTACTCCAAATAATTGAGTGTTGACAGTTTTTCCATGATTTTGAATGTAAAATGCAAACCATTAATATGAAGAAAATGCTCTTTTGTTTCACCTTTTGAAAGGTGTAAATCATAATGTACTTAGGATAGTTGTCTGCATAAATTGCTGTTCCCCAACTCAGATTTATTAATTTACCATTGCCATTTGTTGCCCACTCTATCCTATTTTGATGGAAATCTCTTCAATTTCCCCCGCACATCTTTCCTTTCCTGATGATACATAGCTCCATTACTGCTCTCCAGTATTTTATCCAAGCAACCACTACTTGATAGCAAACTGTTTGGCCACATGCAATATTATGCATCTGTCCTCACCAGTGGCCACATACATGTCCAGTTAATAATCAGCAGATGGAAGCCAAGCCAGTTGTTTCCACCTTCTTGGCTCATATCGTTCAGTGAGTTTATCCAGTGAGCAACTCAATCCTAGCAAACCAGTTAAATTTTAAGTTCCATATCTGGTCCATTTCAAGTCAGCTGTCTACAATTTAGTGTGTTCCCGAACCAAATGTAATTATTTTGTTATTAACATCAGGAGTCTTTATCATCAGTTCAGATCTCACATGGAGTTTTAGCAAATGCCGACTGAGAATTGAAGTAGCCAGGATACACTGGCAGCCTTCATTCAAAGATGATAAATTAGTTATTACTCAGCCAGATAAGTTACAATAGCATATTGACCCGGTAGAGATTTTTGTCATATTGGGCACTTATAGATCAACATCAGGTCATGCTTAGTGCAGTTCAAAAGAGTCATTTCAGTCCACATATATATTATTTCCAAATATATCAGTGGGGTGACTCAGATCAATCTATTTCACAACAGACAGGAATTGATTTTGTTGCTTTGTTTCTTAAAAACTAAATGGGAGAATTCGGGATTAATTCAGACAGATGGTTCCTCCTTCTCCTCTGAATAAATCAAGTCAGTAATGTACAATGTATGGTATGGAAACACTATGAGAAAACTATCATGCAGCTGCTGTTAATTAAGGTTGTAAAGATTTGTACAACATAATTCTGGGAGTTAAAGGTATTATAACATGATATACGGAATCAAAAGTTGAAGAACGAACCTACTAGGAAGTAACCTTTAGAGAGTCGTTATCAACTGTAAATGTTTGCAATTAAATAAGATGTAGGGACAACTCCTATATTCAGTGTTCTGACCATTGAAACTCAGAATGCTGAATGCCTTGTTCAGCACCCTGTGACTCCAGATCTCTCTGTTTTATAACTCTCTCCAATGCCATGGCATTAACTGGGTACGTCCTGCCCCAATTCAATCTATCAAAATGCATCACCTCACATTCATCTAAATTAAACTCCAACTGCTATTTATCGGCCCACTGGCCCAGTTGACCAAGATGATGTATTTTGTCTCTGCAGGACAGTTAAGGATGCTTTCTTAATTTATTCATCATAGGATGTGGACATTACTTGCTTGGCCTGTATTTGTTGCTTATCCCAAATTGCCCATGAGAAGGCAGTGATGAACTACCGCCTTGAACTGGTACATTGTGATACACAGTGCTGTTTGAACAGAAGTGCAGGATATTTACTCAGTGACAGTGAAGGAAAATTAATATAGTTCTAAGTCAGGCTAGTGTGTGGCTTGGAGGAGAACTTGCAATTGGTGTTTCTGTGCATCTGTTGACCTTGTGCTTCGATGTTGTAGATGTCACAGGTTTGGAAGGTGCTGTCAGGGGAGGATTGATGAGTTGCTCAAACTTGTTCACCGCAGACTACCAAACGTGTAACTTGCAATGAATGATTGGTTAATAATCTTGCTATTCTCTTTTTCTGCTGTGTGTTTACCAATTATGAAAATCAAACATATGAGTGGTGTTTGAAATCTAACTAATTGGTAGGTCAAAATAGCAATCAAATGTCCCTTACTTAGGCACTCTGGGAATTTCATTGACAAATCTGATAACAGTTTTAAAGTAGCCCTGTCCACAATCTATAAGATAACGTTGTAAAGCATTTTTTATTCATCCATGAGATGTGGACATTTATTGCTCATTTCTAATTGCTCTCGGGAAAGTGGTTGTGAACTGCTCTACTCCTATTGTAAAGAGGGGAATGTGCAATGCTTGAGGATTTAGTGCTTCTGTTTACCAAGCCTCTTACCTTGGATTACATCTTGCACTCTGTGTGAACTGGGCGCAGCAGTCTATCTGTTGATGAAGTAAGAAATTGTGGGTGATTGGGAAAACGAGTGAAGCAGGAGGCATTGACTTGAACAGGGAAGGAGTTGAGTGACACAAAAACAGGAAGTGCTGGAAAATCTCAGCAGGTCTGGCAACATCTGTTGAGAGGGAATGTGCTGTATTCTCTCTTCGCAGATACTATCAGACCAGATAAGATTTTCCAGCATTTTCTGCATCTGTTTCAGATTCCATCATCCACAGTATTTTGCCTTTATTTAAGGAGTTGTGAGTTGGAGCAATAAGGGATGGTAATTGAATGCTTCCTTCTTCTCACATTTGAGTGTGGGGCAAGCAATGGCCTGTGCCGTGGAGTTGGAGGAGCACCTACATTGGGCTCTACATTGAAGTATTTTTATTTAAAAACATGCAAGTTGAGTCATGGCCTGCAAGCAGTTCTTTAAGGATTGCCTGTTAGACTACGTGTAGACCACATTTTCTATTTGTGTTCAGAAGAACCTAATTTCAAGACATTAAACGCTTAATTTTTATTTGAAAGGAACATGTTTCAGGTCCAGGCCCAGGATGCCCATTGTGATGACTAACAATGTGGTGGTCAGATCCTTTTACGTACATTTAACTCCTGTAAAACTACATGGTATTGTCAAAATTCTGGGTCCATGTCATGAATGGAATGTTAAAAAAAAAATCACCTCATAAAGAGCAGAGAATTCAAGTTTAAAAAAGACTATGTGGAACTCTACTAATTGTTTTGTGGATTTATCATTGCATTTTGGTTTGTATGGTCCATTTAATTTCTACTCCAGTCTGCAAATTGGCTTTTAATTCAATGTAATTTTACAACCTTTAAAAGGCTCTGATCCAGAACTTCGTGAAACATCCCTGATAATCCAGTTGTACAAATAGTCCTCACCTTCCAGCTTACTCACTTAAAAATTCAGTTGACTATTAGTGCTTAAACCAAGCTGATTAAGCTTGAAATTATTTGTTCTTAAGATGGACGTTTGCCTCTGAAATGTTCTGAATCATTCTGTCTGTTGCAGCTAACTATTCTACAATTCACTGATTCATGCTTCACTACTGTTATGAAGCTGGCTCTTTAGCAGTTCAACCTGGTCAGTAACATTGAGTAAGTGATAAATTTTGCCAGCTCGGATGTCTCTGGATTCCATTGTAAAGATGCTGACCTTTAAGTTGGTGACCTGTGTAGAGCCAATTGAAGCGCTGTGCTTTGTTCTGCAAGTTCAAACATTGCTGAATGCATCATAAGTGCCACATGTTTACATCACCACCATCTCTATATATTTCTATCTCTGCTGTTTCTCTCTATATTTGCAAATCAAGACGCGTAATCATAATGCAGGGCCATCAACTAAATCATTGTTATTTGGTAATCTGCTCCCATGTGGATGCCTAGACATACTATGGTCGACACAGAACTTAAAATTATCTCTAAGGTAATAGCTATAATGCTCAGCAGCTGCATTCAAATGAGTACTGAAGTGCCACGTGGGCCTAAATAGCCTTTGTGTCAATAGTTGTGGCACCTGTCACTCAAGGGCCATTTGCAGATCAAACAATGAGGTTCTAGGCTAGGAGAATTCTTAGAGGTAGTCTCACAGAGAGAACTGTTGCTGGTAGAATACATATACATTATAGCCTGTAACAGTATGTCTGGACTATAGACAGCCTCAGTAAAACTTGAATTACAGATACCATGTCATGTCTTGAGAACTCTTGGTTGATACAATATATTCTGTGGATGGTTGATGCTGTTTGTGCAGCCCAGTTCAGATAAGGACCCTTTGCAGTGCAATGCTCTATAAAGTGCAACAGACTACAATGACCTTAGCTCCATCCCTGGAACTAATGGCTCTGTGGATTTTTTGAATAATTGAGCTATGGCACCTTTTAGGATGGCAGGCGACATTGTACTTTGTTCTATGCCTTGAATACATAAAGGCTGCACACTGATAGTTTAAATTCCCATCTACCCGTGAAAAGTTTGAATTGATGTTAAAGACCCTTGTATGTGCCACGAATACTGTTTTCCGAGAGGAAATAGATGAGTCGAGAGCAGCCGACAAACTAAGCCTTTGTGACATACGTGATACAAGTGTGCAGTATAGTTTGAATGGTTCTGATAAACGGCTTGTCATTGCTGGGAATTACAGAAAAGTTTTAAGACTCAAGGTTGCAGTCACCTTGATTGTGATAACCACACCATTAAAGTAGCTCACAGGGTTGGCTACAGAATTGTATGAAGTTTGGTATCAATCCCTTGTGCCAGTTTAGTCTCTGCATATACAATTTGCCTGACATGACCAGGTGCAAATGGCTAAGCCTGTGAATACATCGGTTGACTTAAGGATGAGCCCTTATTGATTTTCTAAGGTGTAAGCATGCACTTGCATGCATACTTCCTCTTTGTCCTCCAAAACCTGCAAATGGAAGGGGGTTTGTTTATAGGGAAATCCACAGTTTGTCTAAAATCAACAAATAATCACATTGCTGGGGAAACAAATGCAGCTTTGAGAAGTTGTCAATATATTATCCTAACTTCCTTTCTTGTGACAATATAGCACAGAAGCAATGAATGACAAACAGCCTTGCAGAAAGCAGAAAACTAGCAATACATGTTTAATTGTAAGTGAGACATTCCGATCAATGATCATTTTGAATGATTGCCGGGAAAAATGGTCAGATGCTTTAATGCAATGTGCAAACATCAGCCAACTAAGGATATTGAGAGTTAACACACAGCATGTGCGTCTTGGTCATGTTATTTTGCACCCTGCTCACTGGATAACAAAACAGCATCAGACATTAACACTTTTAACTCACACAGCTGGTGCCTAATGCACAGCAACATACAGGTTCAAAAGCTGAGACCAACAGCTCCAATATTTGATGAGTGATGTCTATATTAAAAGGAAGCTCAGAAGTTAAATAGTTAATGCATAGATTCTCAGAGGGAAAAAATATCTTTTGACCTCAATGAAACCAGCTGAGTGATTGGAGCATTACTCCAATGAGTGGTGCTCAGTTTGATGTCTATCTGCAAATAGCAATTGGTTTGGGAGTGCTTTATCCATACTTTGTCAATATTCATAAGTGCCTTAGACAAGGATATCAACATAAATGTTTAGCTTTGCATTTATGAAGCACGCGGTACTGGCATAAATCAATGCAAATAAAATTGTCAAGCCAATATAATGCAATCTTAAATAAGCAATTGCAATGGATTGCAATCCTTTCTGTTAGCATAAGATTACGATGAAAATTTACCAACCTTGATCAGTGCATGCACAATGGGTTCGTGATTTCTTCTAGTGAAACATACGTATAAAAATATGACTTACCAGTTATTTGATTACATTATTCTCAGGTAATGTAAGGGCAAGTGGGAGTACACAGAGTAATAAAAGTAAATGCAAAACAATAAGACTTTTTTTTGATAAACCAACTCTGATTTGTGAAAATGAAAGCAAAACTGTTCTTTATTTGAAATATGTATTGACTGATTCATATTTGGATTACCAAGCAGTAAAATGCTGAATATGTTCAGCACGTAGATTTTGATTCTTCAAGGACCAAAATAGAGCATCATTTTTAAAATGGGGAGTTGATCTGAAAGAAACGGTTAATGCAGTATCTGAAATCTTCTGGAAAAATTATAAATACTGATTTATCGATATTTTAAATGTGCATGTGGAGAAGAACTTAAAAACCATTAACACCATTGAGAACATAATTAGCTGTTGTAAAGATAATTTGAGAAATGTAGGGCTTGTGTGTTTGCTAGAAGGCAAAGAAGAGGCAAATGGAAATTATGATCAAAAATAGACTGGGACGTTGCTCTCTAATGGAACTTTTTGCAGATGCTATCAAAAAGAATGAGAAGCATCAAAATGTATGGGCTTACTCCATTGTAAGTTTAAATTACTTATTCATTTCTCTACAGAGGAATGTATTCACTGATAGATAAACAATATGAAATAAAACCATTGCTCATCACAGGGTTCAAAACCATGGTGTAAGGGTTAAGAGTCCCATTAACTACTAACTGAGCTAATTAGGGTTTGTAGCAACAGAGTGTTAGAGACAGGAGCGGGGTTGATTTAAACATCCATGATTTCTCTTTGCATTATTTGTCTGGAAACAGAAAGGTGTTTTTGGTTTCTGATTGTCCTCTTTATTTGGCACATTTTCCCTGATCCTTCAGTTTGGTATGGTCCAATCCTTTATGAATAACCACACAGCAAACTCAAGATAAAATAAAATGAGGATTTGTTTACTTTAGACACGCACAAAAATGTAGGAAGGGATTTTGCACTCACACCACAAAATAAGGATGAAGGAAAGAAAAAGACCCAGGGTAGGACCACAATAAAAGTAAGAGTTATGGGTTCATGGGAGTCCAGAATCAAAAGTCCAATGGTGTATTTCTTCAGAGGGTGGCAGGCTGACTATCACAGAATGATACAACTTTGCAGGTTTGAGGGCTTCCACGATAGGAGAAGACAAGTAGACATTAATTCATCTTTAAAGCACAGATAATAAATTCCAGGGTCCCAGTAGTTCACAGTGTAGGAGAAGGTCAGGGAATTTACCTGGACAGAACTCTTTCTGCTGCTAACATCTGAGTTCAGTTTGATATAGCAACATTACAAGTTCTAACAGCTTGGGGGAGGTCATGTAACATTCTTCCCACTTACTGCTAGTGTTGGACAAAGGATGTCCTTTTCCCAGCCTGGAATCTTGCATTGTTTAATAGCTGAGTCAGGCTCACTTTTATCCTTTCCAGGCATATTGGATGGGACCTCCTATCCAAAGATCAGAAATTCCTGCCCAAGGTCGATTGATCGTACAATGTTCTGTCAAATTTCCGTTTCGCCCATGATGATTCCTGCCACAGGCAGAAGATTTTTCCATTGCCTCCATTGGCTAGAGCTGTGTCTTAGAAATGTAAGTGTGTAGGTGCATTTCTTTGGAGTTTGATTGTCTACAGTCACAGAGGGCATTGGCATATCTTTAAAGAAAACAGGGCTCTGGCTAGTTTCTGAAGGCTTAAAAGATCTGTAGTGTGAGTTATGACTCGTCAGGATCAAGCCTCAGTCGATTTTAAATTACAATTATTTCATAGAGAAGTCAGGTTGACAAAGATGAACATTTTCCTTCCTTTCTTCTGGCTGGGACAAAAGCCTTTTCCGCCTTCCTTCAGATGCCTAATTTAAACCTGCAGTCATCATTTCCATTTCATATATCCATGATGCACTGTACATCATTTATATACAAAAATAAACCAGCAATCTGAAGTGATGTTCCACAGTCGCATATACCACTGATATTCCTGCTGCTGAAGGAAACGTGTCAGAATCAATTGTACATGAGCCAGTGGCCACCATGCAGGCTATTCTGCTTAATATTGGTACCACACATTTTAAGGTGTCTATTGACAGCCATTCAGTTTTAACCTGACCCATCAACCCCCTCGCATATACTGATTCCCAGTGGCCTGGAGAGGAATATAACTAGTTTTATTTTATTCTTTGGAATATGTGCATTGCTACCAAGGGCCAACAAAAGAAGAATGATTGTGTTTATTGGAGGTCAGTTATCTCTGTTCCAGGACATCACTGCAGGAGTTCCTCAGTGTAGTGTCCAAGGCCCAACCATCTTCAGCTGCTTCATCAATGACCTTGCTTCCATCTTAGGGTCAGAAGTGGGGATGTCTGCTGACAACAGCACAATGTTCATGAGTCCCCAGATACTAAAGCAGTCCATGTCCAAAAAGATCTGAGCAACGTTCAAACATGGGCTGATAAGTTGGGAGTAATATTTGCAGCACACAAGTGCTAAGCAATAACCACTTATAACAAAGAAGCTAACCATTGTCTCTTGACATTCAATGGCATTGTCATTGCTGAATCTTTCACTGTCAACATCCTGGGGTGGGGTGGGGGGGGGGGGGGGGGGGGTAAGCATTGACCAGAAAATGAAGTGGACGAGTCATATGAAAACTGTAGCTACGAGAACAGGTTTAGGCAAGTAGCAAAGGTTTTAAACTAAATAGTGAAGACAAGGGATCAAATTTGGGAAGATGTGGTGTACCAAAGATTAGAGATAAGGCAAGAAAGAAAGGAACTAATGTGGAAAATGATAAGTAGACTATGTCAGGAAGGGACAGAGAGTACAAACCTCAGAGTAAGAAACCTTGCCCTATGTGCCAAAAGATCAATGGGTAGAGAATTAGTCACATGAAGAAGCATAGCAGAAACTCCAAGTAGTGACCGTACTCAGATTGAAGGAAGGCCGATAGCTCTAAAGGATCCTGCTTCATACCCAACTCATTTGGTATCATCTCCATATTCTCTGAGCATTGTACATTTTGTTATCTCTATCACGGTTTCATTGATCCTACAAGACATAAAATCTTATTGCCTAACTGTCAAAGGAGTTTGAAATACGCTACTAATTCTATTCTTTCATTTACTCATGCAGATAGTCTTCCTGCTGTGTGCTATCATACCAGAATAATTTACAACTTTTACTAGGTGATTACATTCCTGCCGCTTCCTCAAGCATCATGCTAACCCCCCATTCAATTATTTGAGCATATGACAAACTCTGACATAATGGTGCTATGCTGGGTGAATGCCATCATGCTGGAAGTGCCATCTTTTGCACGAAGTGTTAAGCTGAGGTCCAGTTAAATCTCTGGGATGGGTGGAAAATGTCATAAGAAGCATAGTGAAGATGTCCTATTGAGTATTTATCTCTCAACCAACATTAACTGGAACGAAATTGGCTGCTGCTTTCTCCTGCATTTCAACATGATCATGTTTCAAAGCATATTTTGTTGGCTGTGAAATCTTTTGGGCCAATGGTGAAAGTTGCAGTTGAAATTTTGCCACATTTGATTCTTCTGGTGAAAGTTCATTCATTTAAAATGTGAATTTTATTTCTTTCTCCACTGATGCTTCCTGACCTGCTAAGTATTTTCTGTTTTTATTTCTTCCTTAGCTAGCTCTTGATATGATTGATTTTTTTTCTATCATATGTTCTGGCTTATTTCAATTGTTAGCCAAAGTCCAAAATCTCAATGCCTGCATTGATTTAAATGCCATGGTAAAAACCCTAATTCTCTCAACATTTAAGGACCTTTTGAATATGTGGATGAGACAGATGTCTAGCATTGCAGATATCCACTTTTTGGATACCTATGTTTTCTACATTGTTGGAGCACTAAATGTCAGAATTGAACAGAATTATAGAAAATTTCTGTTAATAGTATTTAACATTGACCTTGGTTGAAAAGCAAGAGAATGATAATTTTTAAAATTGATTAAAACTGTAATGACTTTTTTTTAAGGTTTGTAAGCAAATCAAGAACAATAAAGTAAAAACAATGGTCATCCTTTTCCATTCTTCTCTGGTAGAATGCTTAAGCAATGGGTGGATAATAACAATTCTGTTATTTCAATGTAGACAATTCAGAAAGTTGAGAACACAGAGCAGCTGGGACAGATGCAGATGAACATATGGCAGCACTTGTAGTAAAATAGCAGTTTGATTCCTGGCAATATTGTATGACTACATTGAGTGGATAGAACGGAATGGAGGAAGTTTTATTGCTGGAGGGCTTGCAGCAATCAGTTCTCGTTCCTTCCCACCCGCCCCACTGCTCCCCAATGTGAAAAGTTGTATTCTCTTTTTACTGAAAGATTAGCAACTTCGTTATTTTAGACTGTCACACAAAACACTAAAGTCCATTCAATCCCACAAAACTCTTTCTTGGGGATAAATTCTATAAAATGATATGACTTGACACCTAAACAGTAGCCACCAGAAATAACCTAACATAGATTATCACTTCATCTACAGCTGGCTTTGCATGTGTACTGTTTGAATTTTCAGTTAGATGTTAACCATGTTGTAGTCAAACTGGCATTAATCTTCAAAACTTGCCAAATATGAGAGTGGTGTTTTGTAGCTGCGTAAATTAAGGACCTCTTCTGAAGGTAAGTGTAGAATATACCTAAGAAAGTTGAAAAAAAATTTTGAAAAAATTTGTATGAACTTTAAGCCTGAATGTTATTAAAACAGATGATAGAAGGGCTTTGATATGATTCTTTAGGTCATGCTGCTTTCAAAATTAAGAAAAATGGCAGCAAGTTAAGAGATTTCCTAACTTGTAGGGAATATAGTTCCACAGGTAGCAATGGACAACTCGAGAAAGGTGGATAGCTACAGTCGTGAGAATATTCAGAGGTTGTGCCGAGAAACAGAAACCCAGAGAACCTTAGAACAAGAAAGGCTGTAAAAACTTACAAATTGTCCCACTTGACATTTGACACTGTTTCTCAATGCTGTTCTGCAGTTTGTGCACACATAAGATGAAATTTTATTCCATTTAACTTAATAGCAATGCTGTGAACCTGCTGAAGAGCTCACACAGTAAGCAGTAATGTTTAATTTATGTGGTGACTGTGGTCTTTGGTGCAGTGTGATACCACTTTGACACAGGTCTACTTTTATCCCACAGACTTGGCATGAAATTGCCAATAGTTGGCAGGCAGCAATGCTTCTCAGATCTTCACAAAATAGATTGGCAACAATAATTACCATTCACCAAATGGATTGGAAAATACCACAGAACGCTGTGAAATGTAGAATATTTTATTTCTGTTTACAGTTCCTTGGTTTCCATACAACATTTTCTGATTTCAGATCTCCCTTTTACTTTCAGCTCATTGTTTCTTTCTGTGTATGTTATTGATCTTGCTTCTTACATTTCCTTGCAGCTTTCCCTTTTATTATTTGTTTGCCTTATCACTGCTGCTTCATTCTGACCTGGTTACTTCTGTGCCACTCCAGAGTTTCTTTCTCTTGTTGCTACCAGTGAGAAGAAGTGAACTGACTCCCTTCTTTTCAACCTCTTTGTTATTCACAACAGAGGTTGATTTCTTTTTCATGAAGATGTGTCTTCCCCAAATTATGTGCTTAACTATTTAATCTGTGAGCAATAAGGAGCAATCTTACAAAGTTTTTTTTGTGGTAAAGAAAAGAAAGTCAAGATCCAACTATCTTGCAGCCATTTGACAGTGCAGACTGAAATTAAAGAAGGTAAAGGAATGTACAGATAAATTTCCTTGATTATCCCTGAAGTATAGATTTTAAACGCAGTTGCCGATTTGATTTCTTGAATGAGGTCAGATATAAAGATATCACAACTGTTAAAGGATCTCAGTTTTCTGGTATATTTCTGATAGAGTTGGCTTCTTGAACTTGCTTGAGATATACTTATTCTGAAAGAGAGAATAGACTTAAGCCTGTTTCCTCTGTTGAAGACTTTCTTGATATTGTCTATGTCATTTGAATCTCGCTCATGACTAGGCAACCTTGCCTTGAAATACATTACCAATTGTGTGTTTCCAAAAGATTTTGAGTGAGTTGCTCTGTGGCAGCCATTGTATTAATACTTTGAATTTTTAATGGGCTATAACTTCCTGTCTTCCCAATGTTGGTGTGGAGTATCCCAATAATGGTTTGGGAATTCCCCTTTGAGGCTTCCCAGATTAGAGTTTGCATGGCAATTAGCCAGAATTGCAAACTTCCACTGGATGTTTGCCTTGCAGTGGAAACAACCCAAACTATAATTTTAAATCCCTCATATTGGATGGTTCCAATTGTGTTATTACTTAGAAAATGTTAGAAGAGTTAATATCTCTTCTGACTTCTGAGTAACTATGATAAAGATCAGATTCCCCACCTTAGAAAACTCCCCCGATCCCATAGGGGACTATCCCCACCACCTGCAATAAAGATTCTCCCCACTCCCCAGCTAACACCTCCTCCTCATGTTATTCCCCATTATTCTTTATCCCTTCAATCCACCTTGGGATATTTCCCTCCACTTCTCCAGAGGCTCATACCCCTCAACACGACTCCTCCTGAAGCCCTGACACTTAGCTTCTCCTCCATCTATTAGTGGGACCTTTAATGAGACTTTTAGCTATATCAGTTAGGTAAATTAATGTAGTTTAAAGAGAGCCGTATCCTCCTTCAATTTGATGGAGCTAAGCTTTGATGCTGGGCTTCAGGAATGAGCTGCATTGGCCTGAGATAGAAAAGTGGAGTCAAGTTGAGATGAAAAATTATGTAAGTAATTAGGCACAGAATGGCAATTTAATGCTGATTGCTACTCCAAGATAATGATGACCCAATATTTCTTCTTTAGGTAGAGACAAGTTTCAATGGGTGCCTGGATTCAAAGAAATGTCTCTGCCTTCACATTCTCTCAGGGTGATTTGTTTGTTTCTACTCTTCACCTTGGAATGTGGCGTTACATTCTGAAGCAATTTGCGTTGAATCAGTTCAAATTGCAAAATTTCCAGTCAGTTGACAGTTGAAAAAAATCATGTTTTCAAAAGTAACAAGACACAGTCTTGTGACCCTCCTGAATTTCCAATGAAATACATGTGCCTTCCCTACGCACAGCAATCACACAGCTATTTGTTGGGTCATTTGCAAAATACATTTATTTGCAAAAATCAGTGTTTAAAAATCATGCAAATTAAACACTACTTTGGATTTGTTGCAGTGCAGCACTTATAGCTCTTATGAATATGTTTTATTTCAAGGTCAGCGTTGAATTCTCAATATCTCCCCTCCCATCTTTGCCTGGGATTTTTGTGGATTTTGGGTAGGATGCATGAGATCCCTTAAGCAAGGAAGTGCAGATGTAATTTTATAACTTTGGGTGCAAATAGACGCAACGAAGAATTACAGAGCATGCAAATTACAGAGCGTGTAAAACAGGCTGGTCTGTGCTGACATTTATGCTCAACATGAGCTGCCTCATCTTATTTCAGCAAGGCCAAGTATTTAGCATGGCCAATGCACCTAACCAGCATACCTTTTAGACCGTGGGAGGAAATCAGAGCACCCGGAAGAAATCTGCACAGCCACAGGGAGCACGTATCATCACAGTCAGCATTAATGCCAGCCCAGGGGAACTGGAAGTTGTGGATCAAACCTTCCTTCTGCATTTGGAGTGAATAATCTACACTGATGCTAGTAACACTATTTTAAAGGTAATGTATGGGCTACTCAGCCAATTTTCTAAAACCTGTATGTTATTAAAAGTGTTTGAATATGAGATACAAATATGTTATGTCTGCAAATCTTACACTTTACATTTGTTTTGCTGTAACAAATATTTCTGATGTCCAAAGTAAGGTATAAAGCATATTAAGTAAAACATCATAATAAAATGATTATGGTTAATCCATTGTGCTTTAAATGCCATCATTAACATTGTTCTTTAATACATCCGATTGGCTTTAAGTTTGAACATCAAATGAGTATTTTTCCTTATAGTTAGAGAGCTCAAACTGTATCTGGCCATTCTAAGTAAGCAACACATATATTGAATCATCAGTGTAGATTATTCACTCCAAATGCAGAAGGAAGGTTTGATCCACAACATTGGCCATGCTAAATACTCCCTCAGTGTATTAGAACAGGCACCAGAGTATGGCGACTAGCGAATATTCACAGCAATTTCATTGTAGTGTTAATGTCAGCTGACTTATGTGACTAATAAATAAACTTTGAACATTTAATACAACTAAAACTGCAGTTTAGTACTAATAATTGGCACGCACCACAGATAACATTTATCAAAACTATTAATTAATAAGCTTGATGTAATTATGTATGCACTGCTCCCATTTCTGTCTATCCCAGCTCAGGCTATATTTCCCAAGTCACTTATGGCAATACAGGTAAGATGGTGTACAATCCAAACCCCATTGCTGTAAGTAGGAAGAAAAAATCTCTGCAGCTCTCAGAACTTGGGTTTTGCATATTTGCCTCCTGGGTCTCTGTGGCAAATGTGAAGAAAAGGAGAAATTCCATAATATTCCACTGGGCAAGTCTATGAGAGATGTACCGAGTAGCTGATATAATTACAAAGATGAAAAAGTGGAGAATGTGTATCTGTGCAGATATTGCCATGACCTGTGCAGCAAAAGTGATGAAGTGATTGTGTGGGTGTTCTCATCGCCGTGGCTACTGGCATGATGTGTAAGAGCTGCTGAAGATCTTTTACCCTTGTCATCAATCCTACACAAATCCATAACATTACAGAAAGCACTGAAACTGGAAAAAGCAAAAGAGAGACTTGTTCTTTATGAAAGACATATAGGATGGCAATGGATAGCACTGTTGCCTCACAATGCCAGGGATCCTCCGGTGACTGAGTAGAGTTTGCACGTTGTCGCTGTAACTGTCGGTTTCCTCTAGGTGTTTTGGTTTCCTCCCACAGTCCAAAGATGTGTGGGTTAGGTTGATTGGCCGTGCTAAATTGCTTCTTAGTATCAGGGGATTAGCAGGGGTAATACCTAGGATTCTGGGGATAGGGCCTGGGTAGGGTTGTTGTTGGTGCAGGCTTGATGGGCCAAATGGCCTTTTCTGCATTGTCGAGATTCTATTCTATTCTAAGATAAGAATGGAATTATAGGAAATATTACATTGGGGAAGATAGAAAGTAAAAGACAAATTGAAACAAAATGACAATCCATTCCCATGGTACGCACAGAGATGAAAATAAGTGTTTCTGAAAGGAAGACAGGAACTGTGTAGGAGACGAGACAATCACAGAAAGGGAGAATTCTGTCCATGAGTATTGCTGCAGAGGTGCAGAATGACAGAGTCATAGAGGTTTACAGCATGGAAACAGGCCTTTCAGCCCAACATATCGCTGCTGCCCTTTTTGTTACTATTAAGCTAGTCACAATTGCCTGTATTTGGCCCATATCCCTCTATACCCACCTTACCTATGTAACTGTCTAAATGCTTTTTAAAAGACAAAATTATACCTGCCTCCATTACTATCCCTGGCAGCTTGTTCCAGACACTCACCACCCTCTATATGAAAAATATGCCCCTCTGGATTCTTCTGTATTTTTTTCCTCTCATCTTAAACCTACGCCCTCTAGTTCTAGAATCCCCTACCTTTGGGAAAAGATGTTGACTGTCTAGGTGATCTATATCCCTCATTATCTTATAGACTCTGTAAGATTACCTCTAAACTTCCTATGCTCCAAGGAAAAAAGTCCCAGTCTATCCAGTCTCTCCTTATAACTCAAACCATTAAGTTCTGGGAATATCCTAGTAATTTTTTTTCTGAACTCTTTCTAGTTTAACAATATCCTTTCTATAATAGGGTGACCAGAACGGTACTCATTATTGTAAGTGTGGCTTACCAATGTCTTGTACAACTTTAATAAAACATCCAACTCCCAGAAAGTTCACAGAATCCTTACAATACAGAAGGAGGCCATTTGGCCCATTGAGTCTGTACCAACCACCAGGCCCTTTTCCCACAACTCATGCATTTACCCTGCTAATCACCCTGACACTAAGTCAATTCAGCATGGCCAATCAGCCTAACTCACACATCTTTGGACTATAGGAGTTAGCCAGAGCACCAAGAGAAAACACACGTAGACATGGGGAGAATGTGCAAACTCCACACTGACAGTGACCCGAGGCTGGAATTGAACTTGGAACTCTAATGCTGTGAGGCAGCAGTGCTAATAACTGTGTCACTTTGCTGCCCCCAAATCCTTTATTCAGTGTTCTGACCAATGAAACCATGCATGCTAAATGCATTCTTCACCACTGCGTCCATCTGTGTCTCCACTTTCAAGGAGCTATGAACCTGTACCCCTAGATCTCTTTGTCAATAACTATCCCTAACACCTTACCATTAACTGAGCAAGTCCTGGCCTGGTTTAATTGACCAAAATGTCAATTAATTAATTGACCAATTAATTGACCAGTATTTATCTAAATTAAACTTTTTCTGCCATTCGTCAGCCCACTGGTCCAGTTGATCAAAATCCCGTTGCAATCCTAGATAACCTTTTCCACTGTTCACTGTGCCATCAATCTTGGTGTCACCTGAAAACTTACTAATCATGCCTCCTAAATACTCATCCAAATCATTAATATAAATGACAATGATGTGATGCTCTGATCATAAAATATGCATACAGTTTGACCAATCTGCTAGGATTATAAAACAAAATTGTGCAGATAAATAGAAACAGAAAAGGGATCTAACAGGAATGTATTGTTTGTGATATTAGCATATGAACACTTAATGCCTTCATGCAATGTTTCTCTGGCCTCTATTTTAACCAATAAGTAAATTTATTTAAAGGAAACAACATTAAAATAATAGACAGGAATGCTAATAAGTATGCTAAATGTCTGTCAATTGATAGTGCAACAGTCATTTCTAGGTTAAAACATTTCAGGATTTAGTACTCAAGGGAATGACTGCTTTCACACCAAAGGTTGTTTTCGACCATTCCTCTAAATGCAGCAGTGGCACACGCTGTTGCAGCAACATAATTCATAGAGGCTCTACCCAATTAAGTGATGATTATCAGAGCCCAGCTGTCTTGAATGTCATTCCCTTAGTGACATAACACACAGCTGTCAACATCTTTAATTATTTAAGTCCTTGCAGGATGAATAGTTCTGTACTAATAATGTGACAGTTCATTTGAATGTCAGAGACGACAGTAGCATGAAAGGGAAGCTATGAATTCTGGGTGGCTGAAAGTCTGACTATATTGCATGTTGCTTCTAACTTTGAGTGAAATGCATGTCTATAAAAATACATTGATAAAAGCCAGAATCCAATCACAAATTTGGATTTCTAGGACGATTGTACCTTTGAGTATTCATTAACAAAGTTAAACCAAAAAAAAAGAAAAGCTACAGAAACTTAAATGGTGTTAAGCTGGCAGAGCAGATTGCTGAACGGGGTTTGAATCTCGCATGCTCTACCTGTTCCATCAGGTTACTACCCAGGCCCCATAAACAATTAGGCTACCTCACTCAAATAGCTTTGAATGTAGCAGAAAGCCTTCATGACTTGGCATCCATCTCATGCATTTCTCCAGCTGTAGACATGGTAAAGGCAGCAATATAACACTGTTCAAGGGCAAAGAGACCCCTCCAGCCTCAACCCCTCCCCCCTCATTACCAAGATCACCAAATGGCATTTTTATTCATTTCAGTGATGTGGGCTCCTCTATCTTGGCCAGCATTTATTGTCCATCCTTAGTAGCCCATGAGAAGGTATTGGTGAGCTCTCTTCTTTAGCTGCTGCATTCCATGTGCCTCGCAAAGGGAGTTCCAGAATTTTGGCCCAGTGACAGTAAAGAAATGATGAGGTATTTCTAAGTCAGGGTTTGAGAAGAACTTGCAGGTGCAGGTACTGTTCCCATGTATTTGCTATCCTTTTCCATCTAGATGTTAGGAGTCTTGGGTTTCAAGGGCATTGTCGAAGGAGGTGAGTTTCTGTAGTGCAGCTTGTAGAAGGTGCATACTACTGTTAATGCGCATCAGTTGTGACGGAATATGGGTGGGCTATCAACCAAGTGGACTGCTTTGTCCTGGATGCTGTTGAACTTCTGCAGAGTATTGTTCTTTATTGTGCCTTGTAGATTGTGACAGCCTTTGGGAATCAAGGGGTGAACTTCTCTTCCTATAGGATTCGTAGCCTGTGACCTGTCCTTGCAGCCACAGTATTTATATGGCTAGCCCAGTTCAGTTTCTGGTCAATGGGAATGCTCATAGTGAATGTTGATAGTAGCGTTTTCAATGATGGTAATGCCATTAAATGTCAATGGGTAATGGTTAAATTCTCTCTTGATGAAAATGGTCATTGCTTGGCACTTTTATGTCATCAACATTCCTTGCCATTTGGCTGTCCAAGCCTGGATATCATTCAGGATTTGCTGCATTTTAATTTGGACTACTTCAGTATCTGAGGAGTCACAAATGGTGCAGAACACTATGCAGTCATCAGCAAACATCCCCATTTCTGACCTTATAATGGAAGGTCATTGGTGAAGCAGATAAAGATGTTTGAGGCAAGGACGTGATACTGAGGAATTCCTTCAGTAATGTCCTAGGACTGAAATGAATGGCTTCCAAACAACCAAAACCATCTTTCTTTGTGCTAGAAATAACTCCAACCATAGGAGAGTTTTCCTCTAATTCCCATTAACTCCAGTTTTGCCAGGGCTCCTTTCTGCCATATTTGGTCAAATGGAGCCTTGATGTCAAGGGCAGTCACCTCTTACCTCTGGAATTCAGCTCATTTATCCATATTTAAAGCAAGACGGTAATGAGATCAGGAGCTGAATGATTCTGGTGGAACCGAACTTTAATGAGCAGGTAATGGCTGTGCGAGTGCTGCTCGATAGCATCATTGATGACTCCTTCCATCACTTTGGTGATCAAGAGTAGAACCCTGGTCATTGGCCTGGTTGGATTTGCTTTCTGTGCATAGGACGCAGCTGAGCAATTTTCCATGTGGCCGAATAATTGCCAATATTGTATCCATACAGCTTTGCTAGAGGCACAGCAAATTCTGGAGTAGCTACAGTATTGTTGTTGGAATATTGTCAGAACCTATTGCCTTTACAGTATCCAGGGCCTTCAACACTTTCTTGGTATTATGTGAAATGCATTGAATTAGCTGAAGACTGACATTGTGATGCTGAGGACATCTGGAGAAAGCTGAGATACATCATCCATTTGACATGTCAGGCTTAAGAATGTGACAAATCATATCTTTTGCACTGATATGCTGGCCATCTCCATCACTGAGGATGGGGATATTTATGGAGCCTCCTCCTCTAGTGAGTTGTTCAATTGTCCACCACCATTCACATCTGGATGTGACAGGACTGCAGAGCTTTTCCCTGATGTGTTGGTTGTGGAATCACTTAGCTCTCTGTACTACTTGCTGCTTATGTTGTTTGGCATGCACATGTTCCTCTGTTGTAGCTTCACTAGGTTGACACCTCATTTTTACACACGTCTATCATGCTTTTGTGCATACTCATTGAATCAAGATTGATCCTTGGCATGGTGATAACTGTAGAGTAGGAATATGCCCAGCCAGGTTACAGATTGTGGCACAGTATAATTCTACTGCTGATGGTCCACAGTATCGCATGGATGCCCAATCATGAGTTGCTAGCTTTGTTTAATGTCTATCCCATCTAACATGTTGGTGGTTGTAACAGGCTACTAAGAAAATTGTAATATAATAAGAGAGTTAATACAGCTAGAGGAAAGAGGAATTGTTTGGATAACTATTAATTTTCAAGGATTAGACTAGCAGGGTGGTTAAGGGAAATTCAACTGTTATATTGTCATGGTTCAGGTTAGAAACTCCAAAGTGTATTATGAAGCCTACCTGAATCATAAGTTTTGCATCTTGAGTTTGGTTTGGATAAGCATGATATGTTCCACTTCAGGTATGATTCAAGTGACCCACTAGGGAGCTTTTATCAAATAAAGTTTATTTAGAAATATAGTTAACATATGTATAGTAAGAAAATTAGCAAGAATTTTATCAATTACAAACAATCATGATGATATATAACCATTAACAAAGATATCTACAATGTTCCAATCAAACAAATCCCAAACCAACCAGACCAAAGACTCTTTTCACAGATTTAATACAGTACAATACTGGGATTGGGGTTTTTAGTTGAATTCTGCCGCTGGGGAAGCACAATCGCACAGTCATTAGATTGCTGCCTCACAGCACTAGGGTTCCGAGTTCAATTCCAGCCTTGGGTCACTGTCTGTGTGGAGTTTGCACATTCTTCCCTTGTCTATGTGGGTTTCCTCCAGGTGGTCTGGTTTCCTGCCACAGTCCAAAGATATGCAGGTTAGGCTGATTGGTCGTTCTAAATTGATTTTAGTGTCAGGATATTAGCAGGGTAAATATGTGGGGTTATGGGAATAGGGTCTGGGTGGGACTGTGGTCAATGCAGACTAATGGACCAAATGACTTCCTTCTGCATTGTAGGGATTCTATGATTCAGTGAAATGCTTTTGAGACTCAGAACAGTTTGAAGATAAGACAGTTTCCCAAAACATCAGAGTTTTTGGTCCAGCCACCAACAATATCAGATTTTTTTTTCCTTCAAGAAGGCAAAACCTTGCTTTAAGGTCACCAGCAGAATTTCCAAATAAAACAGAGAGAGGGAAAATGCATTATTTTTAGCTTGCTGACCTTTCTAAAACTGAAACTCAAACCTGCAACTCCAAACTGAAAAAAACCTGTACAAAAACACTTGACTGTCCCCCTAACAATGCAAGACCATAAAATGTATTCCAGAGTAAATACAAACAATTCATTTGAACCACTCAAGTAGCAATTGAAGGACTCATTGTTGTCAGCCGAACAACAATGACACCACTGAAGCTGCAGACTAAGAAACCACTGAAGTGATGAGCTATAGAAATCATGTTTAAAAAAACACCTTCCCCAAAGGCACACTGACGCTACAGTATTAAATTTAGATTTGCAGAAGGCATTCAATAAGGTACCACAAAAAGTTTTGGACTGAGGATTAGTTAACTTAGAGAAAACTCAGTAGAAATAGAAGGGTAATTTTTACAATGGCAGGATATAGTGAGAGGAATACTGGCAAGATTTGTGCTAGAGCTTCAGCTGTTTACACTATATATCAATGTACCTGCAGGTGCTGATGATATAATGCTAGGTGGGATAGTAAACTGTGAGAAAGAGACACAGAGAGCTAGAGATAGGATTGGGGAGTGGACATTAACAGAAGAGTAAAATATAAGGAAGTGCAAAATTATTATACAAATTATAATTATTATTAGACAAATAGAAACATTTTAAAAGTTGAGACTAATAAATGCTGAGCTTTGAATGGATTTGGCTGACAGTACATATGAATTGCAGTAAAATAACATTTAGATACAGCAGCCAATTAGGAAGGCAGAAAGTATATTAAACTTTATAAGAGAAGAAAAGTCTTGCTGCGGTTTTCTAGGTGAGTTCACACCCAGAGTGCTGTGTATAGTTTTGGTTTGCTTTGTTGAGGAAAGTTTTACTCACTTGAGAGCAAGAGATGGGGAGAGGGGGGTACAACAAACCTTCGCCTGATTGATTTCTAGTTTGAGAAGTTTGTCTTGTGAGGAGCGAGAACATGGAATTTGCTTGTATTCTCAATCTTTGAGAAGCAATCCACTGAGAAGTATAACCTTCCTTGGTGGAGTTGTCAAGGTAGATGCTGAGAGGCAGCTTTTCTTGGATTGAGAATTGAGAACTCGGTGGTCATAGTCTGAGGATGATGGATCCATAATGCCAGACTAAGACAAGGAGTAATTTCTTCATTGAGAGAGCGGTAAATCTTTGCAACTCTCCCTGGAGAACTATGGGTACTCAGTTGATCAGTATATTCAGGATTGAGGTTATTAGATTCTTAGGCAATTCAATAATTTTGAATTACTAGCTTGGTCACTCAGATGGCCATATATTGTAAGACCAAACCAGGGTATGTTTCCCTACGCCTGTAGGTGGGGATTTGAGGTAAAAGTGATGGTAAATGATGTATCATTTGAACCAACCTCACCTACCTCAGCATCTTTTGTTCCTCTACTTTTCTCAACAAAAAAAAGTCGCTTTCCATTGGGCTATTCACAATGCTGATGTAAATTGCACAAGCTAACAATGGGAATATCAACACGTTACACAAACAAATCAAAAGAAAATGGGATGGGGCAAAATTAAGTCAAACAAAATCACCAGCTTTCCTGTTCTGTGGGCTACCACAATTGGATTAAAAATGAAAGCCGCTCTGTAAATGGTAAAAAGTAGCATACTGGATTATCAGTTATGTATGGGCAGGTAGAATGCATATTGCAGTGTGGCATAAATCAGGGTAATTGTACATTCTTTAATTTAAACATAAGCATCAACAAATGTTCTGCTCAAAGTCAAAAGCGAAATAGTGTGAGTGCTGGACTCTGAAACAAAAACAAAAAATGTTGTAACATCTTAGCAGGTCTGACAGCATCTATTCAGAGCAAATAGAGCCAATGATTCGAGTTAAGATAACCCTTCATTTTTATTCCAGTCTGAAGTTGTTGAGCTGTGCGGTCTAAACAGAGATTTTGCAAGTATGATTTTCATTATGTCAATCCTCTAATCGTTGTGATCAAAGTACACATTATTGGCCATTTAAACTATGATTTACCTGTTTACTCTTAAAAACAAGTCTTTTAGTTTGATTTAGATGTTGTTGGATAACACTAATAGGAAGTGACACTTTATAAAAAGAATTTAAAATCATTTGACATCTTGTTTGCTTTTAGATGAACGCTTCAGCATATGATGATTTTTAATTAGTGCTAATTAAGTGGTTTAGGAAAGAAACTGTGGGTTTTGAAATATTAAAGAGCTTTGAAGGAGACTAGGCTTGTTTTTTTTGAATCCCTCTTGTGGCTTGCTTTTACTTAATTACTGATGTTGATGACTTCATTACTAATACTTTGTTAATAAAGAACACATGTAAATGAATGCCGCAGTTCCTCAGATAAGCTTTGGAGCAATGTTTCCCAAAATGAATTAGATTTGAAATTGTGGTTCAGATTCACAACCTCTTTGAAATGCTGAAAGAAAGATTGATGCTGCTTCTTGAGACCACTAAGTTTCAACCCTGGATGGTGATAAGCTGTAGCAGCCTCTGTGACTTCAGTCAGTTTGTATCATGCCCCATAATTTGACTGATACCAGGATCAGTGATGGAAACCCATGGCTGAAACATATGGGCTGTTTTTTACTGCGGTGTCATTTATACTTGTGGAGCCTGACATCCGGTCTTTAGCTGATCTCAGTAAAGGATAATCATTTGTGATAAAATTGGATAAGTGTATGAAGGAAAAGTATTAATGAAGGAACAGAGTGGTAAATGAGATTTGGACTATTTGCTTACGCGGAAGGAATAAGCTAATGTGAACACTGTGGACTACTTAGCTTAAATTTCATGTAAGCTGTATGAATCTCAATGTGTGCAACACCATCAAATATCGACTGGTATATATAATACAAACATCATTTCAACATTGTATAGATTTGTGATCATGGAGAGTTTAGAAGGAGTTTTGACTTAATTTTGTCTCAGTAATATTTCCAATTGTGTGTCATGCGCTTGATATATAATCACATTAATACAAGCAAATAAATGGTTTAACTTACACTTGCTAATGATCTGGCAAAAAAAATTATATCAATTTGTTCAGAAATCTTTTCCCTGGTATATTTCTGAGGGAATGATTAGGTAAATATTCCAGGGATAGCAAATTATTCCTATCCATTTCCAATGTTTTCTATAGCGCTAAATTATGTCTCCAGTGTATATTCAATGGATGTTTTCCAATGGCAGATACTAATGCGCCTATTATGTGTGTGTTTAATATGAGCCTTTTGCAAGGTTCATATTAAACACACACTCCCAAATGTAATACAAATCAGAGGGCATATATATGAAACATATTACCTTGAAGAATTTACACTTCTAGAACAGGATTTTGCATGGGTAGCATTGGCTGTGATGATGGGTTAGAAAGCTAAAGGTATTCCTGCCTCAGTCATGGTGGGCTGGTGAGGGGCAGGGAGGCGTTCCTGATTAGAAATCAAAACTGTCTTGCTGTCTTGCAGCTCAGAGCTGCAAATGGAGCTTCCTTTCCCGTGCTGTTTTGTTCTTTGACTGGCAGCTCTTCAGCTCAGTGGTGCCACCAGGAGCCAATAGCTGAGGGTTTCATCAACGGACCCCCACTTTCCAGCAAGTTAAGTGTACTCAAGCAGCAGCTTTTTGTTTCAGGAGGTCCCTGCATGGGCCACAGAGGGCTCATTTACAAACTTTTGTACTTAAATGACTGCTCTTCATGTTTTCTTTCCACCTGCATTTAGGTACTTTGGCTTTCCTGGCTATTGCATATTCACCACGTGATTTGGATTAATTTGAACTTTCATTCCTCAATATCAGCAATTCTTCAATCTTTGCATACATTTCCCCACATAGCATGGTGGCATATTGGTAGCAGTGTTTCCTCATAGCATCAGGGACCCAGGTTTGATTCCTGGCTTGGGCCACTGTCTGTGTGGACTTCCTCCAGAGACTGGTTATGCATTGGCCATGCTAAATTCCTCCCACAGCGTACCCAAACTGACATTGGTGTGTGACAACTTGGGGCTTTTCACATTAGCTTCATTGCATTGTTAAAGTAAGCCTTCTTATAACACTAATAAATAAACTTCATAAATCTTAGGCATTACCTTTTTACCTATTGATGTTTTCCTCTCCTGGGACTCTCCTGCCTTCAATCTGTTACTTATTTCATTTCCTGCATCTCTAGTGCTTACCTACCACCTGATTGATTTGACCAGCACTTCCTCAGTCCTACCTTGTTGCTAGTTTATCTTATATTCCAGCCTGCTTGATTGTCACTGATAAGATTTGCTGAGTACTCTGACCACCTTCTTTCCTATCAACGTGTTCACTTCATAGCTTTCCCAAATTTTGATATTCAGCCTTTCATAGCAGATCAAAGATCTTCATTGTGCTGCTTTGCATCAGCCACTTTGTACTACTATGTGGTCTGAGGTTTGTGGAGTATATTGTTGATCTCTGCCTAATTTTCCTGAGATCATATTGTGTGTATTGCATGGAAACAGACCTGTCAGCACAGCCTCTAATCCATGCTGGTGTTTGCTCCACTTGACTTGTTCCATTCTTTCCTCACCTTATTCGATCATCATCTCTATTCTCTACACCAATATTTATTTATCTCGCTGACCCTGAAATGCATCTATACTAGTTGCTTCAACCATCAGTCTCTACGATAGTGAGTTCCACATTCTCACCACTCTTTGAGTGAAGGTTTTTCTTCTGAATTCCCTATTGGATTTCTTGGTGACTATCCCACATTGATGGCATCTAGTTATGCTCTTTCCGGCAAGAGGAAATATTATCTCTATATCTAATCAATGAAAAACTTTCATAATTTTAAAGGCCTTTACAAGATCACCCTTCTTTTACGTGAAGGAAAAGGAACTCAGCCAGTCAATCCTTTGCAGAAATGAGCAAAGCACCATGGAATCTAAAACCAGAACAGAAGATGCTGGAAAAGCTCAGCAGGTTTGCCAGCATCTGTCAGGAGAGAAAGAGAGTTAAAAGCAAATTACTGCTGATGCTGGAATCTGAAACCAAAGAGAAAATTGTGGAAAACTTGGCAGCTTCTGCAAGGAGAGAAAAAAGCTGATGTTTCAAGTCCAGATGACCTTTTGTCAAAGCTAACAGGCATAGAAAATAGGAGATATTTGTACTGCAGGGTGAGGGAATGAAAGATGAATAAATAGCCAAAAAAAAGGAAAGGCTGTTAATGGCAGCCCATAGAAAGAATAGAAGGTGTGAATGGTCAAAAGGCAGAAAGGTTGAAATCAGAGGGTAAACTGTGACAGATTAAGTGAGGGAGGGGGATGGGAGAGAGGTAAAATGGAGAAAAGGTAAGGAAAGGGGAATAAAATAGGCGGAAAGAGTGGAGAGGGATAAGGAAAAATAAAGACAACAAAGAAGTGAAAGGTAGAGAACAGTTAAGAATTAGATGAAATGAAAACAAAGGGGTTGAGGTGAGGTAGAGCAAATCATCTGAACTTGTTGAATTCGATGTTGAGACCGGAAGGCTGTAATGTGCCTAGCTGGAAGATGAGCTGTTGTTCCTTCAGTTTGCATTGAGCTTCACTGAAACATTGCTGCAAGCTAAGGACAGACATGTGGGCATGGGAGCAGGATTGTGTGTTAAAATGACAAGCACTCGGAAGGTCAGGGTCCTGATTGCGCACAGACCGAAACGGCTCAGCAAAATGACCACCCAGTCTACGTTTGGTCTCTCCGATATAGAGATCACATTGGGAGCAGCAAATGCAATAGATCAAAGTGAAAAAGATGCATGTAAAACACTGCTTGATCTGGAATGAAGGTTTTGGACCTTGTATGGTAAGCATGGAAAGGATAACGGGGTAGGTGCCATGGCTGATGGCAAAGGTGTTGGGTATGGTGGAGGAATGGACTAGGTTATCCCGGAGGGAACGGTCTCTGCGAATGTTGCCAGAGGGAGTGAAGGGAAGATGTGTTTGGTGATGGTATCATGCTGGAATTGACAAAAATGGAGGACAACTATGCCATGGCTGGTGGGGTGAAATGTGAGAACTAGAGGGACTTTATCCTTGTTCTGGGAGGAAAGGGAGGGGGTGAGGGTCATGTTGCAGGAGATGAACCGCACGCTGTTGAGGGCCCTGTTGACAACTGTAGGTGGGAATCCACGGTTGAGGAAAAGGAACACGTGTTAAAAGCATCACTTTGGAAAATGGCATCATCGGAACAAATGTGATAGAAGCAAAGGAGCTGAGAGAAAGAGATGGAGTCCTTACAGGACGTAGGGTATGAAGAATGAAGAGAAAGCAGAGTTAATGACTGCAATCTTACCAAAAAGATTCTAAGTACCATAAAAATCTGGAATGAGCATGTTTCGTACCTGTTTTTTGTCTGTGTTTGACATTGCAATCTTATCACACTTGTCCGTTTTTATGACGAGTGCAATTCACATCGGTTGTGGAGGGGAGAGAGAGGGACAGCCTATGCTCACTGTGGATACAAGCCATTGCGCAGAACATTCTGATCTCTCAGTGAACTGAGAGACCTCCGCCCAACCTCTCCCCACCACAGACACCAGATCCCGCTCCCCATCGTAGGTAGCATGTTCTCCCCCCCCCCCCCCCCCCCCCCCCCCCCCCCCAACCACACCACCACACCAACTGACAGCATCAGGGCAACAGGACCCTCACATTGAGTTCCCTGGTGGATCTTCTCTCATATGCCCTTCCTTGCTTAGCCCCCCACTGCATAGACCCCTTATTTCTAGCCACCCCTGCATAAGTCACCTGTCATAGCTGTCTCCCTCTGTCATAGCTCTAATGCTACTTAGGCCACACTCCCTAGGACTGCCACTGATACAGTATGGTGCCCAATCAGGCAGTACCAGGTGCCAGGTGGTCAGTGCCCAGCAATGCCCTGATCACCTGGTGACTTAAATGGCCTCCAGTTTCCCCAGGCTTGGCCATCACGTTGAGCCTCTGTTTGTGGACACCAGCAGCAATTCTTGCCAGCAAGACCTCAGCCGGCGAGCTGGTAAGTGTCCGTGAGGCTGTAAACAGCCTTTTGGGACGTGCTTTTTTGTAAATCATAATATTAATATGCAAATCAGGTTTGCACTCTTTCTGATAATACAATACCTCATGGCATGACTGCAATTTTCGACTGAAATGCACAAGCTTTCATTTACATGTTTTGAATTATATTTGTCAATCATTTGCCCATTTTAATGCTGTGCTGATTTGTCAACAATTAAAGATAATTCTGTTGAAATAGATCTCTGATTGCAGGTTCTAAAAGAAGTGGATTAGAGGAAGTGTAACAGGCAGATTAATTTGGACTGTTAAGACACCAGTGTGATCCATTCTTTTGCCACCACCCATGTATAGAGTGACAGGATGTGGAATGAAGGATATTGGAAGGATCCTGCATTCTGTCTTGAAGCTGCCTCTAGAACGGGATAGCTCAGTTACTGGCTGTGGCCACGGCAGCTGCAGCAAATCTTTGTGTAACAAACTCCTTTCAAATAACTGTCATGTCTCCTGTAGTGCGTTAAGCCATGTAACTGCTCAGCTATTTGCCATGGCCAGTGAATCATCACTTTTGGCAGACAAATGTAGAGAAAATGTGTTTGTCCAGGTGCCCAGGCCAATAGACAACTTATTTCAAACCTGCATAAAGCTTTAAAGTGTTACTTTGGTTTTGCCCCATTTAATGCACCACATGGTCAGCACATGAATATGGGAACATGATCTTTACTTCCATTTCCTTATCTGTTGATTTAAGAATCTGTTGTTCCCTAATGTACATTGGGCACAATGTGGCATTAAATGTATGTTTTCATACAGTTTAATTAAGCCCATTTATTGTGGGAGCATTGTGTTGTTTCCAGTTGTTAGAATGCGAGCAATACAACATTTATTCTTTTGCTAAACCATTATTTTTGGTAAATCCAAATGGAGCCAACACAGTGTACAATTTAGTAATTCTGATTTCACCTACCATATGACCAGGCGTTAACTGTGCCCCTTTGGCAAGAAGTTAAAATGATATGAAACAATAAAAAAAAATGGAGATGAGTAGAAGAGTGGAATGAGACGCCACTCAGAATCTTAGTCAAGGGACAGTACCACCTCTGACACTGCAGCACTCCCTCGGTTCTGCCAAAAGTGTCAGCTTGTGTTGTGTTTTGATCTCCAGAGTAAAATTTAAGATTATTTATTAGTGTCACAAGTAGGCTTATATTAACACTGCAATGACATTATTGTGAAAATCCCCTAGTGGCCATACTCTGGTGTCTATTTGGGTACACTGAGGGAGAACTTAACATGGCCAATACAATTAACCTGTTTTGAATTCAAGGTCTTCTTGATCCAGGAGGCTAGAATGCTACCATTGTGAACTTGAAATAGGTTAATCTTTCACATCAGTGTATAAAATTGACATTATTAGGAACATTACATAGCTGGACATGCATAACATCACACAAAATCCAAACCACTTAACTGTTTCTTATACTCAGTTTAATCAGATGGGACTTGCTTTCTATAAGGGATACCTAATAGAAAAATTGATAATAAAACAACATGTGTGCTATTTATGTAATTAAAACACATTGCCATTCAACAGCTTGCTATGTACTTGTTATGTGCTGTACTTGTTATCAGCTATTATTTAGGAGTGGAAATAATGTGGATTTTTTTCAACAAAAAAAATCATGATACATCCTGACAGCTATTTCTCTTCTGTAACATGAAGTCTCTTTCGGTTCAGATTATATTCAAACTTAGGCTAAGAAGTCTACTTCCAAGACAGTATCTCAAGTCAGGAAATGTCTCAGCTTGCCGTGGGAGAAACACCTTTGAATCACAGCATCTTTGGTCTAGTGGGAGAATGTGGGATACATTTGGGCCTGCTGCCCCGGATGCAGATTATAGGCAATTGTAGGGGCTACTGACTGCTTGGTTTGTTGGGAATTCTTCCTAATTAGTTGCTCATATGAGGCCTGCTCACCTTCACTTCTCACCTCCTCATTCCCATGCCAACTCACGCCTTCCAAACATAGAACCATTTTCCCTTAGACCCTCCACTCCAACTCAACCGTTTAGCAAACCTGAGCAGACCTCAGAAGCCATATTGAGATGAAATGAAATAAAGTTGTAAATATCTATTTATAATCTGTGTTATGTTTTTAAAAATCCCAGTCATGAAAGCCCAGTCAGACCTTGTAAATCCCCTCCAGGACTTAATCACTTATAAAAGTAAACAAGCATGTATACATAACCCCACATCAATAATAATGATTCTTTAATAATACCTTTAAGCTTTCAAACTGTGAATACAGACAGGTTGTGTAAACCAAGCATTAATAATGACATAATGATAGCTCGTAGGATAATGTCACCAATCAGCTATTATAACTGCTACACCAGATTTATTTTACTTTTTGCCGACACAGTTTGCTAGTTATTTTATTTTTTTAAAGAGCTGGGTGCTTAAGCCTTGATCATCTTCACCTTTCAAGTGCATTTATTTCTCCTCTAAAAAAAAAGCTCCCATGTTGTGGATTAAGGCTCTTACTAAAGCAAAATTGTAAATACCAGTTCAAATGGTCTGACTGAGTTCAAGTTGCCCTGTCTGAGTCATGCTGTACACTATTTCCCTTGCTGGTGAATATGTGATCTTCAGAAATAGGAGTGAGGCTTCCAGTTTGAGTATGTCTAAAATCCCAAAGGAACAAGGTGGGCAGAATTATGAGAGGTTTTGTTAGTTTGATTGATAGGGATAGAATCATGCAATTAATGGAGAGATGCTAAGCTTGCAAGAAAAAATTGTTTCCACTTTACAGTGAGGAATAGTTGCTACCTGGAGCTGGTAGAAAAAAGACATTTCTCTGTATCTCTTTCCAGAAGCTTTCTGAGAGCTCTAAGGCTGTTAATCTAAGTCAAAACAAGTCTGCCTGTGTTTTGCTAATTAATTTTAAAGAATGTTTAAGTCTATAAAAGAAATAATGAATGATTGGAACTAATAGTGATAGGTTAGCAGTTAAGAACTATATTACGCTGTGTTCAAGTTTTATTAAATTGTTAAAAGCTAAGTTGATTCATTTGTTATATTTCAACTGTATTGTTAAATTAAGTTTGTTTTGATAAAAAGCTCCCTAGTTTGTCACTAGTGTCGTGCCTAAATAGAAGTTTCCTATCTGCGCATTGTCAAGAATAGAAAATTGTTGGGGTCTAATCTGGTATACAATGGCTGCAATTAATCCCATGCTGGCCTTTAGAAGTTTCTGAGCAGTTTGACGGTGAACAAAGGCTGGCAGCTCACAACCTCGGACAAAAATGCTCATTGCATTATGTAAACATTCCAGCCAAGCCAACACAATGGATTAGCAAATAGGGCAAAGACAGCTGTTAGTGACTTCTCAGCTCCAATGTGGTGCTAATGTCCCCACAATCATCTGCTCCAAAGCCCTGTACATTTCAACCAAGAGTCTCATTAGTGGATTAGCTCAACCTGAAACCTATTACATGACTGAGCCTGTAACACCATTAAATATAGTTTTTGAATTTTATTTTCAGACACTGAAAATAAATTTTCAGAAAAGAAGCAAGACTCTGGGCAAGCAGTCTGTCTCTGTCTACCACTTACCATTTAACTGGTAGCAGCAGAAAGAGCTCTGTCCAGTTTTAAAAATGCCAGGCCCAAAACTGCACTGTGAACTATTGGAACATTGGAACATTTGTATCTGTCATTTCTATGTGTGATCTTTCATTGTGGAAGTTTTCACATCTGGAAAGACAGATCACTTTGTATGAACCATTTTAAGAATAAATGTGGAAGGATATTGCAAAAACCTTTTGTTATGTTTTTTCAGTCTGTTGGGGGCAGGGAGGAGAGGTGGCAGCAGGTGGTGGGGAGGGGTGTTGGGGTAGGTGCATGTCTGTGGCCGAGGGTAGGGGTGTGAGTATGTGCGCGCGCGTGCAGGGGAAATGTGTGTATATGGGATAGATGTGTATGTATATTGGGTTTGTGTTTAGGGGTAGGGATGTGTTTAGGGGTTAGTTTATTTGTATGTCTGTGTGTGTATGTACGTGTTGGTGTTAGCTGCAAGTGTCTGTGTAGGTGGGAGGTGAGTCTGTCTGTGGCCAGGAGTGATGTGTGGGTGGGTGGATATGTGTATGTGTGGATGGTGGGTGTGTGTATATGAGCGAGGGGATGTGTATGTGGGCAAGGGGTGTGTGTGTGTGTGTGGGCAGGGGGTGTGTATGTGTGGATGGGGACAGGGGGTGTGTGTGGGCTTGGGTGTGTGTGTGTGTGTGTGTGTTTCGGCGGGGATGTGTGTGTGTGTCTTTCTGTGGACAGGGGATGCATGTGTGTGGACGTGTGTGTGTGTCTGTGTGTGTGTTGGAAGGATGTGTGTGTACTGGAGGAGTATGTGCGTAAGCAGAGTGTGTGTGTGGGCAGGGTGTGTGTATATGGATGTGGGTGAGGCAGTGTGTGTTGGCGGGGTTGTGTGTTTGTGTGTGTGTGGGCGGGAAGAGTGTGTGTGTGTGGGCTTGGTGTGTGTGTATGGACGGGTGTGTGTGTGTGTGGTCGGAGAGTCTGAGTGGGGAGTGTGGGTGGAGATGGGAGTGTGGGCAAGGGGAGATGTGTGGATGTGTGGGCAGTGGGGTGTGTGTGTGAATAAGGGGGTTGTATGTGTGTGAGGGTGTGTGTGCGTGTGTGTGTGCATGTGTATGTGTAAGGGGGGTATGTGTGAGAAAGAGGAGGGATGTGTGTTTATGAGAAAGGTTTGTGTGTGTGTGTGCGCGTGAGAGGTGGTGTGTTTTTGAGGGGGGCGTGTGTGTGTGTGTGCAGGGTAATGTGTATGCAGGGGTGTGTGTGTGTGGGCAGGGAGGTGTGTGTAGGTGGGTGGGTTGGGTGGGTGAATGTGTGGGTGGGGTAGCGTGTGTCTGGGCTGTGTGTGTGTGTGTGTGGACGGGAGGTATGTATGTGGGTAGGGTGGGTGGATTGTGTGCATCTGTGAGTGATTGAAATCAACCATCTTATTTTGTATTAAGTTTGCTGTGGAATTATTGATAGAGGAATGGATTTCGTCAAATTGAGTGATTGGGAAAACAGCCACCACTTATAAAGTGGGAAAGCAAAAATCAAAGACAACCTTTTTGTTTACAAATTAGTCGTGAGGGAAGAAATCAAAAGAATCCTGCTCCTGCCCGTAACAACAGATATTGCTGTTGCCAGTGCTGTTGCAGCATGCACCTGCTAAATTTCTCTTAGCAGAAGCATTTAAAAGCAACAGTAAAAGCGATTCCACAGGAGTAATAAGGTTGCTTTTGTACTGATGTGTGAAGCTTTCATATCACAGTATTGCAAACTTTTAGGTCTCTCTCATTTTTTGTTGTCCACTATTTATTTATTTTGATTTCTAGTTTACTGTCTCTCAGATTTACTCTTCCGTTCAGTTCTGTGCTCAGTCTTCTGAGCTTTCAATATTCTCACCATTTAAATTCCATGATACTTCTTTATCTTTCTACATTCCAGGTTATTCTGACAAATTAAAATGTATTTTGCCACTCTTGTTAAGATGTCACAGCAATAGATGCTGTGATAATTTAGACAGCTAAAGCTGCTTACTGGAACAATGAACAAAGTAGAATCAGTATGACCATACATTTTGCTGAGTTAAACTTTGAAGCTGTTTGTTTATGCCCAATTATGGATTATATGAGACTGTCAGAAATGTATTGGCAGGCGGACAAGTAAACCAGGGTAACGCTGTTGTGGATTATTTTGGATTCTGTAATTGACAACAAACCATTCTCTTTCTACTTCAAACTTCTCCCATTAGGTCATAAAGACAAGAAGCCAGAGTGTGTGTTACTATGGTGACCCAGATTGCAACTTTGGATAGAACACTTGTTGCCAAGGTGAACACAAGAAAACCCTCCAGTTTATCTCTTTGGCCACTTAACTCTTTCCTGTTGAAATAAAGTTGTAAACAATATTGTGAACAATCCTAGAGACAGAAAATGAATTATTGGTTGTTGCAACCTAAGTTAATTTTCCATGTTGACAAATGTGCTGTCGTTAAAGCTTTGAAAATCCATTTCACAATGGTAAAGGCTTTATTCAGTAAATTGTACTCTGATCAGACGCGTTACCATAGCAACCATCAATTTTAGAAAAAATCTTCCATTTTCTCTGCAAAGTTACTTGGATTCAAAGCGGAAGTCCTGGAAAGAATAGAGCCTTTAATTCACATGCTGTCTAAGCTATGACGATTAAGCTCAATAACTAAGCTGTGGTCTTATGAAAACTGTTAACTGTCTCATTTCCATATTGAATCCCTTGGGTGATTCTGAGAAAAATTCCGATTATTGAAGGTTTGATTAACCCGACCTGAATTATATTTTGTGTTGGTGTACTTGCACAGACAAGTTTTAAATAGTAAATCTGCCTTCAGTGACATTGGCAACATATCAGTTAATCATTTAGATGAAATCAAATGGATCTATTGATAACAGATATTGTCCTAATGTTGAGTTGGGATAAAATTGTGACTAAGCCTTATAGAAGTAAAATCTTTGGAAAAACTCTGTCTTGTTTGAGACATCTTAGGGGAAGAAGGGTCATTTTCCTGACAGTTATTGATGTGTGAGAGATTCCATCCCTGACATTCAGTACGTTCAGCAGCAGCAGTATATTAACAGTCAGTTTCAGCATGTTGTGATTTTATTATAAAAGAAGTAGTTTTGATTGAGTTCTGAAATAAAGTAAATGGTATAATTTTTCGCAATACCAAGCAAGTAAAAAGACGTTATGACATGGTCTATTCAGATGTTTACAAAAGTGCATCGGAGTTGATTTGCAAACCTGGGTGCCTGCACACAGCAGGAGATTTTGAATCCCTCAGAGTGAAAAGTCAAATGATTAATTGCAAAGATGCAAGGACTAGAAAATGCTAGAGGAGAAACAAATAGAGAGAAAATATGGCCACATTCAATAGAAGTTCAGAATTTCGTACTTCAGTACTGCCGAAAAAAGGTGCATGCTGTTGAAGCTTTTAGACCTGTACTCATCAAGACAGCTCACATGAATATCAAAATGTAAAGAAATAACATTTTTTATTGCCTGAGAAGAGGGTGTTGATTGGTTGGCAAGTATACTCTGATTGGTAAAAGCATTGCCATGCAACATGTATCAGCTAACTGACAGCTGGCAATTAATGTGGAACTTTCTTTAAATTCAAACCAGGCAGGTTGATTCCGATTAATCCCTGGGGAGTGGACAAGGGAGTGGTTGTCACCCATTTTGTTTCGTTGCAAAAGGTGCAAATGTGTACGTGTTCCTTCTATCTGCAAATGCCAGGAGCCTGTGTATTCATCTATGTAGCTGGCATTCTTCAATTAGTTGTCAGTGTCATTGTTAGCACACTCAAGATTGTTAAGTAAATACTGTTCAATTGCAGAATTACATCTATTGTTGTACACTATAGGTGAAAACCTCCAAACTGTTATATTGTGGTGCCGCTGCATTGGATGGAATTTTGGCTGAGCGCCAAATTCTCCATTCTTGCTGGTGGTGGGGCAGGTACTGATAAGATCAGAAAAACCCGCCAGTTTTGCAAGAATGAGATGGCTGTGTATGCTCAGTAATTTGCCTGTTGTGGCCGGCCAAAGGGACGTTTCATACAAAAATAAAACAGAAGAAACAGTTTGAGAGTGGGAGATGAGAAGTTAGTGGGAAGCGAGAACTACTACTTTCAAATGATTGTGAATCTATGGAATTCAACACTGCAGAGTGCTGTGGATGCCAGGAAATTGAATAAGTTTAATGAAAAGATAGACAGATTTCTAATTAGTAATGGGTTGAATGATTATGGAAAAGAAATAGGAAAGTAAAGTTGAGACTGAAATGAGACAAGTCATGATCATATTGAACGGCAAAACAGGTTCAGGGGTTAGACAGTGCTCCTAGTTCTTGTGTCTTAAATAATCTACCCTGCATCCTGAAACTGTGTTCCCTGGTTCTAGATCCCCCATCCAGTGAAAAAATCTTCCCTACATCTCATCTGACCTGCCCTGTTTGTAGTTTATATGTTTCAATCAGATCTCCTCTCATCCTTTCTAAACTTTAGTGAATTTAAGCCCAATTGAATCAAGCTTGTTTGAAATGGTCAGGACCAACACTTAGCCCAGTTCTTAACAGCACCAAAATGGTACTGGGTCTCACTGAGATCATTTCAATCCTTTACATGGGAGCATTCAAACAAATCTTCTCTTTAAATCCTTTTCATCTGACGTTCATCTTTTGTCCTGCTCAGATCCTGCATTCCAACCACTTTGTAACTCATAGATTTTTCATTGAAACATTGGTTGAATGCCACAATTTTGATAATTCCAAGTATCAAATATATTTTCATAGAATCCCTATAGTGCAGAAAGAAACCATTCCTGGCCCATTGAATCTGCAGCAACTCTCAAAGAGTAGCCCACCCTGTTCACCTCCTCCCCCCCCACCCCCCCACCACCTATTCCCATAACCCTGTGCATTTACCATGGTTAATCCACCTAACCGACACATCTTGGGACACTAAAGGGCAATTTAGCATGGCCAATCCACTTAACCTGCACATCTTTGGACTGGGTGAGGAAACCAGAGCACCCAAGGAAACCCATGCAGAAATGGGGAGAATGTACAAACTCCATGCAGAGTCATTCAAGGCTGAAATCAAGTTGAGGTGCCTGGTGCCGTGAGGCAGCAATGCTAACATGGCACACATACGTCATTTGGGCGTCACAGCTTGCTCTGTCCTTGATAACATCATGGCTGTTTAAGAAGGGAATGGGAAATCCTTTCACACAAAATGATTTGAATCAATTTTCTACAAAGGTCAGGATGAGTTATGGGTTGAACCTATAGTGTTGCAGTTGATGCAGCTGCATAGTATCATAAGCCAATGCACAATGGCAGAGAAGAAGCAGAAAACTATACTTTATTATTATTTTCCTCACACTGAGTTGTGAGGAAAAACTGCAGCCATTTGAGCTGTGTTACTCATTGGCTTGCTTACTTATTGCCATCTTCTTTTCTCAATCAAAGCAAGCACGAAAGTTCTTCAAATCTTTAAAGTCACATTATGGCTACTGGTTAATTGAAAAAAGATTTAAATTGCTCTACCTTCATCAGTGAAAATTGAAAGCAATTCAAGAATGTTGAAATGGACTGGACCGACCGATGTTGCTGTAGCAGAGATCTCAGCATGGAAATGGTAGTATTACTGCAATCTTCGTGTAATATGAAATTGAGCCACATGTTTGAGAAGAATGTCACTTCACATAAAAAGGAAGTGATTTGAATTAAGCCAGGGATTGAGTACAGTGGCTTATCTTGTTGTTGAGATCCTATCAGCTGACAGGGTCACTGACAAAATCTCTTTTCAAATGGTTGGAATTCTTATTTGACTGAAATCATTTGAGTCTGTGTTATTGATAGTAAAACTTTGTAATACTGGTGACATATCTGTGTCATTACGTAACAGAATAGATATCGATTTGCAGAATCATCAGCTTGGTTTCTTGATTTTGATCAGGTTTGGATACATGCAGAGACTTTTGATCAATTATACAACATAATGCGGGGAGTTTGGTCATAAATGTTCAAGCAAAATTAAGTACAGTTAGTTACCTTTATCATATGTGATGTACTTCCAATAACTCATTGAAGAACTAGGCTGCTTTTAATATGCATTCTTGCCATAAACATCTTTCACGCAAAAGTGAAAGCATTATGTTGAATAACTAACTAATCTGTACTTGCTGATCAAAATAGCATGATCAGACCTTTACATCAAGCTGCTTCTCCAGATTGCTAGCTTTGTGGTAAACATAATAAAGAAAAAATAGTATTGATGCTGTCAAGTGGAGTAGAGTGTAATGGATTGTTCTGTACCTAAATTGAAGATGTGCAGGAAATAATAACGGAGAAAATCAGAACTCATTTAAACCATTTTCCTTGGATGTTACCCACAATGGGATATGGACATTATTGCTGAGATGTAAGATTGTATGTTACACAAATACACAAGTTGTTCTTAACTTGAAAGCTTTCCATCCATCATCCATAATTGGCCATTGCCCACAGGGCGGGGATCAGCATCTCACTTTGTTCATTGCAATGCTATGTGCCACCATCATTTTCTGTCCAGTCTCTGATGTTGTCCATCCATCCAGTCCTTCTCTAAACTGGCCTGTATTTCCTGATGTATCGTCTTCTATTATCACCGATAACTCCCATTTTCTTATGGTCATAGTTTCTTTCCCTTTGCTTCAGCTAAACACCTTTGGAATGCTGGGACTGCAAATCTTTTTGCAGGCAGACTCATTTGTTCTTCAGTCTGTCCAGATGATTCCAAGGATTCTTTGCCAGAGCCACATTTCAAAACTTCTCATCCTCTTCTCATTGGCCATATTGAGTTCTCGCTCTCCCTCAAGCTTCCTATCAAAGGTGCTTAAACCACCTCAGTGATGAAATAATATTATAGATATTTCAAATGTGAGTGCTTACAGTGATCTGGAAAGCACAGAAATTACTAGTCTTAATAATAGTCTCACACTGAATTGTATTTTTGAGTCATGAAGATTGGAAAATAAGCCCACATGAGAATACCAATTTTATGAAGGATTATGTGCAAGAAAATCATGTAGCAAATGAACAGTAGAATGACAATCGTACCAAATTTAACTTGCAGATAAATGAGGACAAAGGAGTAGAAGATTACTGATTCATGCCCTCAATCCCCAAGCAATGTGTTGCAGATCTTGATTAGAATGTCAATAAGCTAGTTAGGAACAAGTTACTGGATCTGAGCGAAGGAGGAAAGTGTAATAGAAGTGTGAAGAAGCTACCCTATTCCTATTGCTATCTAACAGTAGGATACCATGTGACATTTGTTCAGCATACATGCCTATCTTGTTCCAAAAATGGTGCATCCCATGGAGGAAATCTAACATAAAGGAAATAATTGAAAGTTGTAGTTGGGGAATTAAAATCAGGCATTAAATTTAAACAAATGTAGCTTTAAAAAGATCAATATTTTTGAAGGGGAAAGTATTTTTAATGTATTTTAAAAAGTCTCAGTCAGCTGACCTTAGTCAGAGAGATTGTAGAATTGATTTAGTTATGTGGAAATCAAGACATCCATTAAACTTAGATTGCTCTTGGCCAAATGCATGGTCCTCCATACCCAGTGATCCCAACACACTTCTGTGGAACAAAGCCCTGCATCAGGACCATCACTTTATAAAATGTATTATGTCACTCAAGGTTTTTTTGTTCTCTCTTTTACTGTGAGGATATAAGTACCTTAACAAATGAACTATTGCTATGTAACCAGACTGATGCAGCTTGAGGTTTTCTTTTGTCCATCTGACTACAATTCCAGATGTGAATTCTTAATTTCATTTCCAACTTTTCTCCTCCTTAACTTGTTTTTCTTTATCCTTCAGATTTCTGTCTTCCTTCATCATCCCTCTTTTCATCCGTCTATTTTCTTCAGAATAGTATTCATGTGTACGCGCTTATTTAATTTATTTGTGGATAAAGGGGAACCTAATGGTTGTGTGCACTTGACCATGAGAAAATGTGAAACTTTCCACTTTGACAGGAAGGATGGAAAAGCAACATACTATTTAAATGAAGACACTGCACAAATCTGTGATACAGAGGAACCTGAGTATCGTGGTTCACTGGTGTATGAGTCACAAAGTTAGTACACAGGTTCACCAAGTGATTAGGAAGGCAAACAGAATTTTGGAATTAATTGCAAGGAAAATGGGACATAAATTTAGGGAGGTTTTACTATGTCTGTACAAGACCTTATTGACGTTGGATTATTGTGTACAGTTGCTCCTCTTGAAAAAAAAGGATACAATTGCGTTTGAATCGGTTCAGAGAAGGTTTACTCGACTCATTTCTGGGATGAAGGGTTTACCTCATGAAGAAAGGTTGACTAGGTTGGGCTGATACCCATTGGTGTTTAGAAGAATGAGAGATGATTTTATTGAAGCATAAGATCCTGAGGGGTCTTGATAGGAAAACTACAAGGAAGATGTCCACTGTTGTGGAGGAGGCTAGAACTGGGGAACACGGTTTAAGAATAAAAGGAGTTCCTTGAAGTTGGAGATGAAGAGAAAAAATTTCTCTAAGTCAGTTATTAGGCTGTGGAATTCTCTTTCCCAGAAAGCTGGGACATTGTATGTATTCAAGGCTGAGTCAGATGGATTCTTAATGGACAATGGAGTCTAGAATTATGGGGAGAAGATCGGAAAATGGAATTGAGACCGCAACCAGATCATCCATGATCTTATTGAAGATCAAGGGGCAGACTCAAGAGATACTCCTAAGTCAGACATAGCTACATTTCTATGTTCCTGTCAGCATGTTTGCTGGGAGTAGTGTCATCTGCCAACTCATCCCTGCCAAGATAGCCTTTCCTAATGCAGTCTCTGTGGACTCTGCCACTGGATCAACTCCACTTTGCATTTCCCCAAAATGCCCTCATAATCAAAGTCCCCATCATCCCTGAGCTCATAATGGATGGTTGCATTGCTATTATGACCTGGCTGAGGGTGATACCAACATCTGCTACCCTCCCCATCGCTGCCACCATCATCACCACACCCCCACCTCAATCTCCTTAATATTTCTTTCATTAAACACCCAGCCTATACTCACGGCCAATCCTTGACCTTGACGTCTTACTTAGCTTTGCTAATTCTGTATCAGTCACAGATAATCTCTGACAATCTCTGATCCCCTTATTCACAGAATCATTGAATCTTACAGTGCAGAAGGAGGCAATTTCAGCCCATTGAGTCTGCACAAATAACAATCCCACCCAGGCCCTATCTCTGTTGCCCTGTATATTTACCTGACAGTAATGGACAATTTAGCATGGCCAATCCATCTAACTCGTATAATTTTTGGATATTAATGTCACAAGTAGGCTTACATTAACACTGCAATGAAGTTATTGACAAAATTCCCTAGTCGCCACACTCGGCACCTATTTGGGTACACTGAGGGAGAATTTAGCATGGCCAATGCACATAACCAGCACATCTTTCATGGGGAGAACATGCAGACTTCACACAGTCAGTGACCCAAGCCGGGAATTGAATCCGAGCCTCTGGCATTGTGAGGCAGCAGTGCTAATCACTGTGTCACCCTAACAATAAGGTAGAAATTGAAATATAAAAAGAAATTATAATATTTATAAACTTATGAATCTTCTATCATGATGAATTTCAAATTCTACAAATAAGTAAAAAGTAAAAATTACCTTTTCAAAGTCTTGCACTGCAATAGTTACACCTTGTTGTGCTGTTTATTACAATCCCAGACCAGACCCACCCCAAGTTTGGTTCTGATCTGTTAGGGATTAGAAACATTTTGTTTAAAGTGGATAAAATTTGAATTTACAAAATACAAGTGAACAGAGTAAATGTAAGTGCCATCTACTTGATACTCTTAACATCTGGAAATAGCATGAGATCGAAATGAAATTACAGGCAAAGTATGATTGAACACGTAGAAGGCAGAACTAAAACATGGCCCTGAGATAAAGTGGGTTGCTGTTATCTCAGCAACCCACCCAGATGAGAGTGGTTAGACTGTTTTCTCATGAGGGTTTTCACTTGGTTCCAGCTTCTGGCTTCCCTCAAAAAACTCAGACGCTTTGACAATACTTGTTTTCCAATTGCTCAGTTTCCTACTGAGACTACATCCCACTGCACTCCAGCATCTATTCATTGCTAAATTGAGGCCATTTTTTTTGTATTAAGTTAACTGCACAAAAGTTGTTTGCACAAATCCACTTGCCACCCTGTTTTGTCCCTTTGCTTCATGTGTGGATTCTGTAGACCTTGTCATTAGAAGCTTCTGAATACTGATAGAGGAATCCTTCCACAACACATGCTTGAATTGCAAATGTGGCAGAACACTATTATTTCCCCATAAAGTTTTTTGGAATGGTTTATGGGAAATTGTAGCTCAAAGTTAGTATGAAACAAGTACCAATTATAGGTCTCTGATTGTAAATTTTGAAATAATACCCATAGAGTTTGCAATAATACAGAAGTAACAGCTCAATTAAATTGCAGGATTTTTCCATTTAATTTACGCAGTGATCTATTTTACCTATTTAAAAAAAAACCTCTGTTATGGTCCACTATATTTTGAATTCAAAGAATTGTAATGAAAGAGAAAGCCACAAAAGATAGTAAAATTATCACTACTATTTTCTAAAGGTCACACACTGATTATTTATAACTATATAATCTATGTGTGCTTGTTTCTCTGTGCATTATATACTTTGAAACAACAGGTTTTTCATATAAGGTTTATGGTGCTTGCCAACCTGCACCACAAATTGTTGACCTATTCATGGCCTGCATTCCTAAACTTTGTAATGTCAATCTCCTGGATAATAAATACCAAGAATTAAGTTCACGTATTCCATCAAATTGTTCGGATGGTTGGTTGTAATGATTATAACACAGCTTTCATTACTTCTAGAACCTAAAATTGCCAGTACAGAGATTAAAAGTAACACACAATTTTCATCTGAAGTAGCTGTGTCCATTAGTCAATGATATATGTGTAAGTGTACTCTGCTGATTCACGGATGGTGAAGATTTGAATGGAATGAAATTCTTCTTTTCCAGAAGTGTGAAATATGCTCCTAGCCAAATAGCAGCCTGTTTTACACTGAACCCAATGTTCCTCCCACACTCACCTAAAATTTCACTGAAATATAAAATTCACAGCATGGAAACAGGACATGATTCAGTTGATCTGTGCTGGTGTTTATATGCCATATGAACTTCCATCCACCCTATTACTTTAAACCCTAACTGCATATCCCTATTTCTTTTTCTTTCATATGTTTATCCAGCTTCCTTTAAACGCATTTCCACTATTCAACTCAAAAGTACTCCTTGCAGTTTGCGGTAAAATATAAAGTAAAATGATTTGCAGTGCATTTTGTGAAATCCAGAAAACTTAAAAATGGTTGTTTCATGCAGAAAAATATGTGCCCCCACCCCCAGAATAACAGATTATTGCAGTTTTATTCCACACAATTCTCGGTCAACACTTGAGTGAATATGAAAGCCTTATTGAGTGAATATGAAAGCCTTAAACCTAATTGTTTATTTTCTTTAGTGAGCAAAGTTGTAATGTCTGAAATCCCACACTTCAGAAGGTTATACAATAACAAGCTTTGAAACTATTGTCAAACTATCAAAATGACACATGGACTCCAAGACTCCAAACTCATAAGTTTGAAATACTTATTTCAGTACTCTTAACATTTAAAATCTTTATCTCTGATGAACTTCATTTTTTTGTTGTTACTCAATGTCTATGTAAGAAGTCTCACAACACAGGTTAAAATCCAATAGGTTTATTTGGAATCACAAGCTTTCAGAGCGCAGCTCCTTCAGTGATTCAGTGAGCTCCGAAAGCTCGTGATTCCAAACAAACCTGTTGGACTTTAACCTGGTGTTGTGAGACTTCTTACTGTGCCCCCGTTAGGTTAGTTAAGCACCGGCATCTTCACATCAATGTTTGTGTCCTGGTTGTAATGTACAAAATTTACCTTTGAGGAAAAAAAATCAGTTTGAGTGATGTTCCTTTAAGAAGCTCAATATCCTGATAAACCAGGGACCTTATTATCATGTGGCCAGGAGCCGAGATCTCCCTTTCTGCTGCAGTACCCTAGACATCAGGATGTGTTTAGAGATTACTCTATTGCTGTTACTGACTTAGCATTAAATAAAACACACCCTAGATCTTCAAGCACATGGAATCCACGTACCTAATTTGCATTACATAAAGATAGCACAAGCATTTTACTACAAGGAAAACTCATCAACTCTAATTTCAGAGTTTCATATATGAAAACATTCTGCTGCTCGAGATGGGGAAAGTGTTTCTTTTTTCCCTCAAACAAAATCAATAAAGCTGCTGGTATGGGCCTAACCTGCAAATATATTGCCAAGGCAGGAGGTACTTGTTGTCCTTATGCCATTGTTTTTAAATTAGCTGATCAACTGGACATATCACTGTAACAATATGGCATTGCTGCTACTCCAGTTAATAGTTTGCAGATCAATGGATAAATTGGATGTTGGATAGTGAAGCTAGACACAAACACTGGTTTACTTTGAAAAATATCACTCTTTTCCCAAGATAAATGAATTTGCTCCCCACAGTTTGCCACTCATTTAATTGGACGTGCTCAAGAAACAGCTGTCATTTCTCACCTTATACTTGAAATGTGACTTTTTGCTGTAAACAACAGCTTTGGTGGCTTTTGTATGCTTATTAAATTTTTGTGATTTATGTTCCCTCGATCAATACTGTCACTAAGGTAAATAGATCTCATTGCTTTTTTGTGCCCTTCAGAATGTTTTGTAGCAATTAGGCCATAAAACCATGAGAAATGGGGAAAGGTGCAGGCCCTTCAGCCCCTTGAATCTGTTCTGCTATTGATGATGCAACATTCCTCATGTCCACTTTCCTGCCCCTTCCCCTTGATTCCCTTACTGATCAAAAATCTACCTATCTCGACCTCAAATAGGCACGAGGACTCTGCCTCAAAGCTCTCTGTGGCATGGAGTCCCAAAGACCCTTGCAATGCTCTGAGAGAGGAAATTCCTCAACATATCAGTCTTACATTGGCATCCCTTTATTCTGAGTCTGTACCTTCTGATCCTTAGACTCTCCCCTGAGGAGAAACATTCTCGCTTACCTGGACATAGACTATATGGAGCAGCTCATCACTCTCGACATGCTTTGGCTTAGGACCATACTTACTTGCTTCTTAATCAGAAAAAGAATTGCCACAAATCCCAAATTATGACATTGAGATATAAAGTAGAACCACATAGCAAGTTAGATAGGTTTTGAAAGACAGATGGATTCAAGTTTCACGTGAGGCTGATGAAAATTGTTGGGGGGGAGCATTTTCCATCTAGAGTCCCAAACATGTTTTATGTTGGCAAGATTTGCCATTGTAATTGTCCCAGCCAGTGACGCAATGAGTCCGTTGGGATTCCAATTTGAATATATTTAAATATACTTATCAGGCCTTTATGCTTTATAGTTCCCTCCCTGCACATTAAATTGTCGATTCACGTTTTCAAAAGACAAGTTTATTTATTAATGTCACAGGTAGGCTTACATTAACACTGCGATGAAGCTACTGTGAAAATTTTCTAGTTGCCACAACCCAATGCCTGTTTGGGTACATGGAGGGAGAATTTAGCGTGGCCAATGCACCTAACTAGCACGTCTTTCAGACCGTGGGAGGAAACATGCACAACCGGAGGAAACCCACTCAAATGTGGAGAGAATGTGGAGACTCCACACTGACAGTGACCCAGGTCAGGAATCAAATCCAAATCCCTAGCAACAGTGCTAACCACTCTGCCACCGTGCTGCCCCTTGGCTTGAGAGGGCACAAACATGAATTATAATGGGTACCCCATGAGGTGCACCTAGCAAACAGAATCCACCAAAGGTGCACAGGTGACTACAGCCTGGGGGTGGAGGTAGGAATTGTCTGTTTGGTACCTTGGCAGTGCCAGATGCTGTGTTGCGTGGTGAGGAGGGAAGGGGGAAATGAGCAGGGGAATCCTGTGGGACAGGAAAGTTTTGCGACGGGGGATGGGTGGGAGATGTTCTATTCTTAATTCTTTGCACTGTGGGCAGTTTGAACTTTCACAAAGTCAAGTTGCTGGCAGGCGCTAACGTGATGAGGTGAGACCCAGCCCTTTACTTTTTTTCTCTGAGTATAAAAATACGAAGGAGGAAGGTAAGGTGGGCAGTTTATACCCCAATTTTTCCCACTCACTCTGCCATTCTGCCAGAAAGTGAGAAATATCCACCCTTCAAATTGAAAAGTCAATCTTTTTCTTTCTGATTGAAATGCTGTACATCTTCTACTTTTATTTCAGGTTTCAGCCATTAGAGATTTCTCTTTCTTTTTGCTTTTGTCTGGCTGTAAAATAATGTCTTGTATCAGATGTCTATATATATATGCTGTTCTTATGATTAATGAGATCATTATAACAGTTAACTTATGTTATAATAAATATCCATGCCATCTGTTCTCTGTGTATTGGATGAAATATACCTAAGCATATGGCTTTTCACATGTTTTTTGAATGTTTAATTGTTAGTTAAATCCTCTTGAACACATTTTAGATTTGTATTAAAATATCAATATAGGCAATAAGCATATTGCAGACCCATTGCAAATAAACATAACATGAAAGAACAGAAAGGCAGCATCTGTGGAAAGAGAGAGGGAAATAGAGTTCATGTTAATGTTTCCGAAGGGTCATCTAACTGAAATGTCAACTCTGTTCTCTGTTCAGAGATGCTGACAGAATTGCTGAGTGTTTCCAGCATCGGCAGGGTTTTTCTCTTGTAACCAAATGACTTAGTCAAAATAAAAAAAAAACTTATATTTTCTGAAAATGTAACCGGAGATATGAAATGAGACACTTGTAATGACTTCAGCGAGGCAGATGATGTTGGCCGTTTGGAGTATGCTATCACTGATTGAGGTTATAATTGCCTGCACAAACAGGAAGCCTCGCCTGTATATAAAAATGGGAGGGTCAAGTCTTCTGGTACTCTCAATTTTGACTGTACTAGAAGCAATCTGAGTGTTTGCAAATAAAGGGAACCTAGTGAATGGATACTGGCATCTGAGGAGTTATCTCACCACCTCCTTCAAGTTATACCTGACAATTTTATGATTGTAATTATTGAAGTGTTATAATTTGGATCAGGATTCTGTGCAAGCACATATGGGTAGCAATACAAAGGGAAAGATTATTTGACCCAACAAACTTAGAAGCAGTAATCATTACAAGAGGAATGATTAGGATATAGCAAAGATATATACAAGATGAGTAAAAGGGAAATAGTAAAGAAGCAATTTTGTATTAGAGATGTACAAGAAAGATTGCAGTTTATTGCACTTTCATGCTTTGAGGATAAGTTTAAAATTTGTAGTTCTGATTTAATTTATTAATGTCTATGATCCATAACACATTTCTAGTGATCATTATATATTAAAAGCAACAACTCACATTGTAGGCATTAGAACAAGAAAGAAGTGATTCATATATTTATTTAATTAGTGCATTTAATTAATTTGCATTGATATAAACCAACACAAATTATAAAACATAGCAAACTGTTGAGACAAGCGCACTACTTCATACAGAACAGTTTACATAACACAAGGCTGACAAATATCCAACTGATAAATCAGTGGGGAATAAGTTTGCACACTGCTTATGTGAATTGACACATTTGCATCCAATGGTCGTAGATGTAACTTTCATCACAGAATATCATTGAAAACAGCTCGCACGCGCATACAATTAAATCAAATGAAAACTTGGAGAAAAAGATCCCAGGAGACAAAGCAAACATTAAATTGTGTGGTTTCTAAGAACTATCATTATATTGATAAATGCAACTTCATTATTTTTAAAATAGGTATATTATAAGCTGATCTGACAATAATGTTGACACATCATAGCAAGAAAAAAAAGTTGCATTTTTACAGGTTATTTTATTTACAGGATCAACTTACAAGCATTTGATAGTCACAAAAAATATAATAACCCAGAACAGATCCCAGCTGCAGCCATGCCAAAAGGAGGATAATCCATATGGTGGCAGATTTCAAATAATATTGGGTATAGTATGAAAATTGTTTAAAAGAAATGTCACCCTGTGGCTTTTGCAGCTTTGTTGTGGTGTTCTGTGTATCCATCTATACCATCGATCCCTGAAATTGAGGAATTTTCCTTCAAGGTTGATGAGACAGATCTTTTATTTTTGTTTGAGGTGTGGAAATGAGCATTCATTACAACGGGGAATATGTAAGACTTTTCATTATGTCTACTACAAATTATTTACAATATGAATATCTAGCCTTCAGCTTCATGTGGCTAGAAAGAGCAGTCAGGCATCCCATTGAGAAGCCCAGAGATGCATGAAATTTATGACACCTGTTGTACCCTTCAGTAAAACAGATCTACCTTATAATCTTCAATTGTTTTCATGTTGGCTCTGAGGATTAATGGATGGGGTTCCAAGGCTCTGAACATCGGGAGTCAGGAATGGGGGCATTGGAAATGTGACTGAGTGTAAATATTAATAGAGAGAAATAGAACAAAGGGTTTTGCGATGCTGAATAAAGATGTGCTTCTCATCATTAAGATTGCGAGTTTTTGTGCTATCCATGCGAAACAGAATTTACAAAAAAAGTCAATTAATTGTTAACTTTTTGACCTCAATGGATGATTATATTTTCCCTCATTTGAGTTTCAGATTTGTGAGATATGATTGATGGAATAGATACTTGTTTCAGCAAATGACATGGGGCTAAAATTAGTGAGCAAGTAGAGAAAATATACAGTAATTAGAATACTGCCACTTATGCCCATTCAGAACAATTATGAAGCTAGGAGTAAAGTAGAAAAGTATATTTTCTCTCCCCAGTTGGCACAGAGCCAAATTGTTTTACTTCAGTGTTAAACCAGGGGTGTGAATTGATATTAAGGCCTGATTCAGGTGCCTTCACTGCACTTGGTTCTGTTGACACTAACATTAAATTTCTAATATGCATGCACCCTTTGATTTCTGTATCTTAATAGCTAAGCCATGTAATCCCACTCTGGCAGTTTATATTTGAGCTTTGTTTTATCTTTCACTGTGCTCTATTTGCATAATTGAAGTACAGTCACTTTTAGCCTTATGGATAATATTTTTCATGAAATATGCTATATTTATTATTTAACATCAGCAATTATCCACTCCTCCTGACCACTATACCAACAATCTTTCCTATTCCCTTAAGACACGGACTCATTTTGCATGTGTTTCTAATTGAGCAGCACTTAACCACATGTTAAAGTGTTAAATGTTGGTGGGCAAATTTAGCATGAAGGGCTTAACTGGTATCTGACTCTCTTCAAACGTTCCAGTCATGATCCCAAAGGCAATACAGGAAGAGAAATCTGTTACAGTAGTGGTGAGTCTTAGATGAGATTGCCCTTGGTTAGAATTGATCAAGACTTCTGGAAGCAACTTTGCTGGTAAACTTTATCTGTTATTGAACATTTTACTAGCTATGTATAGTATGAGGCTCACATAAACTATTTCTCAGCATATTCCATTCTATGATCTTATATCACTGATGCTGTAGACCATCTGTTTATAAATTTAACATGAACCTTTTACATCTCTCCACAAAATTTTGACCCTGTTTAAAGTTTTTTTTTATTATTTCCACCAAGTCTCTACCTTCATCCCTGGTTCACAGTGATAAACATTGTGGTGCTTCCACAAATCTCTCAACCTTGTTCTCAGCTCTCTCAGAGAATGGACAGGATTTTATTTCTTTCAAACTTGGCAGAGTGCTTTGTGAATCAGCAGAGATTACTGGCTTTCTGTTCAAGTTGTCTTCCTATCATAGTTGGTCCGTTTCATTGTTGTAATTTTCTTGTAAATACAAGTGCCCTTCTGTTTTTTTCTTACCACTCCATTTTCAGTCTCAACAAAATAAGATTGCAGATACAGTGTTTTTCTTTTGCCCCAACATTTGGTCTTCGTGATTCTGATCACAAACCAATGCTGATTCTCTATGAAGTTAATGATGTTTCTGGACTGTGGAATCGTTTGTCGATGCATGGAAGAAGACTTGCTTCAACCACTGTTCTGTGTCCATAAATACTGAAACTCCTGTTCCAATGTCTAATTTAAAGCTTTTTAATGCCAGTTAATCATAATGCCCACATTCCAGTAGTCCCAATTGATCCTGTGATTTCTCCTAAGAATGGCACTTCATTATCTTTTTCATCTTTAATTTCTTGAATGTTACTTTTTAAAATTGGTTTCTATTTAAACTTCTGTGTTGGAGTTTTTGCTGTGGCATACAAATTTCTTCTCCTCTTACAGGAATGGCACTCTGTATTTTTGGTAGGAAATTCTTTCTGCCAATGTTGCCTTTTCTTGCCATAGTAAGCATACTGAGTAAGGGTGGCTTCTACACCATCTTCACTCATTTTCTGTTTATAAACGGGTGCTACTTCTATGTCCTGCAAACTGCACTGTTTTGGGTTTTTTTCATGAAGTCTCCTTGTTACCTCAAATAAATACATGATTTTGCTTTCTCACTTCTGCCTGGCTTCTTAACTACACAGCCTTTGATAATATCAAATGTTTCCTTGGTTGCAGAAAATCTGATTACATTTCTTCAGTGACTCTTAGCACAATGTGATTATTAATTAATTTGCCCTTCCATATTTGTAATTCTGAGTTAGTTGATGTAAATCATCAATGAAGGAATCTACCATCTCTCCTGATCTTTGGGTATATCTTTTGAACTTAAACTTTTCTTTGATGATGTTTCCTCTAAGGCTGAAATATGTATCAAATGTATAACTTCATTGGATGTTGCTGCCTCTTTGTTTATGCCCTATTTGACTGTTATGTGCAGTATTTCCAATGACCCAGAAAAGGGTAGTGATTTGTACCTTGCTAGATTTCTCTGCCAGGCCCAAAGTGGCCTATACCTGGTACACCTATGATGCCAGTTCTGCCATTTCTTGGCTTGATCTGGTGCTTCCATGTGATCAAAGCACTCTGGTAAAGATAAAGTTTTCTCCATGGCTTTTCTTCACACCTATGAATTCTGTTGATGTTTCCCACACTGTCCTTGTTCCGCAGTTATTTCTCTTGCTGCTTTTTCCAGATGCTAGGCTCTTTTATAAGGTAGTTTTACATTCTTTTCTGCTGTCACCATCTGTTATCATCTTTGTGGGTCTCAGGTGATATTGTCCTTGATCAGCATTGACAGAGACTGCTGGAGGCAAAGGCTGTTGGTGAACTTTACATTTGTTGAACATTCTACTATATACCATACAATGCTTAGCACAAGATTTCACAAAATAACTTTTTCTCTGTATTCTTGTCATGTGACCTTACAGCATTGATCATGTAGACAGTCTATTAAATGTTTAAGATTAACCCTTTACATTTCTAAATCCTGGTTTATTTTCCATTTCCCAGTCCAGTTGCATTTGATCCTACAAGTAACATCAGTGTGATATTGGTCAGCGATCATATAAAGATAAATATGACGATCTGAATATGCCAAAGTTTAACTAACTCAACCTGTTGCTAATTTGAAATATACAGCTGAATGGCTTAAGTACTTCCACACAATTTTAGCATCGTTGTGTGGCTGAAATGCTACCTGATTTTCTCTTCCAATTAGACAAGAAAATGTAAATTGAATGAAGATCTGCATTAATTCAAGGTGAAGTGGCAATTTCTTAATTCAGCAATGTTCAAAGATTAAAGCTGGATTGTTCCTAAAATATACGATTTAGTACAACAGTGGATGTGTACTTCCCTAATGAAATATGAGAGCATATTGTTTTTTAAATTTTTCTAATACTGAAAATTATGCAATCAGATATACAAATAGAATTTTTTTTTCAATGGAAAATCTATAAATCAGTGTTATAAGCACCATGATAAATGTGTGTACGGTCACTCTACTGAATTAAATTATCACGCTCACATTAAAAAAAATATACAATAGATGAAAACCTCTCTTTCAAAATGTAGTCTAGGTTTGTATCAGTTGTATATTAGCAAATGAAACTTCTTCCAAAGTGTTTCTTCCATAGTGTTTCTAAAATCTCCTACCTAATTTGTTTCTTTTCTGAAATCTCCCACCTAATCTATTTTTGAAAGAGATTGTGTGAGGTGCACTGAGACTGATAGTGTCTGGAAAAATATATAAGGCAGGTGAGGTGATCACAAATACCTTTGCAGGCTGTGAGAGCGCACAGGCAGTAAATTGACTCCAAGGTTGTCAAGGAGCACTAGAGATCGTTTTATTTAAATTGGTGAATTAGAACTCCAACACTATTCTCATTCAGTCCACCATAAAGACATTATGTGTTATTTTCAGAATGTATGCTGCTTTCATGGTGCTTTGAGAGCACCACGTGATAATCATGAGCCTGATCTCCTTCTGCCCATTAAGTATTTGGTACAATTACTGCAGAAATGATTCCCGAGCACTGTCTGAAAATGGAGGTGCTCTGTGTCATTGACCAGGTCATTTCCAATTTTCTGCCTGGCAACAGTTTAATAGCTGCACGGGGATTGAATGAAGCATGGCTTCACAAATTGGTCTGCTGCTTCTGGAACACATATGCTAATCCAATCCTGCTGGATGAAAGAAAACTATCTTCCATCTGTTCTGTGTGAGAGTCATTTGTGACATATATTTGGTCAGAGTAATCCATTCCTAATGAACCAGTGACAAGAAATTACTCTAATCATTACACTAATATAGCATCATTATTTAGACAGGTTTAAGGATGGTGGAGATGGTAATGATCCAATAAGAGAACTTTCCTGATATTGTGCTCAGAAGCTTCGTTCTTTGATCTAACCTCAATGCTGGTGCCCCGGAATTGGAAAGTGTTTCATTCACCAACATTAACTTTCCTCACCTCGATGAGCACGCTAAAATATGAGAGAATTATAACTATAAATCTTCAGAGCTCCATTTGCACATCACTTCTTAATCCATCTCCAGCAGAGATCAGACAGCCTGGTCTGAAAGTTGAACTGCTTCTACAATCGTGGAGTTTGAACTCGTAAAATACCATGAAGCTGTTGGCAAGATATCATAGTGTTCCAGTTCTGCAATTCAGTACCTGGAACAGAATATCAGCATTAGTTGTCGAAAGAGAGAACCTGTGCTGTCTCAAATGATGGGACCAAGGAAGAACTTTGTGAAAGGTGCAAAGTCCAAAGATGTACAGGTTATGTTGATTGACCGTGCTAAATTGACCCTAGTGTCCGGGGATTAGCAGGGTAAATGTGGGGGGGTTATGGGAACACGGCCTGGGTGGGATTGTGGTCAGTGCAGATTTGATGGGCTGAATGATCTCCTTTTGCACTGTAGGGATTCTATGAAACTGAGCAGAGGATGAGGGAGGAGTGGATTTGGAGTTGGGATCTCAGCTTGCAAGAATACATCTGGAAAACATCAGTTGGATGCCTTAGAACCTGTTGTTATTGAAAGATTGACAGGAGAAATAGGAATTACACATGAATATACAAATGAACAGGGGCTTGCCGGCCCCACAAACCTGATCCACCATTTGATACGATCAAAGCTGATCTGATTGTAGCCTCAACTCTGCTTTCCTGTCCACCCTTCTTATAACCCAAGAATCTATCGAAATCAGCCTGCAGTCTCCGTCACTTTTTGGGAAGATGATTCCACAGACCAAGTGACTCCCTTAGAAAAAATAAATCTCTTGAAATCTGTCTTAAATGGGAGACCTCTTGTTTCCAAACTGACTCTTAGTTCCAGTCTTTCTCCCAAAAGGGGAAATCATCCTGTTAAGTCCTCTCAGAATCTTTTATGTTTCTTTTAAACTCCAGTAGATACAGTTCCTACCTTTCCTCACAGGATAACCCCTTTATCCCCTTCAGTTAACTAAACCTGCCAGGAGTGTAGGATTGAAAGTGCCTTGAATTGGAGATACTAAAGAGAGAGACAAAGTGGTAACAAACAATAGGAAGGTGCATACTTGATTTTTGTTGGAATTTTTTTGGACTCTGAAAGAATATGTACAAAAGAATTTGGATAAGGTGGAAGATATTCGTTCATTTCCAAAAGGGAGCTTTGGTACTTGCAGAGGAGAGCTGTGTATCAGCAAATGATTAGCTGGGCACTGATTTGGCTTCTGCTGCCTGAGTTGGCGAGGTTGGCAGGATACCAGATTCATGAAGATAGTATCACCATTACATATCGCTGAAGGATCACACAGCAAAAACCTTCCATCCCCACTTTCGTGGTCCCTTTCATCCCAGATAGGGAACACACTCCCACTCATAATCTTAATCCTGCAGCCAGGACCTGAGAAGAAAAATAATGTTGGAGCAATACTTGCCCTGAGCAGCAGACTGATTTTACTATCTTCCTTTTCCCAGTCCCCTTCAGTTTCCCACTTTAGTACTCTATTGTCAGGCACTAGCTCAGCAACGCGAATCAGGAAACGAAATTGAGACCAAGGCACCGAATCATTGTCCTATCACCAAGGCAGTAAAGCAGGTAAGTCAATGCCAGCTTCCTCGCAGAGGTAGTGAAAAGGATTTCCAAATCAGAGTTCCGCATTCAGTCAGAACTGAAAAGAAAAATGTTTGAGGAATGTCATATCTAGATGCTAGTTTTGTAGATGAGCATCTGAAAGCTGTGACTGAATTCTACAGCTGTCCTTTTACGTTGACACTAAGGAAGTTTTATATTCTTTTTAAGAACCAGTGAAATGAGTGGCGCATTCATTGTAATCTATGTTGTAAACCCGCAATAAGAAGCAACCAGGAACCAGTCAGTGTCTCCACAGAAGTTCTGGAGGCAATCAGGTACAGATTGAATTGTAGCTCCCATCTATTTCTCCCTGAACTTTCAGGATCTGCCATCGGACAGCCTTTCCACAGAACAGTGGGATAAAACGTCCTGTGCCGAGTGGAATGGTGATGGCTGGAGTTTACCATCTAATATGACTATCTATCCAGATGGTAGCACATGTCAGACCTCTGTCTTTTTCCCTTCCACACCAAGCAAGTGGATCGTGAGAACTGAGATCAGGCTGTCCAGGAGCCACTTACAGAGATGCAGCTAGTAACATTTCCCTGATGGGAACAAGCTACTTTTGGACAAGAACTACCTTAATCTGTTGAGTTGTTTATACATCATATTGAACCAGCTACTTCTTACAAACCTGGCCGTTGGGTAGAATCTATTAGAAGCACAAAAAAAGGTTTAAAAAAGGAATGTGTAGATGTGCTGTGCAGGGAAGCATGATGTTAAGAAAGAGTATGATGGTGTAAACATGGTGTAATAGATTGCAATGTGCACTGACATACACTTTGTTATTGATGAAGGTCAGAATCATACATCTTCAGTCAGATGGTGATGATTGTGTAGGGGCAAAGTGGATTGATGTGTTGTGCTGTGTCAGAATGGATGTAGTTTGAGGGTATGTCTCTTTATTTAAAAAAGAAGTAGTTACCTATGAGAATACATTTTTGTTACCAAGTTTTTTTTTAGAGCAACACAGCATGGGAAACAGGCCCTTCGGCCCAACGAGCACGCGCCGCCGTCATAACTATATAGTAGCAATTCCATTATCCTATTATAGATTTAGGTTATTCCTAATATGGAAGATTCTCACTATAGGGACAATTTGTTTCCCAATCAGCCTAAGAGCGAATTTTTGGGTTGTGGGAGGAAACCGGAGCGCCCGGAGAAAACCCACGCAACCACGGGGAGAACGCGCAACTCCCGCAGACACCGGCCCAATTCCAAGTGTCTGCACAGCCACATCGATAGTCTCTGAGCTGTCATGGTGCCCTTCAGATGGTCCACATAAAGCACTCATTTACGACATGAAGTACCAGGCAGCCCATGAATCAACATCCAAGAGCTGTCCTCGCACCACCTGCCGAATGCATGCTCAGTGTTGGTCAAGTATGGACCGAATTACCTGTGGAAAAAAAGCCGTAGTTAAACAGTCCTAATATATCCCTCTATCTGCATACCGCTCATGTGGCTGTCCAAGAGACCCTTAAACAGCCCCAGCGTGCCTGCTCCCACCACCTTACTCGACAGTGCATTCCACACCCCCACGACCCTTTGTGTGAAAAACTGCCCTCTAATATTCGTCCTATACATAGCCCCCTTCACCCTATGGCCGTGACCCCTTGTCCTATCCATTTCTGAAGGTGGAAAAAGTTTACCTCCATTTACTCTATCTATACCCCTTATAATCTTATACACCTCTATGAGATCCCCTCTAAGCCGACGCCTTTTCAAGGGAAAACAACCCCAGTCTATTTAATCGTTCCTCATAAGACAGTCCTTCCATACCAGGCAGCATCCTAGTAAACCTCCTCTGCACTCTCTCCAAGGACTCCACATCCTTCCGATAGTACAGCGACCAGAACTGGACGCAGTATTCCAAGTGAGGCCTAACCAACGTTCTATACAACTGCAACATCAAACTCCTACTCTTGTATTCTATGCCCTTTTCTATGAAAGCTAACATACTATACGCCTTCTTTATCACCTTCTCCACCTGTGAAGACACCTTCAGAGACTTGTGAACCTGCACCCCCAAGTCTCTCTGCGTCTCTATACTCCGAATAGTTTTACCTTTTATCCTATAACTCTTCTACATTTTTCCGGCCAAAATGCATCACCTCGCATTTATCCGGATTAAATTCCATTTGCCATCTATCTGCCCAGCCTACCAACCTATCTATGTCCTGTTGTATTGCCTGACACTGCTCCTCTGTACCCGCCAATCCAAGCATCTTGGTGTCATCAGCAAATTTGCTGATCTCACCACCTACCCAACTTCCAAGTCGTTTATGTAGACCACAAATAGAAGAGGACCTAGTACTGAGCCTTGTGGCACTCCACTAGTGACAGGCTTCCAGCCGGAAAAAGAGCCTTCCACTACTACCCTCTGTCTCCTCCTCCCGAGCCAGTTCTCGACCCATCTACATACCCGACCCTGTATCCCATGCGCCTTCACCTTCTCTCTCAGTCTACCATGAGGAACCTTGTCAAACGCCTTACTGAAATCCATGTAGACGACATCAACAGCATGTCCTTCATCAACTGTTTTTGTCACGTCTTCAAAAAATTCCACTAGATTTGTAAGACAAGACTTCCCCTTGACGAAGCCATGCTGCGTATCCCTGATCAGATCGCAGCGCTCCAGATGCTCATACATCCTGTCCCTAAGGATTCTCTCCATTAGCTTACCTATAACTGAAGTCAAGCTCACCGGCCTATAGTTCCCTGGGTGACCCCTCTGACCTTTTTTTAAACAACGGTACTACGTTTGCTATCCTCCAGTCCTCTGGGACCTCACCTGTGTCCAAGGAAGAGACAAAGATTTGCATCAGAGGCCCAGCCAAGTCTTCCCTCAACTCCCTTAGCAGCCTGGGGTAAATGCCATCAGGCCCCGGAGCTTTATATGTCTTGAAGCTGCCTAACAGCCCCAACACCTCTTTCCTCGTAATCCTTATTTCCCTCAACCGATCCTCAACTTTGTCAACATCAGGCACAGACATCTGTCCAGTCTCCTGCGTGAATATCGACGCAAAGTATTCATTCAGGATCTCCCCCATTCCCTCAGGCTCTAAGCATAGATCCCCTCCTCTGTCCCTGAGAGGTACAATCTTGCCTCTAACCATCCTTTTGCTCCTTACATAGGTGTAAAATGCCTTTGGATTTTCCTTAATCCTACCTGCCAGAGCCACCTCGTGGCCCCTTTTTGCCTTTCTAATACCCCTTTTAAGATCCCGTCTACACTCTCTATAAGCTTCCAGTGCTGTCTCAGTCCCCAGTTGCCTAGATCTAATGTAAGCCTCTCGCTTCTTCCTGATCAAGTCCTCAATCTCCCTGGTAAGCACGGTTCTCTAATCCTACCTTTCCCATCCTTCCTCCTTGCCGGCACGTATCTTTCCTGCAGAGAGTTTAGTTTTCCCTTGAAAGACTCCCACGTGTACCTCATCGACCTGCCCTCGAAAAGCTTATCCCAGTCGGTTCAAAATCAATTGCTGATATACGTTAACCTTGGTAAAGCTGTGATGCCTGCTGCTGAGCACATCTGCATGGCTAGTGGGCGTTTAAGGTCCGAAAAGCTACTGGTGGTGTAATTCATTGAACAGCAGTCAGAAGCAAGTGTGGGTGCCTGCGGAAAAGATGCAACAAAAAAAACTTTTGCATAAAATATTTCCTCTCCATAATTTTCCATAAAACACCTGCAGATTATTCACTGTCAGGAGCTCCTTACCTGAAAATCTCTTCCCAGCAGCAGTGGCACTGTGCATGACAACTTGTCCAAAGAGCTATCATGGGTTAATCCAGGAAGCTCTCTTTCATGGCATCACTGGCTGATGGGCAGCTCTGTATAAATGATGCCATTGGCAACTTGGGCTCCTGAGGAGCACCTCTAGGAGCATGAAGAAATTAGAGTAAAGACTTTGTTTCCAAGAAGCAGTTAGATATAGCATTTGGGATGAAGGGGATCATATTGTTGAGTTGAATGATTAGCCATGATCATAACGAATAGTGGAGCAGGCTTGAAGGGCTGAATGGTCTCCTCCTGCTCCAATGTTTTTTGTTTTTATGCATCATGTTTTCACTTTGTAAGATTTCCTTTCAAATAAATGATCCATTTGAGACTAACTAAGTCTATTTCCAATCTCCACTGGATACGTGAATGCACTTTGTCTCCACACAACAACTCTGATCACATTCTTCTCCATAGCACCTCAATGGTTTTTCATCATGACTTTCCGACCAGCACCAAGTTTCATGCCTTATTTACCATGAATCTTCACTTTATCTTGTTTTTCTCTTTGTTTGTTGTTAACATTAGGCTTATGTAAACAAAACATTGTTCTAAGTGCATATTTAAACACAAACTTGTAAGATGGGAAACCCGTTGTAGGTTGTGGGGTTACTTTGGAAAAGAACATAAAATTGTCTTAACTTGTACTGAGGAGAAACATGGAAATCACAGCTGAACTTGTTACTTCAACAAATACAGCTTCAAATACCTCTTAAAAATCTCTGCCCTTATTCCTGTGGCATCATCTAATGCTTGGTGATGTGCTGGTATTAGAATGTATTTGACTCCATTCTTACTGTGAAACATTTCAACCTATTCTGATGTGAACTGTTAGCTGTTATCTGACACCAACACCTTTGGAAATCCATAAACTGTAAACTAACTTCTCAAAACCACAATACTTTTTGCACTTGTATTTGACAAAAACTTCACCTTCATCTACTTTTTATAGCCAACAATCACAGCAAAGTATTTTTTTTCCCTTCAATGTGAAAAGAATCAACACAATTTATCCTGTTTGCCCCTTGTTTGACTTATGATATTTAATATTGTGCTAATGACTAATTTTAACATTTGGTCCACGAAATTTTGTGCTCTCTTCATCAATGTCAGATATATTTTCACTAATCCCTCGTATAAGTAATAGAGACCAATTTAACTGTATATTTTTGAGCCAATTCTTTCCGTTCGGGGAGACTTTATTGCCTTGTACTGCTGCAAATGACAAGAATGATGCATTATCATATTCCACTCTTAACAATAGGTTCAATTCTCCCAAAAAATTTCTATGTGTTGTCCCTGGCAGAAAAAGCAGTGCTATTCCTGTTGGATGGGTTGGTTGGATGGATTGGTGTGATTCATATTGCAATTCAACCGCCCTTAGACATTTTTTTTGGAGCTTGGTGTGATTCCTACCAGTGGAAAGATGTGCCTGGCTCAACAAGGCTGATTCCTCTGAGATTGGGGTACCCTTTATAAATGGCACCATAATTTCCAGATAAATCTATTAATCACCCCCTAATTGCCATTAAAGACCCCCCATCACCTCTTCTGTCTCTTATCATGTCCAGCCATGATCAAAATGAATTGTGGAACAGGCTCAAAGGGCCAAATGATTTACTGCTAGTTTCTATGTTTTTATAACAGACACTGATTGCAAGAGAGTAACTGGATGGGTGAATTCCAAGGGAAGGGGGAATCCAGCTTGAAACTGGAGATGCATATTTAAATTAAGATTTAAATATGCCAGTCTGGTTCATGGCAGGATTATGTTGCTAGTCGGGATTGGGAAAAGTCTCAACATGAGTTCTTGCTGGTGCACATCATGTTTAGCTCCCCTCATGAGAGTTTCTGGTCATAATGTGATATACACCTGCACAGATGGGGCCAGAGAATCACATCCAGTAATTTAAATTAACACTAGAATACGGTTATTGGAATATCTAGTCAGTTTCACACCAGTTTTATGTAAGGGACTGTGATCTAGAACATTCTTGTACTCTCCCTTGAGTTAATGAATGCTGCTATGAGTTCTGAATCTCTGACTTTCATTTCTATTGCAGGCATTGGAATTATATCTTCAGCCTATTAATCTCATTTTCCTTGTACTATTTTCCTTTTTCTTGAGTGAGTATTGAGTGATATTCCTGCTCGATAACATCACCTTCTGTTTCCACATCAGTTACGAGTATTTGAAGATACCCAGATTCCTGAACTAGCTTCAGATTTACCATGATCTGGAGCTTGACCACTCAAATTTTGTTTGTCTTTTGTGGTGAAGATTACCATGTTTGTGGCGCTTAATAGGGTTCCGGTGGGTGACAGCTAACGCCGATCTACGATTGGAACATTCTGCTATAAATAAAACAGGATACTGTAGAAGATTGAGTTTTGGATGGGTTGCTGCACACAATTTCTCTCTGCCTTTGATATACACTTGTCTTTGAGGGAGTCATCATTGATTTTTAGCTATTAAGAGACAGTAAAATTGTCCAACTATAGGTTTCCACAGTTTCAATGGCTGAGGCTTTATTTCAGACCTCCTTCTACATCAGATTGTGACCTTTGCTTCAAAGCTTGGCCTGGATTTTATTGGGGTTTTTTTTAGGCCTCTTATAAACATACCTCGAAGGTTGAGTTCTAAGTTTGTACCATACTCACAGTGATGAGGGAGTATCTTTCATTCCAGAATGTAATCTGATGCAGTCTCACTTTGCAACTGATTCCTTTTGACTGAGAATAACTTGGGGCAATTTCATTTTTAGTGGTGCCCTGATGTGAGTCCAGAATCTCATTAATTTCAGCATAGTCCATAGTACTGCGGTCTGTTGGACAACATTGGTTAGACAATTGCATCAAAGGCATCTGGTCTCATAATGATGGGGGATATATTGACTTTAATCTCATTTCCTATTTTATTTGCTTTCAGCCAGATGTGGAGCTTTTAAATTAATAATTCATTCCATTGGTCCTCTTTTGTCAGGGTTGAATTCTCCCTATTGTCCTCAGATATGCCTCAGTTCGATTTTTGTTTCATTTAAGTATCTTGGTGACTTCATTGTGCACCTGATGGAGCAAACTTTCAAATTGCTCAAACCTGCTCAAAATCAAATTAAAAGAAATGCATCACAATGCATTTCACGTGAGGATTGAAAAGCAAAGAATTCCATCTCAACCCATTGTCATCTTTCTCTTGTGTATTGTATTGACTAAAGCACACCATGAGGGCCCACCACCAAATGATGGTGCTGCAGACTGGCAGGAACATCGTTGGCATTGGCATAGAGAGTATTATAGGGCAGCAGAGATATTAGGTTTAATGGCAATGGAACACTTTACACCGCCAGGAAATCTGACATTTCAGATAAATAGACCCACTGGATCTGTGCAGAAGTATAGTTGGTGCTCATTGCTACTAGATTGCCAAGAAAATTGGATTGATCAGATAGAAGTGCACACCAAGCAAATAAAAATAAACAAACAGAAAAGAATGCTTTGCTTCTCAGTAACTTCAGCAGGCATTATTTGAGGCCCACAGGTGATGCATATCCCTATGTTTCTAAGTCTCTCTAAATTGCATTGCTCATCATTTGTATTATTTCCGTAAATATAAGTGAAACCAAATCAACTGAATTGAGTTGAACTATGACATTTTTTCAAATGAAGTTAAATTACAATAGGGGTACAGGGATAACTTAACAACTAAGAGTTGCTGAATCTATTAAATCCACAAAATGGTTCAGCATTTACTTGATGCACTATATTTGTTGGAATTGATGTTGAGAAAGATTGCACGTCTGAATATAGGGAAGAAATGATCACATTGGGTGTTTTGCAAGCTGTCAACCATAGTAAATTGTAAATGAGAATATGTTGTCTAAAATGTAATCTGTAATCATAAGATACAAGAATGAATGTAATAGGTGCAGGAGGAGCTTGATCCACCATTTAATATAGGGTCGTGGCTGATTCATCACCTCAAATGCATTTTTCCACTTCATTACCATATTCCTTGATCCCCTTGGAGTCAAAAATAATCTTATCAGTCTCGGTCTCAAATACACTCACTGTCAGCTAGTTAAGGAAATTCCAAAGGTCCACAACCTTCTGAGTGATTTTTCTTATCCCATCTCGATCCAAAGTTGTTCTCTTCTTATTTTGAGAATAAACTTTCTAGTTCTTGAAACACCAGCAAGGGAAAATAGCCCTAAAACATCTGCTTTGTCAAGCAATCAGAATCCTGTTTGTTTCAATCAGATCAATGGCCCAGAGCCATTGCTCCGCGTAGCACAGCCCATACCATGAACCTGTCTTGTGAAAGTTTGCTGCACCCCTCTAAGGCAAATATGTTCTTCTTTGGATGCCAAAACTGTACACACAACATCAGCTGTGCTCTCACCACAGCCATGCACAATGGCACTAAGACTACATTCCTCTTGGTGCTCAAATTCCCCTGCAGTTAAAGCTAACGTGCCATTTATCTTCCTAATTACTCTCTGTATCTGAATGTTAACTTTCTTTCTTGTACAAGGACACCCAAATCTCCCAGAACATGTTTTGCTATACTTCATCTAGTGTATTGGGATAAATAAGCTAAGAAACTGTGTCATATTGATTTTTATTTTGCTTTGAGTGCATTAGTTACCACTATTGGAGCAGCACTGTGCAGTTAATCTTGGAGTTGGCTTCTAAATCATTACAATAATGCTTTTAATTTTTGGAGCCAATTAATAGAGTTACTACTTTAATGTTTCATTCGGTTTAAATGGAGGAATTATTTCATTAAATGTTGAGCAGCATTATGAAACTTGGGAAGCAGAGATAGGTTGCTTGCCATTAACTTCCCATCACTTCCATACTAATAGAGGCTAATGCCGCAAGTTTGAGTCTGTAGCAGATCACATTTCCGTTTCAGTGACCTTGACTACTAGGCTGACTGCTTGCTTCTTTTTAAAATTGACACACACTGCCTGATACTTACTAGTGCATTTGTGGGACCCAGGACATTGGCAGTACAACTCCCTTGTGTTCTGGGCTCGATATCTGGGTCTTGTACACATTTGTTCAATCTCTCCATAGTGTAGATCAAGTTAGTATCAAGTGAAATTACTTATGATTCAATTCACAATCTGTTTTATTCAATCGTAAAGAAAACTGACAAAGCGCGAAACATGATGAGACACAGTTTTTGCTATAAGGTACTATTATGGAAACAAAGAATGCATGTCCTGTACCACACTTTGTACTTTCATGAACATAAAAGCAGGAACTCTTCCAGATAGTGGTTCATTATTTGCAATCTGCAATGCAAGATTGGCTTCTTGGTGATTCTATTAAATCTATGTAAATCCTTTTTTAAAAAAAACTACCAATATCAAATTACTAGATATTTGTATGATGCTTTTTAAGTAGCCTACTATTGTTTGGACTCTGTGTTAAGCAACTGTCTAGCCCACATTTGGCATGGAACCATGGGAGCAAACCATGGCCGGAATTTTACCAACGCCCCATCCCGATTCTGGGCAGGCAAGGCTCAGAGAATGGCATTCTCTGTTGGGCGGTGGGGGGTGGGGGTAAAATTCCAGTATATGTGTTTTCAGACAAATTTCTCTCCAAAGCATTTATTAAAAATGCTTGGAAGACAAATTGGAATCAGTAGTGTCAGTTATTGTGTTATAAATGCCTGCAGAATGTGGTGAAGTGACATGCACCAGCTGCCATTTTGGTGCAGATGTTGGCCAGTGCAGTGGACACCCACAAGCAGTATGTTGAGCAGATGGTGCATGACATAAATCAGCATGCAATGATAATTTAGCACCAATGATGCCATTTTGTAGTTCACTCTTTCCTAACTGTCACAGCTGGGCATGCATTAATAGGAAGATGGAGTTCCCTGGCAGTGCTAAATAAATGATTATTAACTATTTATACAGACTAGTTGCTATCTGGTTTCTTCCAGTTGTTTCCAAAAATTTGCATGTTTTTGGCACTTTCTATAGCAGTTCAAAAACTGGGAGTGTTGTGGCAGGTTTCGAAGACATTTTTGCTGACTTCAAAGCTTATGCACATACTAGTTGCATTCATATCTAGGTGCACTGTTATCTAGTCCCATTGAATACAGATGTGTTAGAAAAGTAGCACAGGTCGCACAGAGCCGGGCAAGCTCTCTGGAAATGGAGGCAGAGATGAGGCCTGAACAGTGGGTCATGGTGTTCAGGGACCCACGTTTGCATCGGTTTCAAGTGCACCTGTTTCCTCCCACAGTCCAAAGATGTGCAGGTTAAGTGGATTGGCCATGCTAAATTGTCTCTTAGTGTCTCAAGATGTGTAGGTTATGACATAAGTAGGTTAAATATTTCGGGTTACGAAGATAGGGCCTGGATGGGATGATCTGTCAGAGTTGGTGCAGATCTGATGGGCCAAATGGCCTCTTTTTGCACAGTAGGAGTTTTCTGAACCATAATGTCAAAAACACACATGATATTGCCATTGGCCACGGATTTTTATAACCTCCGGTTTTTTTCACTCTGGAGATTTCCCTACAGTACTGGATGATGATATGCTGAACAACCTTGTTTGAATGAAGAGATAGCTTTTGCTAGCATTTATCAGATGAGAAGGAGGAAGAGGAAGAGCAGGAAAATATTCTCCTGACCACAATGCAAAGATTAAAGCCATCACAAAATAAACATTCCAAACTAAATTTATTGATCAAAACATACAATGTATACTAATCACACTTGGATTTTCCCTTAATGCTTGTCCTGCATATGTCTTTGTCTGGCCTATTTGCTCTATGCAGTTCTATCCCAGTGATTACAGCATGGCTGGGAGAAGACTATTGTCTTTTAGTGGAAGAGGCTGCACATTGCTTTAAAAGCAATCACAAGCAGCTCTACACCTAGAAATCCAGGATTCATATTGTGTTATTGCTACTGATGGGCAACAGCACACTGGTAGGGTAGAGCATGCTATCATCTTGGGACAGGACAGCAGGCTGGTGCTCCATGGACCTACTGCCATTCCCTCAGGCTGCATCTCACCAGCTCTAGCCATCTGTTGGAGGACTGGTTATTGAACTACTGTGACACCCTTTGGAAACAAATTTCCAAAAAGCATCGTGGCAACAATCTGTGCATTTGTGATAACTTTACTGTATATGAGCTCATTTTGAGCTTCTATTGCAGCACCTAAACTTCTAGTGGAAACTGCTTGTATTCCATTTGAGCTGAGACATTGGCCATCAGATGCCAATAATGGAAAAGATTGAAACATTTGTGGGTTGATTATCTTCTCCATGCTAGAAAGAATGGACTTCAAGCTGTACACAAAACTGTTTGCTTGGTCAGTGCTGGGCTCCTCCATATTTGAAATTGAACATCGGCTTTGTGACAAGCTGTCCAATTCACCAAGCATTTTGTTGTCTACCTTAATCAGCCTTCTTCAGTAACCTGCTCTATCAAAGTTGTCATTGGATTTCCCTGCAGCAAAATATCAGGTGTATCTTCTTCTGTTAAACTGGTGAATTTGCTATTTGTGATTCGTGACCTGACTGCATCATGCATGCGGGCAGCACAATAGCATAGTGGTTAGCACTGCTGCCCCACAGCATCCAGGGACCCAGCCTAGGTGACTATGTCAAGTTTACACATTTTCCTTGTGTCCAGCATTTCCTCAGATCCCACCTCTTATCTACTCCTAAGATGTGCAGCATGTTAGTATGACAGCTAATGGGTGCAAGGGTGTTATCCAATGCATGGATGTCTTCTCTTTGCTCCTTCCACTGCTGAGCCAAGATGTGCTTATTGGGTATCTGAAAGGATAATAGCACAAGGGCATGGTTATAGTGAAGATTGGGTTTAAGCAAGTTACATATGTTTACATCCTTCATAGTTGGCAAATAGATCGTAGCGCTGAGCAAAGATTTGGATTGTAAAGAAGATGGTTTGGAATAAAGGACACCATTATCTTCAGTGGTTTAAGCAATAGTTTCAGCAATGAAATTTTCAATAATAGCCAGTACCATCTCTTCCATGGAGATCACAGCATGCAGGCACACCACTCCACTCCAGTTAATTCTTGCAGCCTCTGTGTGTTCCTTTTCTTGCAAGGGAGAAGGAAATATGTCAGTGAATGTTTTTGTGCAATTTTTTGGCTAATATATATAGATATATGGCTGACTGTGCAAACTGAGAGAGATAGGTGTGTGGCTTGCAATAAATGCTGAGTTTATGGGGTGAAGTGAATCAACTGCATATTTTATATGATTTGCGATGATAGAGATTAGTGGATGAGTACTCGGGCTGAGATGAATTGAGTGGTGTGTGAGGCTGGTATCGGAACCAGTTGTATTTGGCATTTAAAGAGACTTTTACTGACCTGACTGCTCAGGAAGTCATTAAACATTTTGGGACTTGATTCCTCGAACTCAGTGACTGTTTGCTCCCACTACCTTTTCCTTGTGCGCATGCAGAGCCTTCTGGCCTTGTAAGGATACAGAATGATTTGCCACCTTTTCTCCTTCTCCTTTAAAGTCTTCCATGCAGTGTTAACAAACCTGCGATCTATGCTATCCCACATTCAGCCATTCTTCTGTCTCTTGCAGGCCAGCTTCAGCTCTGAGGCCTTCCACACCTTACTGCAGTTGCATTCCACCCCTCCTTTAAGATGTGCAGGACAGCCTTAATTTGCATTGGTGGTACTGATTTTGAGCCCTTCTACATGCAGCTAGAATACAATCCACGTGGTTGCAAGCAGCAGCTAAGTTAGCGAGCAAGTAGGATGAAGATGTCTCAAAAACAGTGTTATACTAAAAAAATGTGGATTTCATACATCGTAATCCACTTTCCTGATTTTGGAGGCAACAATTCATCCCTACTTATGTCCGAGTCATTTTTCATGTGAATGAATTCTGAACTGTTAGAAACATTGATGCAGAAGTTTCAGTAAAATGCAGATCATTGTAAGTGTAGTCCATGGTGAGTTCTTCTATGCAACATTTCTAACAAAGGTGTGTCAGCAATCTTTCTAAATATGTTTACAATTTCTCCATAGTTCACAGAAGAAGTCTTTTCTCTATCCAAGAAAACTGCATAAAATTAATTTAATTTGATTGTATTAATTGAAAATTTCTGAATGTGGGCCTAAGTTCGATTCTCTCGAGTACAGAGGTCTCATCTGCTCTCTTAAGTAGTCACAAAAGATCCCTAAATGCTGTGATCTGGCTGGTATTTATCCCCAAATTAACATCATTGAAACAGGTTACTGAGTCATTATCACATGATTGTTTGAGAGAACTTTGTGTGCAAATAAGTTTCTGTGTTTTCATCATTACAACAGTGACTGCACCTTTTGCTGTGTGTATTGTGGCACCCAATGAATGTGAAAAGCCCTGTATTAATGCAAGTCTCTCTTTTGTAATTTAGAATTGCAACTCATGTATCTCCTTAATAACCTGAAACAAAATTCATGTCTTTCGTATACCCCAATATGTTTCTCCAATCTTATCAAAACAGAGCAAGAATACACAAAATCACAGAATTGTTGCAGTGCAGTAGGAGATCGTTTGGCCCATTGTGCCTGCACCAGCTCTCCAAATGAGCATTATGGCTTACTGCCATTCCCCTGCCTTTTCTCCATGCCCCTGCACATTGTTTTTATTCATCTGAAGCTCTCTTGAATGCTTCCATTGAACCTGCGTCCACCACATTTCCAAGTAGTGCAATCCAGACCTAAGCCATTCACTTTGTGAAAAAGTTTTTTCACACATTATATTTGCTTCTTTTGCAAATACCTGAAATCTGTGCTCTCTTATTCTTGATCGATTTACGAGCAGGGACAATTTCTCCTTTCTACTTTGTACTATCCTGTCCATAATTTTAAATGTCTCTATCAAATTTCCCAGCATGAAATGAACAAATATGAATTGTTAAGCTAAAATAAATGCAAAACACTGGATGCTAGACATCTGAAATAAAAATAATGTATATTACATAAGCTATTCATTTCCAAGCAAGTGAACATAGAAAGTAAAGGTTCGAATCAGGATCATTTAATTCAGTGAATTCAACTTCGTTCATATAATGATATAAATTAATGAACAGATTTCTCTGCCCCACATCACTGTTGGTCTTGTTTATGTTCTTGTCGAACTTCTAATTGCTATGATGTATCCTAACCATTCAAGCTTGGCTAAAACTTCACCTTACAGCACTTTGTTTAATAACCTCACTGACTGACTGACTGCCTCCCTGTGGTCTTTGCTTTTTAATCTTCCCTGCATTCATATCTTGAGGAGGAAGCTTATACCATTTCAACCTAGCTGACAATCCAAAAACTGTATGCACAATGTGTCGGTTAATTAGCCGCACAATGGAGTGTTGCAAATTAATAAACTGCTCTTTGAAATGGTCTCTATAAAAACTACAGAAAGCCCACTTCATTGTCATTGTATTGATTATTATGTCTTTGTTTGTAAACCTGCAAGAGTATACTTTGTTTTAAATCAAAGACCTTTGAACGGAATATATTTCTTTGAAATCCTTTCTGTAGAAAAATAGCAAAATAAAAAAACTCAAATTAGAGCAGGATTTTTCAGTCTCTTCACTCCAAAACTGGATAATCCTGCCCAAGGTCAATGGACCTTTTCATGGTCCACTCTTCACCCTCGCTGATTCAGTGGCGGGCGGGACAATAAAATTTGATAGCTTGTGATTCCATCTTATTTCCAAAATTTGGCATATAAACTTACCCAAATGTTCCAAGCAGTATGCAGAGAAGTCTGCATTTTCTTTTGGATGAAGCGTTAAACTATTGACTTATCATCTTGTTCAGTTGTATGTAAAAGGTCCCACAGTACTATTCATAGAAGAATTTCATCTTTTCATCTCAATTACTACATAGAGGGATTTTGCTATGTGTAAATTGGTTTTTACCTGCACATCAATGACTACACTTCGAAAGTAATTCATCAGCCGTGAAGTGCTCAGGGACATTTTGCAGAGATGATAAGGTACCATATGTCGATCAGCATATAGAACCAGTTTATGATGTATGGTGCAATATGTTTCAACTGTGACACCTTCTGTTGCAGAAGTAAAAAGGTAACAGTTATTGAATCTGAGAAATAAGTATGCCCCAGGCACAGACAAAGAAGAATTGGCCATAGTTTTCCAGAATTACACAACATAAAATAAAATCACATTTTAAGCACGTCTCCTCATCTGTAGTGTTGCATATCAAAATTCAGAGACAGTTAACAGTTAAATTCTTTATCCATTTCCACTGTCCCACCTTTTGTAAAACCACTTCTGCTGCAAAGTAACCTGTATATTCAGCTCCTCAACTGAAAGTATTGGACAAGTAATTCTCAGTTCCCAGGGGAAGAATGTATTGGGATATGTGAAAGCATTAGACAACTAATTCTTAGTTCCCAGGGGAAGAATGTGTTGGGATATGTGGAATCTACTGATTCTGTCCTTTTTGTTTTATTCATTCACGGGACTCTGGCACCATTAGCAAGACCAGCTTTTATTGCCCGTCCTTAATTGAAAAGATAGTGATGAGCCAACTTCTTCAATCGCAGCAATCCATGTAGTGTTGGTACACCCACAGTACTGTTAGGCAGGAAATTCCAGGATTTTAATCCAACGACAGTGAAGGAATGTCATTATATTTCCATGATGTGGAAATGTTGGAGTGGGGTAGGCAAAATAAGTCTTCCAACACCAGGTTAAAGTCCAGTAGGATTATTTGGTAGCACAAGTTTTTGGAGCATTGCTCCTTCATCAGGTGAGTGAAGAGTTGGGTTTACAAATAGACACAAACTCAATTACAAGATAATGGTTGGAATGCAAGTCTTTACATGTAATAAAGTCTTAAAGGTACAGACAATGTGATGGAGAGAAGGTTAAGCACAGGTTAAAGAAATGTGTATTGAGTCCAGCCAGGACAGTTAGTGAGATTTTGCATGCCCAGGCCAGTCGTGAGGGTTACAGATAGTGTAACAAGATCCTGGTGGAGACTGTCCTCGTGTGTGGAACTTGGCTATCAGTTTCTGCTAGGCAATTCTGTGCTGTTATGTGTCGTAAAGGCCACCTTGGAGAATGCTTATCTGAAGATCAGAGGCTGAATGCACATGACTGCTGAAATGTTTCCTGAAAGGAAGAGAATACTCCTGCCTGGTGTTTGTTGAATGGTGTCCATTCATCCATTGTTGTAACATCTACATGATCTTGTCCATATTCTATGCTTCAGGACCTCCTTTCTTGCAGTGTATCTGGTAGACAATGTTGGCTGAACAGCAAGAGTATATGCCGTGTATTTGGTGGATGGTGTTCTCACATGAGATGATGGCATTTGTTTTGATGATCTGGCATGTCTTGCAGAGTTGTGTGTAATCATGGCCCCTGTTCTTCTGAAGGCTGGGTAGTTTGCTGCGTACAGTGGTCTGTTTGAGGCTGCGCAGTTGTTTGAAGACAAGTACTGGGGATGGCCTTGGCAAGATGCTCGTCTTCATCAATGATATGTTGAAGGCTTTGGAGAAGATGTTGTAGCTTCTCCTCTCCAGAGAAGTACTGGATGACAAAGGGTACTCTGGGTGCTGTGTCTTGTGTTTGTCTTCTGAGGACCTCTATGCAGTTTTGTCGTTCAAGACACGCGACAACGCAAAATCGCTGAGCAAAAACAGACAGCCAAGTTCTGCACACATAAGGACAGCCTCAACCAGGATCTTGGGTTCATGTCACACTATCTGTGACCCCCACAATTAGCCTGAGCTTGCAAAATCTCAGGATCCTGGATTGAGACAATTCACACCTCTTTAACTTGTGTTTAACCCCCTGTCCATTCACATTGTCTGTGCCTGTAAAGACTTGATTACTAACAAGACTCACATTCCAACCATTATCTTGTATTGAGTTTATGTCAATATATGCCCTGTTTGTGAACCCAACTCTTCACTCACCTGATAAAGGCACAGTGCTCCAAAAGCTTATGCTACCAAATAAACCTGTTGGACTTTAACTTGGTGTTGTGAGATTTCTTACTGAATATATTTTCATGTTAGAATAGTGGATGCTTGGAAAGGAATTTCCAGGTGATGGTGTCCCATATATCTGCTGCTCTTGTCCTTCCAGATGGTAGTGGTCATGGGTTTGGAAGATGCTGCCTAAGCGGATTTAGTTAGTTCATGCAGTGCATCTTTAGGTGGTACACACTGCTGCCACTGTGCATCAGTGGTGGAGGAATTTAGAATTTGTGGGTAGGGTACCAATCAAGGACTTCATTTCATTTCATCAATGGCATCCATCACTAAGTCTTTCAGTACCTTGAATTTAAAAAAAACTGTCAATATATTACCCTGCCAGTAACACTGACATACCTGCACAGCTTTAGGAGTGTTATCATTCTTCATTGAGCTTTCATTTGAGTATATTCATTCCTTTATTGAATAAAGCTACAATACAGTATATGGTTACCTACGTAAATGTCAAAAAACCCTCACTCTTCAGTTATCTGAACATATGTTCTGTATGAGAAACATCTGTGTTCTTCTAACAGTTTCTGAATGAGCCACATCAGGGCAAAGTAATTACTTAACCATTCTAGAATCGACCAAATACTCGTCAAAGGCTAAGTAGATCCTGTGCAAAGGATTATGCCCATTAGGGAATCATAGTACTTGAATCTATGTCATTACGTATGTTTGAATCTGTTTCTCATTTTAAGCCTGCTCCTCTTCGGAAAGGGCAGCCTGGTTCAAAGTTACACCACTTTTTCTTATTATGCTGGGTTTAAATAGCTGCTTCTTAAGTTAAAAATGACTCACTAAATGCAATAGCTGCATTTCCTTTGTTCTGGCAAAAGCACCATAATGATTTTCAGAACGGCATTATAATATGCTTTTAATGTGAGCATTATGATTTTGATCTTATTGAAGCTTTAAAATTGAGTATGAGTGGCTTTGCAATAGAGAAGAAATTGATCCTTTAGCAACAGTCTCCCTTTTTGTTTACAGTGCTTTGGTTTGAAAAAAGAACTGTTGCTGGTGACATTTTGTGAACTAGTTCCTCTAATTCCCTTTCAGAAATTATTAAAATATATTATTATGCCAAAGGCCTTATTCTTATATAAATAAAAGAAAGGAGATCAAGACAAGTATCAGTAGAGCAACTCCAGCAAATTCCTAATCACAAGTTTGTGACCACACAATATCATTTGAATGGCTCAGTCTTTTAAGCTGCTTTATTTGGTATTTATATTATGTACTGATAATGTTCCAATTGCAGTACAACCCAATCTGTGAGCTTCTTACAAATAAACTTCATTTTTTCATACATTAGAATGTGCCCCCATTGCAAAGGTAGTCTAATATGTACTATTGATGTTTACAAAACAAATTATCAAAGACTAGCCATTACGTACATACCAATCTAGATTTTTATATTTAGAGCAATTCTGCCAGAAATCACAGTATCTGATGTGCAATTTTCCCAATCTGTTTGAATGTTTCTTCATCCATCATTTTTCATACCCTTCACCACTGGCATGCAGAGATTGTAGTCTGCAATATTTACAGGATGTGTCAATATGGCACTTCCTCTAAAGCAGCAACTTTCATCATTTACAACAGCGTTTTCCAAACTTGTTCCCAGTGATATGAGAGTTATGAGGGGGGTGGGGTGAGGAGGGGAAGGCTTTGGACCTGATTCCTTTGTTGTTGAGCAGGGAAGTGCAGGGGTGGGGAAATTTAAAAAAAAAAGCATACCAGTAACCTTTACTATTTAATTGCTAAAGTGCGCACTAACTTTAAACTTAAGAAAATTGTGTGCATTCAAATTTAAGTTATTTTGTGGAAAAAAAACATTCTTACTGACTGGATCTAGTGTCAGTGAGACAAGGGCATGCATGTGGTGACACAGATCTGGTAGTGTGATGGATCATGCATATCTAATATCCAGGCTTTATTGATATAAAAAAAGGGCAGCATGGACAAGTCGGGCCAAAGGGCCTGTTTCCATGTTGTAAACCTCTATGACTGTATAATTAATGCTTTTGCTAGATTAGTTTTGGGCATTGCACGAAGTAAATTTCATTTCCCACCAGTATCTAGTTCACATAAGAGTAATTCCATTAATTAGACTAAGTGGCTAGCAGTGGGACTGCTGTTTTTTTTAGTTGGAAGGTAATGGCAATATTTTCACAAAATCAAACATTTGTTACTTAATGGAAAAGAAGGAAAGACATGAAATTCAAAGCTTGTACATATGATTCCCAGTGTATAATTTCTGAGCACAATGTTTCCAGGTACTAGAAAATGTTTTTTTGTTCTGACAAACACATTAAATGCTCATTAAAAACATTTTACAGATAATTGCTGCAGTACATCACTGTGTTCTTTGTTAGGAAAGGTTATGCAAATTAATGCTGCCTGAAAAGTGAACATGACAAATTAAAAAAATAATAATTATTTAGTTTTCATTGAAGGTCCATTTTATGTCAAGAATTGGGTACATTGGATCAATATCATAAATTTCCTTCATGCTCAATATCTTTGTGTTAGAAACAAAAAGGTACATAAATTGAATGGTCTAATTCCACTGAGTGTTCACCTCAACTGTTATAAATGCATATGTTTGATTTAATTTTAATGGGAGAAACTAATATACATCAATTTGAGAGATAAATGCTGATTAGAATTGCAGCATCGAGATAAGAATAAGTAGGCATGTGGTTGGTGAATTATGTTTTAAAAATCATCACAAAAAAGTAATACATCACCCATGGCAGCACTTATGCATCATTTAGGACTTGAAGTGAGATGTCTGGTATTTAGCAAAGTTTAAATGGGACAGCGGTTTTCCAATTCCTATATTACAACATATTTGCATAACATAACTAGTGTGGAAACCATATTATATGCTGCACGAATGAAATATACAGGGTATCATTTAACCCCCAACCCCCATCCCTTTTCCCGACTGTGATGAGTTTAATGGCAGGCAGAAGAAGACGATGCACATGGAGCCAAAAAGTCAGTTTTCCACTGACGTGAAATTATAACTGGCAGCCATTCCCATCAGAGGCCAGCGTGAAACCAGTTTGTTTCTTGTTAGTTTGATGCAGATGAAGCCCTGATCAGAATCATTTATCTTCAAGGATCTTCCAGAATTTCCATCTTTTATCATCAGGATCTTCCACGAAGTGGATCTTCTGACTTCTACAGTGATACTCAGCTGTGTATTAAACATGGTGCCAAGTTATGAAAGCAAGATGCCAGCCATCCAGCCCAGCCCATCTTGCTAAATGTGAGGAAAACCCTGACTGTTTAATTAATTAGGCCAGCATTGTGCAGTATGTTGCAAATTGCAGCAGCCTCCATGGCGGCAAACTCTTCTCATTCTTGCTCCCACCATAGGATTTAGTCCCAGAACGAAACTTTCCATCTATATACTTCCCAAATATAATTGTTATAATAACATGTGTTCTTCATTTTGTTTAGGTACAATAATTTCATCCTTTTCTCCATAAAGTCTCTTATTTCAAATTATAACTGTTTTTATTTTACTGAACTTCACATGATGAATTTGCAGCACTCACTGATGGTGCAAGGAATTCAATTTATTATTTCTCCTTCCTGCAATTTATTATTTCTTCTTCCTCTTCTCCTCCTCCATTCCTTAGATGATTGCAATAAAGCTAGCTCCTGCTGAGTGCAATCCTTTCTGGAGTTCTTCTCGGTGTTGGTTTATCCCTTCGATGACATTCCAGTAGTCAGCATCAATCATGGTCTGTGCTTCACTGAATGAAAATTCTGCCTACAACATCTGAGTCAGCATTGAAACAGCAAATAAACAATGTTTAACCTGACATAAACGTCTGTCCTCTCAAAACACATACCCACAAACCATCTTCTGCCAAAAGAAATCCCCAAAAGCACTGCTAATTCATGGTAGATACATAGAATCTGTACAGCACAGAAAGAGCCATTTGGCCCATCAAGTCTGTACTAACCACAATTCCACCTAGGTAACTCCTGCTAATTGGCTTGACACAAGTGTCAATTTAGCTCAGTTAAACAACTTAACCTGCACATCTTTGGACTGTGGGCAGAAATCCATGCAGACACAGGGAGAATGTGCAAACTCTACACAGATAGAGACTGGAACTGAACCTGGGTCCCAGATGCTGTAAGGCATTGATGCCAGTACAATGCCATTGTACTGCCCTGTTATATTAAACAATATAACATTGTGAGCTTTTCCTAAACTATTTCTCGTATGCATGGGTTATTATCATACTGAATTCTGATCATTGCTGATCCTGCAGGAGCAGAGTGAAAACCCATGGTCCTTAGGGTTCTGACCAAGGCTTGAATTTGCTTGAACTTTCAGACAGAAATATAGACGTAAAAACAAATTCTATTTCTTTAGAACTGAAGAATTTGAAGAGGGAAAATAAATGCGTTTATCAGAACTCAGAATATTTCAAGGCATTTAACGACTAATGAATGACTTTTCAAGTGATGCTACTTTTGTCGTGCAGACAAATTTGACACCGAAGTGTTCACACTAAGATCTTGAAAGTGACATGAATGACCAGTGTTTTGGCGCTTTTTTTGAAGGACTGACATTGGCCAGAACATCAGTAAAACCTGTTGCTCTTTTTAGAATAATGCCAGGTTACCATTCAAGCCTTTTTTTCTCAGGCAAGTTTAATATTGCCTCTGAAAAATGGCACCTCCACTAATGCCACAGTCCATCAGTGTCAGCTTGGATTATGTGATCATAACTCCTGGAGTCATGCTTGCTGCTTTTCTCAGAATCTTATCCAATATATCAATGTCTTTTTGAAGGTAAAGTACTCAAAGTTGCACACAATATTCTAAATGTAGCCTTACCCTTTTATCTACACAAGGCTGAAATAATTCATTTTTGCTTTTAGTTGAAATTGCTTGAGATAATTCTGGTACACGATCATCCTTGTTAATAATGGTTTTACGTTACCTGAGTGCTTTTAGCAAATGACCACTCATCATGCTTATATTGTTTTCATCTTTCTTAATGGTCAGCTAGTTCTGCATATGCTTCTTATTCCATTTGTGCAATATCTTGTATTTACCTATATTAAAATTTTGAACCCATTCCTTAGCCTCTTCACTTAATATCAAACAGAAAACAATTTAATTGCTGTATGAAACACCATTTCCATTGTTCCTGCAGAGGAGGAGAACATACGAGTCAGCCCCAGCTTGCATCAGAAGGATGGAAATCTCATTGTTGTCATGTCCATGCACTGAATGTTGCAATGCCAGCATCCCAAATTTGACCAAAGTATGTGCAGGTAGCATCTTTATTCATCATGTCATACCCTAAGTAATACAAAGCAAGATGGCCCTGTTTTGGGACTATTTAAATGACCACTCAGCAATTTCCACATGTAGTGTTTTTGGCACTTTAACTCAGGGAAGGTTTGTGGAAGTACTGTGCTGAGTTGCTGGAGATATTTTGACATACATACTCATTAAGAGTAGATTGAGCAGTGCTTACACAAGAATGGAATAGGGTATGGGGGTAGAGGAAGCAGAATAGGGAAATTTCACAAGGAGGGACAAGGAACAGATCTCTCCTTGGAAGGTTCTACCCACAAATGGTGTTCTGGGACATTACTGCTATCGAGCCATGAGTCAGGAACTGTGCTCGAAGTGGCTCCAACACTCATTCTGGAATTGTATCACTTCCTTCACATGCACCTGAAGCCTCAAAGTTGTGAGGACAACTCCCAGTGACCAGGAAAGTCACTTCTTTGACTACATTCTATTAGTCAAGAATGCCTATTCTAGTAGTAACATTCTATGCCAGTGACTCTTTCCAGGTGGGAGTAGGAAGTCTAAGTAACGAATAACAGCTTGCTGTTTATAATAATATTCAGTAAATCCATGAGGCAAAGAGAGGGGACCGCACTATCTTCACCTTAAAGAGGAAATAGTAAATGTTAATACATCAAGACAGTGGTATTCTTGATGGTGCAATGTGCCATTAGCTACATGCGTAAGGCCCTCCATGTCCCTTGCATTCATGGAGAGTGACAGAAGAATCACAAAGATAACCACTCTCTGTGCAATCATACCAAGAAGTTAATTTCAGTCAACGTTCACTATCCTCGCAGCATTCACAATGCATTTATCCAGCACTCGTTCATAATATCAGCTAACTTCAGGCTTTCAAGCTACAGAGGGGTATGGTTGCTCGGTGACCAGGGCTACCTCCTTTACAAACGTCTGATGACTTACTTCCACCCATGAGGTCAGTAAGCCTTCAACAAGAGCCATGGAGGATTTGTAATTTTGCAGAACAAGCATCAGCCTTCTCAAAACAGTTTCTCTGCCTAGGTCATGAGGGCCAAAAGTGTTTCTTAATCATTTTGGTCAAGGCCAGCTTTTCAAACAGATTAGAATTCACTGACTCTGCTGCTACATAATAATAATGTTTCTTTGCTTCCTTTCACCATTGCCTTAGTGAGGGCATGTATAGTGTATTTCAATAATGACTTTTCAAGAGAAAGGTGTTTACCTTCAGATATCAATGAGATGGATGTATCAGTTTCTCATTGCAAAGGCTGCCTATGCTTGAGGCTAGAGAGAGCAGAGAACATAGACGTACTAGTGGGAGCAATGGTAATATCACTGAATTAATGATCCACAGGCCCAGGCTAATTCTCTGACAGCATAAGTTCAAATCTCACTATAGTAGCTGGGGGAATTAAATTTAAATCATGCGTAAAGCTAGTTTCAGTAAAAGTGATCATGACAACAATCATTGATTGTAGTAAAGACAGTTCCCGAATGCCATTTAGGGAAGGAAATCAGGCCTACATATGACTTCAGACTACAGCAATGTGATTGACTCTGAACTGCCTCTGAAATGTTCATTTCAGGGAAATTAGAATGAGTAACTAATGTTAGCTTTGATAGCAGCAGCGACATCCCATGAAAGAATAAAATAAGAAATGATTATGTTTGCGCATCATAAATGCGAAGACAGCCATTCTTCACATAGAATCAAGGAATAAGATAAATGATCAGTTTGTTAATTTTATCTGATAGTGTTTGAAGCACAAATGTTGGACAGACAGAGACATCTTTTTTTCAACGGCACCATGAGATCATTTAAATATACAGTAGGGCCAGGCTTGGTTTAGTCTCATTTGAAAGTATATAATCTCACACTTATAGCACACTCAACATTGTATTGAGATACAAGCTTAAATTGCGTGCTCAAAATCTATAACGTGGCTTGAATGCACAACTTATAGATGTAAGTGACAGTGAACAGTGGGTCCTACTTATTACCCAGTGATTTCCATTGGAAATGCAAATAGGTGAATGTGAAGAATGACCTTGAGCAGATTTGATTGAACATTAAAGTATTTTAGTTTTCAGTTTAAATAAATGATTGAGGTTACAACATCAAGGCGGGGTGCCGTACTATGCTTCAAGATCTTAAAATGTTTTTGACTTTAGTGTTTATTTTTTGACTAATACATTTTTCTGGAGTTGAAGATGTTATCATTGATTGTTTGCAATTCAGCCACAGAAAACACCAAGATAAAAGCAAATTACTGCAGATGCTGGAATCTGGGTCTGATAAAGGGTGATCTGAACTCAAAACATTAACTCTGTTCTCTCATCACAGATGTTGTCAAACCTGCTAGATTTTCAAGCATTTTCTATGAAAATAAAATGCCACTCAGCCATTGTTTCTGCATGCAGTAATTCCAGAACAATTTACACAAAACAAATTTCATCCCTGTGCTCATTAATAAGAAGCCTTGCCACACCAGGTTTAAGTCTGACAGGTTTATCTGGTATCATGAGATTTTGGAGCGTGTCGAAGAAAGGACTTTGAGCTGGTGTTGTGAGACTTCTCATTGTTCCTGCCCCTTCCAATGCTGGCATCTCCACATCCTCATTATTAATATTTGTTTATTCAATTGTTTTTGTTAAAATAAAAGTAATATGGGAGAGAAGCTTTGACCTATAATCCCAATCAACATGTTAAGGAAAGAATAGACAACTCAACTGCTTCCATAGACATGGAAGTTCTCTGGTCATTCACACCCCATCACTACTGCAAGTGAGGATGAAGAATTTGGCATTCGGTCAAATCTCCATTCACTGCAGCGGGACCAGAGAATCCCACTGGCATGGACAGAAAATTCAGCTACGAACTCAAACTTTTTTGAAAAAATATTAAATGACTAGAGCATACAAGATTTGAAAAATAACAAGAAGTTGCTAAACATCTTGAAAAGAATTGGTGATAAAATTCTTTGAACTATCTGGAATGTAATGTACACTTTGAATGATTTAGACATTTAAACCATTTGGCAATTCTGATGGCAGTGCAGAATGAGATTGTCATGACCATCTGGCTGAAACAGCATACTTGTGTGATGGTTTGTGTTGGCCACCGCATTTCGGTATTTTTTGTGTCCATTTTGTGGATTATATCTCAATTGCTATCTGAAACTTTGTAAAATAAATTTGACGTTGATGGGTGACATGGTAGCACAATGGTTAGCACTGCTGCTTCACAGCGTCAGGGACCCGGGTTCAATTTTGGCCTTGGGTCATTGTCTGTGTGGAGTTTGCACCATGTCCCCTTGTCTGTGTGGGTTTCCTCTGGGTGCTCCAGTTTCCTCCCACAGTCCAAAGATGTGTGGGTTAGGCTGATTAGCTATGCTAAATTAACTCTCGTGTCAGGGGATTAGCAGGGTAGATATGTGGAGTTACGGTAATAGGGCCTGGGTGGGATTGTGATCGATGCAGACCTGATGAGCCGAATGGCCTCATTCTGCACTGTAGGGATTCAATGAATATTTCAGCAACATGTCTGCTCTGTGGGGAGATAAGAGACATGCTCAATAAGATCACAATCATTTTTAAACGCGAACAAATGCCAGCGTCTGGGCAAACTAAGCTGGAGTTGGATTTATTTATTTTTCTATTTGCATTAATACCATTGTTTGCATTTAGTTCTGAAATATTTAAACTGCACAACATTTCAGAGATAATGTGTAATTGAGTAGTAATTTTTTCCAAAACTAAACATAATTATCAGTAATTATATAAGAGACAAGCTTCCTGCATAACAAGAATAGCACCTGATGAATTGCACTCATCAGGTACTATTCTGATGAGTTATTGAGCAAGTAAGAGTTTTGTATATTTGCTTACAAATCAAAATGCTGTTTTGTAACACATCACAAGTGCTTTAGTGATAGTGAATTGAATTGTTATCTAGTAATCAATTTAAGTAAGTGAGAGAATGACATTTTCTTACTGTAATAAAATGCAATGTTGGAAGTTTTTTCCCAAATAAATATGAGGGACCATATGCCCTTTATAACACTGTGATAAAACTTAATTATTGCCAAAGAGCACAGTAATACAAGAAATAGTTGCTAGTGTAGGTCACATGGCCTGTCGAGTTTGCTCTGCTATTCAATACAATAATGACTGATCCTGGTCTTCAATTTTATTTTTCCCCACTCTCCCTCCCATACCCCATTATTCAGCAAGAGATCAAAGATCTGTCCATCCCAGTCTTCAATATATTCAACAAAGGGACATTTAGAATCTCTGAGTTGAAGGAATCTAAAGATTCACAAACTTTTTGAATAATTTCTCCTCATCTCAATCTGAGATGGTATACCCCTTTTCCTGGAAAAGTATTTTATGTTCTAGATTCCTCTATCAGTGGAAACAATCTCTCAGCATTCCTACCCTTTCACACTTCTTCAGAACCTTGCATGTTTGCCACTCATTCTTCTAAACTACGGAAACTGTAGGCCATGTTTGCTCAGCTTTTCGCTGCATGATAATCTTCTCATTCCAGGGATGAATTTAATGAACCTTCATTGTACCATTTCCAATGCAAGTATATTCCTCCTTAAATGTGGAGATCAAAAATGGCACCACGCATTCCCGAAGTGATCTCACCAAAACCCTGTACAATTGCAGCAAGACTTCTTTATTTCTGTACTCCAATCTCTTTGCAATGAAGGTCAAAATGCCAGTTGCCTTCCTAATTGCTTGGTGCACTGACATGCTCATCTTTCCTTGTTCCTTGTACAAAGATATTCTTTGACATCATCATTAAAAGTTTCAGCTTTTTAAAAAAATTCTTCTTTTCTATTCTTCTGACCAAAGTGAATAATCTCACACTTCCTCATGTTAATCTCCTTCTGTCGCCTTATTGCCCATTCACTTAACCAGTCTTTATCTCTTTCCAGTCTTTCTGTGTTGTCCCTACAGCTTATCCTTCTGTCTGGCAGTAAACGTAGTTACTTAACTTTCTGTTTCTTTATCAAAGTTGTTAATAGAGATCATAAAAAGCTCCATCAATGATTTGAGCAACACTACACCAGTCATAACCTGTCAACTTGAAAATGTTCCAATTGTGCCCACTCTGTGCCCAAACCATGTTGACACATTCTAGTTATACTATTCAAATGCATAGTTAAGGCTTCTTTAAGAATAGATTTGGGCATTTACCCAATGACTGATGTTAGGCTTGATGTAGAGTTGCTAGCATTAAACTGAGGTAGGCACTGTAAATAGTCTCAATACCAGGTTTAAGTCCAACATTTCTATTTGGTAGCGTGGCTTTCAGAGTGCCGTTCCTTCATCATGTGAGTCACCTGATGGAGTGGCGTTCCAAAAGCTTAAGCTACCAAATAAACCTATTGGACTTTAACCTGGTATTGTGATGTTAGGCTAATTGGCCTATAGTTCCCTATTTTATTTCCTCCCTTGCCTTTATTTTTAAAAAGCAATGTAGCATTTTCCAACTTCCAATTTGATGGGATTACTTGTGAATCTAAGACATTTAGGGAAACACGTAGCCAGCACATTCATCATTTCTGCAGCTCTTTCTTTTGGAGCCCTCAGGTGAATTTGTTCGATTTTAGTCCTTTTTTTATTGTTGCTATTAATATTTTTTCTCTGCTGCTATTAATTATGTTAATTTCTTCAGTCTTTTTGAACACTAGGTCACCCTCTACTTCTCGTGTGCAACTTGTGTCTTCTGCTCTGAAGACAGTGTTGCAGATTGGAGAGAGGTATGGTATACTTTCTGCCTTATACCCTCTGTTAACTGACCACAACAGGATGTAATCTTTAGAAGGAGTGTTTAAATCCCTTGAGTGCTGTGATAGTTACAGACATGGAACAGGCTTTCTTGTAAGTTTAAATCACATATATAAGTTAAATTTACAACACCCAGAAATGTATGCAACAGGCATTAAGTCCCCACCTGCATAAAAGGAAAGATAATTTCCAAAGATGTAACATGCAGTTTGATTACTTAAAGTTCCGAAAGTCGGTATTAAACTATATCTCCGAGAGGATTGTCAAAATGGTTATAGGCCAGGAAATTGTCTTTCATTCACTGAAGAAAAACAAATGAATGTGTAAGATTTCTTGTGATGTGTCCACAATAATACACAATTGGTCATAAGCTTCTGGTGTTTAATGATTGAGCTCTTGTAGACAAAATTATAATCTGCGGGTCCAAGAAAAACTCCACTTATCTCACTGAAATGACTTATTTGAGATAGAATTCTTATTCATCTTGGTGTGAGTTATATGGTGAGGTCATTGTCCCAGACTAATTTGTCCTGGATTGTCCTTGTGAATGAGTAAGGTACTTCCCATCACAAACCAATTTCTGTCATGTGACAAAAATATCGATGTTTTATTTTGTCTTTACAATGGGTTAATGACTGAGCAATTTGCCATACAGTGGAGGATCATGGATAACCTATCAACATTTCAGCCATTAGCAGCCTCCAATATGTCTCTATTTGTAATCCTACCTTCATGGGGTTAGCATACCCAGCAGTTATTGTTACTTACAAAGAAATGACACTGACCAAAATCAGCTGATGTCCCTTATTGTAAGTTGACAGCTTATCTGGAAAATTGCCACAGGGGATTGCACTGTAGAGCTGTCCTAGGTTGCATGGAATTTCACACCTGGGCAGTGTCAAGGTCCACTTCAAAAAAGGGAGTTTTGAAAGAGAGGCGTTTAAAAGAAAAGCAAAGTGCTGGGCTTCCACTGACCATCATTCTGCCAAAACAATGGGGAGCTGTTAGCTAGCCAGCATGTACATCCAACAGACACCCAAACCCTTGTGGAAGATGAAATAAGTCCAATTTTTTTTTGGTTTCTATTGCGTTGAAATGAGTCAAAATTATCTGACATAAAATGCCAAAATGTAGTTAGTGGTTCTGTAACAATGGCCACCACAGATATGGAAAAAAATCCCTTTGAAATATTCATCTACAGTAGGGTTTTTGGAACAGGTCTGGCAAAATCAGAGAGAAAAGTACACAGAAGAGTCTGGAAAAACTGCTAATGGACCAATGAGGAATCTCCCCCTCCCTCTCTCCCTCTATCTCTGTTTCTCTCCCTTGTTCAGCAAAGCCAGATCTTTGTCTGAAAATCATTCACAGACATAGTATGTTTCCATCAAAGAAAACCTCAAGAGAAAGTCTGAGTTATGACTGAAAAAAGGAAATTGTCTCTTGCAAGTGCACATATATGCACTTCAGTTCAACTCTGAGATTCCAAAGGAACCAGCTAACTTAAAGTAGTTGCGGAATTTAAAGATCTACACCTCAAAAGACAAGAAAAGGATAACTAATGGTGTGTTCTTTTAACTTTTATTTGGACTTTAATTTTCTTTACTTCTGATACCTATGTGCCATTTTTTGTTACTTTTTTTCTAGTTTAGTTGATAATAAACTTGTCTTTGACTCTCAAACACCTTGTTGATGGGCTTTTTTATTGTTCACTGAATAGATAGTTTAAAAAAAAACTACATTTGGATTTTAAAAAAGCATCCAAGGGGACGAGAAATGGAAAAATCTTTGTTGTGACCAACTGAGGCTGAATAGCAGGAGAACTAGATCACCCCATCTCACTGGATCCTCCCTCCTCACTAGGTCAAAGCACTGTGCAAGTTTTGTTGCTTCCCACCTTTTTGGATTTCTATATTACCCTGCACCTAAATCCTCCTCCACTACCCCCAACTCAGTAACTGTGAGAGCTCAAATGGTTGAGTCACTGAAAAGCAGTTACTTAGACGTGCCAGTAGATAGCTCCTATGCCAGAAAGAAAACAATTCCCCTAGGAAAGATGAACAAGAGATAATAGAAAAAAACAGCAAATATTTTAAAAGGTTTGCTGGAATACATTTTTTGCAATCATATTTTCTAAACTTATTTTGCTTGCAATATCTGATTGCAAATTATACCAGAATTGACAGTAAAATATCTTTCAGGGGGGATTTTCATTCTGTTCACTAATATAACTTCACTAATATCAGCATTAATGGTAAATAGATAATTCCTTGCTTGGTAAATGTGCTGCTGCAAAAACTCCACACTTAATCTCCTAACTGACTTGGCCCCAACAAAAGGTGCCATGTGAGACCCTACAATGGACATTGGCTAACTAGCCAATCTTCCTGAAGCAGTTTGTTTTGAAAGTTAGTGAGAATAAGATTGTATTTTGCTTTAGTGTTCAAACCATTGAGTAGCTTTCCAATATGCACTGCTTATTTAATGAAATGCCAAAGGCCTGTTTGTGATTATGAAATTATACCATATCCATTAAAACAATGTTTGAAAAATAAACAACATAGAAAATAAATTTCAACAGTCATCAAGCGTTTTTTCTGAATCACTTATATTCAGTGCAAAACTCAGATCATTAGTGTCTATTGTTTGGGTACTAAGAGTTCTGTTTGAGGTGCATAATTGCATCCAAAGCAGACAGGTATACTTCTGGGGCATGTAAGATTTTGATCTTGCACTAAATTCTGAGGTTCATTGTTGGTTTGCAAAATTTTTAGATTTTTATTGTGAGCCACTTCTTAAACGGTTCAGTTTTATGTTCTGTTAGTGAGATAATTAGAAGCCAAGGTCGTTTGGGATTCTTTATAGGATGGCAGATGTTGTTTTGTGAGAAGCTGCACTTAATGGGCAGTGGTTAGCACTGCTGCTTCACAGCTCTAGGGACCTGGGTTGAATTCCCAGCTTAGGTCGCTGTCTGTGTGGAGTTTGCACATTCTCCTTGTGTTTGCATCGGTTTTCTCTGGATGCTCCAGTTTCCTTTCAGTCCAAAGATATGTGGGTTAAGCCGATTGGCCATGCTAAAATTGTCTCTTAATGATCTGAGATGCGTAAGTTAGAGGGATTAGTGGGGGAATATAGGGTTAGGGCCTGGGTGGGATTGTGATTGGTGTAGACTTGATAGGCCCAATGGCCTCTTTCTGCACTGCAGGATTTCTATGATTCTTTAATGAATGAAAATTTTGTGGGACTCAGGATTCAGCAGTTCTATCTTGTAATTTTGATGAGCTTTGAAAGAATGACTTAAAGTAAATTGAACTTAAGATGTGGAGTTTCCAGCGTTGGACTGGGGTGGGCACAATAGAAGTCTCACAACACAAAATTAAAGTCAACAGGTTTATTGGGAATCACAAGCTTTCAGAGTGCTGGTCCTTCATCAGGTGAGCCATTTCAGAGTGCTGCTGACCTGATGAAGGAGCAGCACTCTGAAAGCTAGTCATTCCAAATAAACCTGTTGGGCTTTATGCTAATGTTGTGAGACTTCTTACTGAACATAAGCTGACACCTTGAGCAAAATTTTCTGGCTACACTCGCAACAAGACCAGGAACTCCTCCCGAGATTAGTGGACCTTTGTATTGTCCATTGTCCACTGACAATTCTCATAGTAGGCAGGATGGGAAAATTCCGCCCCTATCTCCAAACAAAACTGAGAAATGAATTTAATTGATTTGCTATTTTAATGGGGTAGAATATCTGTATTAGAGGGAACTTCTTTCTGCTTTAATATTGATAAGAAGCTTTTAAATCATTTTTCTAAATAGTTTTAGCATTTGTAAGAATGAGTTAGATTATATTTGTATGAATGTTAATGATAGGTGCATTATTGATGAGAGGACCTGAATTTCTTTGTGACTGTTCTGCATCTAAAGGAAGAGGACCATTTGTGCACAATGGAATCCGAACTCTCTGGAGTCCCAGGGGACACAGGACAGACATTTATCTTTCGTTTAAATGGCTTTAGTTACAGAGATGACTCGCAGCCTAAGCCAATGGAAGAGGTGAATTTGACTGTTTCCAAATAAGGGATTCTAAAATAATGCAAAGTGGGGAGGAAGTTACAAAATTGGAATCTTTGTTGGCACAATGTTTCCATGGCTTCTGGCTTATGGCTCTGCTGGACGCAGTTCAACATCACTTTAAAGACAGAGAAGAGAAAGGCATTGTCTGTGCTGGCAGCAACGCTCGAGGAATTATTGGAAAGTGAAAGATAAGGAACTTCCATGTTGTTTTCAGTTTTTTTCTAAGGATATGTAAAATCTTGCTCAACAAAATCTACTCGTTTCCGAAATAATTGTTATTTGTACCTTGTTGGACTAGGCACAACTGATGACCCTAGTATTAGAAATTAATAGTTTGGAACTTATAAATTTTAATGAGAAGAGTTTAATTTTCAAAACCCTGAAATCTTACAGGCAGACCACAGCAAATACCATATGGTGAGGGTGCTGGCACAGGAATAGTAAACTCATGCTGGAAGTAAGCAGATCATGATGTCAATCATTGTGAAGTGCTGAATTGATGCCAGTTTTACATTTTGGAGCTCAATGTTCCGGATAACATGCATAACTGAACACGCATTCAACAGCATAAAGGGCCCTTACACCACTATTTAAAAGGGTTTAGCAACTTCTTATAGGTTAGTTGCTGATTAATTTATTCTATTGTTGCTGCAGTTTTACGGGTTTTTCTTATTGCTGCAGAAGTCTATTCGGCAGGAGCTAAAGGTCATTATTGTGTCTTCAGGATGGATTTTATATATGAGAGCATGAGTGGGCATTCCCCTTGGGAGTTGGGGTAAAGAATGGGCAAGTTAGCGGAAGGTGGGGGAGGTAAGAAGTGAAGGAGAATTGAGGAGGCATAGTTAGTAAGTTTGCAGATGATACCAAGATTGATGGCACACTAGATAGTGAAGAAGGTTATCTACAATAGCAGTGTCATTTTGATCAATTGGGGCAGTGGGTTGATGAATGGCAGATAAATGCAACGTGATGCATTTTTGTAGACAGAATGAGGGCAGGACTTACTCAATTAATGGTCGGGCATTGGGGAGAATTGTAGAATAAAGAGATTCTTAAAAGTGGAGTCACAGGTGAACACAATGGCGAAGAACACATTCGGTAAGCTTGGTTTCATTGGTCAGAACGTTGAATACAGGAGTTGGGACATCATGTTGAAGTTATACAAGACATTGGTAAGGCCATACTTGGAATATTGTGTGCGGTTGTGGTCACTCTATTATAGAAAAGATATTATGAAACAAGAAAGAGTGTAGAAAAGATTTACTAAGATGCTACTGGAACTTGATAGTTTGTGTTATAAAGAGAAGCTGGATAGACTGGGGTTTTTTCCCCTGGAGCGTAGGAGAGTTGGGAGTGATCTTATCGAGGTCTAGAAAATAATGAGGGATATAGATAAGATAGATAGGCAATATCTTTTCCCAAAGATAGGGGAGCTTAAAACTAGAGACTTAAGATGAAAGGGGAGAGATACAAAAGGTTCCAGAGGGGCAATTTTTTCATTCAAAGAGTGGTGAGTAATGGAATGAGCTGGCAGAGATAGTAGTAGAGGCAGATACAATTTTGTATTTCAAAAACAGTTAAATGGGCAAGATGGGTATAGAGGGAAAAGGGGCAAATGGAATTAGCTTAATGGTAAAAACTGGGTGACATGGACAAGTTGGGGCAAAAGGCCTATTTCTACCCTGTAAACCTTGATGATTCTATGATTGTAAGAGCATGGAGATCATATCCTCCACCCAGTGTGTTTGAGGAACAACTGTCCTGCCTGAATCTCAAAAAGAAACCATGTGTGAAACATTTGTACTTCCATAAAGAGCGTCCTCACTGAAATCAATACCTGCAGCAGTTACAACTGCAGCCTTGGAGCAGGCTTGAGAGTGTGCAGTGCCAGTGGCTGTCATGGTGGCTGAGTCAGATTCCTTCCAGGTTGGAGGAGGCAATATTTGCAACATCCCAAGTTTACTGTCACTTTTGACTCAGGGAGGTTACTGATGCTGTGTGTTTCATTCTGCCTTCTAGAAATAAGCAGGCAGAATGAATACTAAGCTTTGCCAGGAGTACATATATCCCCATGTTGCAGGGTGGCATTAAGTGCACACATGTTGCTTTGTAGACACCGCATGTCAACTCTTGACCTGTCATGCAACTCAAAGGAATAACCAGCTGGTTTAAGAACATACGGGACATATCATGCAGATTGGTGCACAGTTTTTTGGCAGTAGCAATCATAGCAGTCATGATTCCATCAATTTGCAGCAGTCTTTCCTCTGTGCCATCTGCATTTGGAGTCATTATGACAAACCAAAAGAGTTCACTCTGCTCACTCCCACTTCCTTATCCTCGGCCTCTTAAAGTGTTTCAATGAAATTTGATGCAAGCCGAAGAACATCACCTCATATTCCAATAGGATCTTCCAGGATCAACAAGTTCAGATTGTAACCTTTGCCATTCCCCCATCCTCCACTGTTTCAACTATTTAGTTCTGAACAGCAGTTGTTGGTAATAATTCTCTTTTTTCTCATTTATACTTCTTTACAGGCATCTTTTGTTCCTCATTAGACTGCCATCTCTTTTTGCCTTGTTCCATTGTTATTTTTGGTACCTCATCCATCACCTTAAACATTCCCTCCTCCACCACTGGCACACAATGGCAGCAATATGTACCATTTACAAGACGCACTCCAGCGACTCTGCCAAGCATTTTTGACAGCACCTTCCAAACTTGTAAACCAGCATGTCAAGAAGAACAAGGGCAGCAGACACATAGGAACACCAGCAGCTGCAAGTTCCCCTCCAACACCAAGCCACACAACATTCTGACTGGGAATTGTCATTTCTTCACTCACGAGTCAAAACCCTGGACCTCCCTTCTAACACTATTGGCGTGCCTACAGCACATGGACTCCAGCTGCACAAGAAGATGGCTCATCACCACTTTACTGAGTGCAATTAAAGATGAGCAACAAAGGCTGGTCTTGCCAGCAATACTCACATCCCATGAAGGAATAGAAATAAGATGATCTCCACCCCCTGCTTCAGCTACAGTACCTACCTCCACTGACACCTCCCTACCTGCGTGCTTCCTTCCAATTCCCATTAAGAGTGCAGGCTGACTTTAACTGATGCTAGTTTCTCATGATTTTGGGCCTCCAATTAAGACCTACAGCCGTTGAAGAGTGAGGTTAATCCTGGCTGCACGTTGCATTAATGTTAACCAGCAGGCAGCCTAAAGCTAACAACCTGCCTGTATCATATTGAATGGACATGGTGCTAATCGCCTACTGTGATCCCCATGCCTGTTTTTGGAAGCTTTTGAATATTATCAAAATCATCATCTTCAAATATGCTTGGTTGTTTCATGCTGTCAAGCAGGTCCATGAAGCTACACGAGGGGATACTAGCGTACAAATACGGAATGCATTCATCTGACATTCCTCCATTTCTTTTTGACTGGAGGCATTAACACAATGCATAAAGTATTCATCCGCTAGTATCCTATACTTCAGGGCCAATGTATTCCACAAGGAGTGGTAAAATGCTGAAGTTGTTTATTCCTTTATGAAGCTGAAACAGGATGTCAAAATACCGTCACATGTAGGCAGACTTCTGGAACTGAGGCAGAGCTTTGAACAGTAAAGTTCGTGTACATATCCATAGAGATTGTAACAAAAGCAAAAAGATAATTTAAGAAATATAGTGTTTGTTCAGATCTGCTACCAGTATTGCACAGAGAGACCCTAAATTGCAGAAGAGTTAACTCTCAATTTTCTATGTTTAGATGGGCTAACCAATTCCAATTTCTAACCCAATTTCTTCAGCTGTGGTTGAAAATAAATGAATCACTGGTCGCTGAGATCACCAGCTAGGGTACAGAATTTTCCTGGCAATTATATTTGGAATGCAGTATTATCTCTTTGTAAGGATGTGCTGAGAAGTTTCCTTTTAATTTCCAACATGAGTTTCAATACTACACATATACCCAAGTAAAATGAGCTTTGGAAGGAGAAAATAATATTGTACTGTGGATATTGTTGTTATTTCAATGTTTTATGTTACTTTTTTTTCTGGATTGATTTAAGTCGAGCAATTCTGCTCACTGCTCAATAATTCAAAAGTAATGATATAAGTGAAGACTTCGAGCATAACCTTGGGGAATCTAGCCCATATCATTATTGAGGATTCACACAACACAGGCAACGTTTTTCTGGAATGCCTGGTGTAATCCAAAATGGTCCTGTCCCTTTTTCTTCAGGCAATTCATGTGTAACTGATTTCCAGTTGTTAAGTGCTTATACACCACGGTGCACAAATACCTCAATCGTTTGCTTTGTTTGGGGAATTTGGCTGATAGAACACGCTGCTGCTGCTGGTTTACAAAGCTCTACCCTCACGCGAAAAACAAGAACACAGCGTTCTTGAATTTTTGCAAGTCGTTCCCTGAAAGAGATGCAAGCCCGAAGCTTCAGATGTAGCACTGCCTGAAACCACATGATATCAATACCCCTGGGATTTTATAATGTTTGAGTGTGGTTTTTGTCATTATTTTCAATTCTCATGTTGAAATCTGTATGAAAATTTTGTTAGTTGGTGCAACTGTTTTGGACTTGACCCTCCCACTCAATCCTCCCCCATGTCCTCCCTTCCCCCTTCTCCCGCCTCCGCTCCCTGCTCCTCCACCTTCCTCCTCCCTTTCCCTCCCCTTTCCCCCACCCCTCTCCTTCCTGTTTCTTCCCTTCCTCCTTCCCTTTTCCCCCTCCTCCCCTCCCCCCCATCCCCCTGCTCCGCCTCCTCCCTCCACACCAAATCAGTTAAGCGTCTGTTCCAATAGACTCCCCCATCTTCGTAACAATGATAGAAAGGAAGCAATGTGTTGGAAGGTAGTGGCAAATGTGAGGTTACGACATCTAATGGGGCTCTTGACCTCAGAAGTTAATTCTAAACAATTTGTTTTGTTAATTTTGGCTAGGAATTTGCAGTATCATTATTGGTAACAACCACCACATTAAAAGCAAGGCCTCTTTCCACTGTCAGTCTGAAGCCAAAGTTTTTCCTTCAAACTCATGCATCTGTCATGAGACTGTTCAAGGAACTTTGGAGCGATACTGCTGCTCTGAAGTAGGTTTGCTGCAGATCAGTTTCATGTGCAGACAGCAGTGCTATCTTTGTGACTCTGGCCCCTTTTTTATGAAACAGGAGAAAAGAGTTGAGCCTGATGAAATTAAAATTACCTTATATATACTTGCAGAGTATTTTTGCCGCTATCTCCAGGATATTGCTGATAACTCATAAGCCGTCAATGAACATGGCAAAATCACAAGTGATTTGAATTAGAATTTCTGTTCTTTTATTGGTTCCACATTGCAAATTGTAGATCCGAGTTTAATTTCAAGCTCTGAGTAGTGACTATTAACCATGCCCATTGCTTAGATCCAAATAAAATAATTAATCCTTTGAAAGCAGTTTATGTTTTTTCTATGTTAATTTTTGTGAATATTATAATTTGCTGAACAGAAGAAGCCACAAATTGTTGCTATGGCTTTGCTGGATGTCCTATGTGTTCTTTCCATCAGTTGTCTGTGCATTGAAATTATTCCTCCAAATTCCAACATATTCCTAACATGGAAATCTACTTTACAAGTTGTTTCTTCATCTGATCAATAACCTGGATGTCTGAACTAATCTGTCAGTATATTCAAATCATCATAGGGAGGCAGATAAGTTTGGTGCGTTGGGCTATTCATCATTCTTGTATCGTATCGGAAAACTAGCAACCTTCTCATCCAATGTACTAACACCTCTTGATGGCTCAGCACCAGTACTGCGATGTACAATGCCCCATTAACGATGGGCATCTGCTGAGCTCTTCCCATCTTGTTCGATGTGTTATTGAATCATATGCAAGTCATAATCGGGAGGTCTGATTGCATGACCACTTTGTCATTTTTAGTCTGAGCCTCTGTTTTGGCAAGGGCCCAATAGCAGGCTAAAAGTTGATTCTTGAAGTAAGTGTAGCTATCCACAGCACTGGGTAATCCTTGAGACGAAAATCCCAAATTGATGTTGACTCCATTCTGGTTCAGCCACTGGCTCCACAGGATTGTATTTTGATGAATAAAACTTTGAAGTTCAAAAGGAATGTTAAGCAGCCTCAAATGCATATTGTTATGCAGGGTTCCACTCAAAGGTGGCCTTTATCCTTATGACTGCGTACAGTGGTTTCAATAGTGATTGAATGTGAGTCTTTACAGGTAATCAAGTCTTTAAGTTATAGACAATGTGAATGGAGAGAGGATTAAGCACAGTTTAACAATCCAACAAATCACTGTGTTTCTTGTTTATCGAGGATTGTTATCTATTGTATTTTAATCTTAACCTGATGTGGGATAACTTTTTGTCCAAAGACCCATTGAATTCCCAGAAACTGAACAGATTGACTCAGCCCCTGAACCTTTGCGGGATTCATTGCCTACCCTTACTGTTTCATTTGGGCTACAAGACAATCTAAAACCTCGACCAAAACCTTCCCTGAGGTCCTCTAATTAAAATATCATTTACATAGTGTGCAATCTAACCGATGATGGGCAAGAGCCCAAGTCTCGGGCATCAGGCCATGTTCAGCTACAAAGTCTTGTGGCAACTTAACAAAGGTATATCAATGACCTTCCTGGGTAAATGCAAACTGATCTTGCGACCCTTCAGCAATGGGAATAGAAAAGAAAACATAGCATACCACTTCTTGTCACCCAAAAACATTTCTTCCATGAGTGTAATGATGTCCTGGACAACAACTGAATGCGTCAGCGTGGTCTCTCCAATGTACCATGCCTTGGGATATCCCTTCCTGCAGCGTTTCAGGTAGACAAAATTGGCCGAGTTGCAAGAGTATGTACCATGTACCTGGTGGATTTTTTCACATGAGATGATGGCATTCATGTCGATGGACCAGTACGATACACACGCTTGTGACTTGGCCAATGTTATCTATCTGATTTGCTGCAGGAATGGATGTGCTGAGGCATGGTACATTGGAGACCATGCAAACACTATGACAATGGATGAATGAACATTGCTCGACAACCACCAGGCAGAAGTGTTCCTTTCCAGTCGGGGAACACTTCAGTCATGGGCATTCACACCCTGTTATCAACGGGTGAGCATTCTTTCAGGCGGCCTTCATGATACATGACAATGCAGAATCGCTTAGCAGAAATTGATAGCCAAGTTCCGCACACATGAGAATGGCCTCAACTGGGATTTTGGATTCTGTCACACTATCTGTAATCCCCACAACTTGCCTGGGCTTACAAAACCTCACTAACTGTCCTGTTTGGAGACAATACACATCTCTTTAACCTGTGCTTAACCCTTTCTCCATTCATATTGTCTGTACCTTTAAGACTTGATTATCTGTAAAGACTCAAATTCCAATGATTATCTTGTAAATTGATTTTGTGTTTGTATGTATCCTGTTTGTGAACATAGCTCCCACTTACCTGATAAAGGGGCAGTGCTCCGAAAGCTTGTGCTGCCAAATAAACCTGTTCGACTTTAACCTGTGTTATGAGACTTCTTACTGGTGATAATGCCAGTCAAGAATGGAATACACCTGTGGGAATCCAGATCAAACCAGATATCCCTGTCCCGACTATCTGGATCCCATCCCTTTGTCAGTAAACTTCGTACTTTCAAGGGATTTGGTTTCCATCCTTGTTTTTTAGTGCTTTCCAGATGCTATATCATGGCCAATTGGCACGCCACCATGGTTTGATATCCTTTCTATCTTCAGTGGTCTTAACCACTTCAGCTAAAGTAGCATTCTGTCACTCCACTGATGCTAACTTTTCTTTTAACTTTCTCTTCTCTTGTTCAATTTTGTGCCAACATTTATATTCATGTCTTAGGGCACACATAAATATCCAGAGAGCATCTACTTGACTCTCTTTCTTTTTGGGAAAGCTCACTTTTCCAAGACATTCCTTCACATAATATGGAATTGACCACTTGGAGTCTTCCAAGTCTTTATTGCAGCAAGTTGGCAGTCTTGAACTTGCCGCAAGTTCTGCCAATGCTCTATACGCTTCTCTGTTATCCATCCATCCCGGCATCTGGTATTCCTCCGAGCTGGCATCTATGTCTTTCTTTTGCCAGAATAAATGCTGCCCAAAATTACTGGTGAAAATATGCAATTGAGAGTTGCCTTTCAATTGCATGTCAAAATGAGGGGTGACCTTATTGAAGTGTATAAAATGATGAGGGGCATAGGTAGGATGAACAGACATAGTCTTTTTCCCAGAAAAAGGGGAACTGAAAACTAAAGGTTTTAATGTGAGAGGGGAAAGATTTAAAAGGGACCTGAGGGGCAACTGCTTCGTAGAGTGGTACGTATATGGAATGAGCTGCCAGAGAAAGTGGTTGAGGCAGATTCAATAGCAGCAGGTGAAAAACATTTGGATAAGTAAATGGACGGGAAAGGATTAGAGGGATATGGGCCAAATGTGGACAGTTGGAACAAGCTGGGAGGGCACTATGGTCATCATGGATTATTTTGGCTAGAAGGTCTGTTTTTCTCTTGTGTGGCTCTTTGACTCTATGGCTGGAATATTACCATCCTGCCCGCCAAAGGAATCGGACCGTGGGAAAGACCAATGACCTTGGGTGGGATTTTACAGCGTTTGGACAAGCAAGGCCGTAAAATCCCGTCCTATAACTCTAATGAGAGAAAAGTGTCATCCACAGAATTGAAAACTGTGATGGCAGAAGTACTCGGGGAATCCTTTGATCCTCCTGAATACGTTGCAAACTTGAGCCAAGTTTGTTTTTGCAACATTTTGAATGTGTAAATGTTCCCATCTGTGCTTTGATTACATTTTAAATTTACCAGGGAGGAGCAGAGATCTGTGCATGCATATAAGCGTGTGTGCATAAGAGCTGTGGGCAGAGTTCTGCCTGGCCCCGGGAGCTTGATTCAGAGTCAGGTAGTATAAATCACTTGCTGCCTGGCTGGAGTCAAATCTGCAGCAACTTTAGAAATTGGGTCAGAAATAAAAAAAAGATCTTTCTGATGGGCAACATGGCTTTAAAGTGGTACTTCTGCAGCAAAGAAATTCCCTTTTGTGCAGGCTTTATCAGCAATGCATCTGCGAACGAAGACAAACACTGTCTGAACCTGTCATATTGATTTGTTCCATGATCTTAATGAAAATGCAAGCCTTTGTCCATCCAATATGCATTTGGCATCTGGCAGATAGTACACTCCATATTTGTGCTTCTCGCAGTTAAAATGCAGATAGCATAGTTGCGAGGGATAGAAATATAATCCTGTTAGTAGAGCTAATTGTAGATAAAGAATTAATTCTGAAAATATTAGCAGAACGTAAGGTGATTAAGGTATTGGACCTTGATAGCATTCACCCTTGTTTGGAGAGAGATCAGCAAGAGATGAGGCTTTTACCCCACAGTTTTCCAGCCATTATTATGCAATTTGTGCCTGTAGTTTAACAGTGGCCAATTTTCAAGACGGATTGAAGGATAACCTGATTTTGTAACAGATTATTTAATTCCAGTTGTAGCAAATTCTTAGGTCAGAATTTTCAAGCCCCCCCCATTGAAACCTCATTCATACCAATGGGACTGTAAGATGCTGTTGGGGCAGTGAAGGGCAGAAAATTCTGACTTTGGAATTTATAAAGTTAAAATTAGTAAGAGTTAGACAAAAATATAGATTAAGCAAGGACAGCCAGCAAAAGGGAATAGGCAATGAATTCTGGTCTTACAACATCATCCACATCCCATCAATTAATTTTAAAAAAGGCTAAAGAAATGTTGCGTTCAACAAATTTCATCAAGTTTATGAAAAAATTGACCAGTCTAACTGACAAAGGGAATGCATTTTTGATAAGTGTGTTTCAGGTCTTTACTGTTCTTTGGATGGGGGAAAAATGTTTTCTCATCTCCTTGCTAATCCTTTTACCTATTCCTGTAAAGTTATGTTCCTTGGTTTTTGACCCAGCTGTTAAGTCAAGGAGTTGTTGTTGTGTTTTTGGGGACATGAAGCTTGGGAATACTTTGGGGAGGGTGAATTATTCATGCTGTATGTTCACGCTCATGTCCGCTGTTTCTCTATTTCCCTCTCTGTCTCATTATGTCGACCGCACATGTGAAGGGGCTCAACCCTCGCAAGGATACGTTCATAATACATATATTACTGTAACAGGGCTCTGAACCAAAGTACAAATATATAACAGCTGTCCCTATTTGTTCTATTTAGGTCTCTCATAATTTTATATACCTCAATTAAATCACCCCACAGCTTCTTCTGTTCCAAAAGAAGTAGTCCTAGCCTATAACACCTTTCCTCATAGCTAGAATTTTCTATCTAGGAACACCTTTGTAAATCTCTTCTGTGGTCTTTCCAATATAACCACATCTTTCCTCCAATGCAGTGATCAGAAATGTATACAGTTGTGAAACTGTGGTTTATTTAATGTTTTATGCATAACCTTTGACATGTACACCATATGTGTCAGCTAATAAAGGAAAACATGCAATATGCCTTCTTATCCACCTTACTAAATTGTTTTGTGGAATCTCTGGACGTACTGGGCAAGGTTAATTTGTTCCTCCACATTACTGAGTATTCTTCCACTTGCTGAGTATTCCCTTTGTGTTGTAATTCCCAGAATCCATTATCTCACACTTCTTCAGAATGAATTCCATTTCCCACTTCTCTGTCCAACTGCCCAAACCATTTATGTCATCCTGCAGTCAAACTACATGGCCATTTTTTTAAATCATCTTTCAACTTATATCATTTGGAAACCTCTGTATTTGAGTATAAATAGTTAACATAAAGTGCAAAGCACAAGGGACAATCATAAAAAAAAATCAACTATTACCCTTTGCTTGCACCTCCTGAGTAAATTTTGGGCCCAATTTACCCTTGGACCCCATGGGTCTTTAATTTTTTGACCAGCCTGTCATGTTGAACTTTGTCAAAAGTTTTATTAAAAATCCATGTAGACTGTATCCACACCACTGAGCTCAATAACACGACTTCAAGTTACTCTGACATGACTTTATAAAATATAAGATGAGGTTTCAATTCCTGTGTGATCTATTTAGTGTGCTCGTTAAAACAATAACACTAAATTCTTATCTAGCACATTTTAACAGGTGTGTTTGTCCCCTGGAGAGGGAGTACTGTCCAGGCCTTCCATGCTCATTGGGCACTACAGGGACTGAGGTGTATTATCAACACCTTTAATCACATTATAATTCAATGTTTTACGTTTCCTTTCTGCTTTCTATGTGTTTAGAGTGGTTCCTTTCTTTTTGGGACTGCTCTTCTTGCTTTGTCCTTCAGTTTATTTGATTTAGTTTGTTTGATTTACCCAAAAAGAAAGTTGGGTGAGCTATTGTCGTTATCTATTGTTTTAATGTAATAGTTAGCAACTGGGCTATTAAAAAAATATACAAAGTTTTTTTGAATCCCTGCAGTGCAGAAGGAGGCCATTCAGTTTATCGAATCAGCACAGACCATAGTCTCACCCAGGTTCTATCTCCACAACCCTACTTATTTACCCAACTAATTCTCTGACACTAAAGGGCAATTTAGCATGGCTAATCAACCCAATCGGCACATCTTCAGACTATTGGAGGAAATCAGAGCACCTGGAGGAAACCCATGCAGACACAGGGAGAATGTTCAACTCCACACGGACAGCGACCCAAGCCGGGAATTGAACCCAGGTCTCTGGCACTGTGAGGCAGGAGTGCTAACCACTATGGCACCCATGCCATCCCTGCTCAGTAGGAAGTGTGCAGATGCGGAAAATAAACCACTTTATTGTTCTGACAAGTTATTGAGACTGAAACTGCATAACTGGACAGGAGAAAATACTAACAATTTAATTTAGGTACCTTCAATCAGCATGAATAAGATAAGATAGCGTGTATTCAATACCCAGGTTGAGTGCCAGTTTCTTGAGTTTATGATCAATACTTATTTCTATTGGGCTTATGCTCACCAGTTTCAGTATAACAAATGATACAAAACAAGACCTACAACTGACCATTTATTGATATTTTCTGAAGTTTTGATTTGCAGATTTCCCATCATATTTTGATCAATGTGAAACCCTCTGCAATTTGCATGGTTTAGGGTTTCCAACTCCCAGGAGTTTTCTCTGGGTTACCATTTCCAGCCTATCCCTCGAACAACTTGGAGATCAACTGCTCAAACTTCCAGCTGCCGTGCATCTTTCTGAAGAAAGCCATGAGTATATGGAACAGAATTGGGAAGGGCTGGAGAGTCAGGAATCAGAGTTGCTAACATTCAGAGAGTCTCTGAACCCTTGCAAATTCTGGAATTGGTTGTGGGGTTAAAATATGGAGGTTTTAAAGTGTGGAAAGATTCAAAATCTGGGAAAGGTGGGGTAGTTTGAAGAGAAGAGGTCTGGAGAACTGCAGATTGTGAGGAATAACAGTTTGGGGCAGAGAATGGGAATTAAAGATAGAAAGCAGTGAAGAAAAAGGATTTGTGTTCAGAGGAGAGATGAAGTAATGGGGGGATAAGTATGGGACTTGAATTTCTCACTGAGCAGGAAGTAGCAGCAGCAACACAGTGATGAGTGGGAGCAGTACTGAGGAGAATAGCCAACAAAAAGGGTGGATGAAATGCACATACCTTATTGTGGGCAACAATAGAAGGTTCTTTTCATTGCGGGTTATGTGGATCGAGGGAACAGAAAACAGAAATTCACACTGAATGAGGGGAAGGGGGAAAGTGCTTGAACTGAGATCTGATAGATCATGAGATATTTCACCACTGTGAGGTTCTGAAGGTTCAGAGAGCTAGGAGATGTCAAGGAACTAGAGGAGTATACGGGTTTTAGGAAGGAGCTCAAAAAGCAAATTAGCAGAGCCACAAGAGGTCATGAGAAGGCCTTGGCGGGTAAGATTAAGGAGAGCTCCAAGGCATTCTACAAATGTGTGAAGAGTAAAAGGATGAAATTTGAAGGGATAGGATCTATAAAAGGTGAAGGGGGAAAAGTCTGTGTGAAACCAGAAGAAATGGCAGAGGTGCTTAATGAGTACTTTGCCTTGGTATTCACGGTGGAAAATAATCTGGGAGGTTGTACTGCAGGTTTGTGGCGGACTGAAAAGATTGAGTATGTGGACGTTAAGAAAGAGGATGTGTTGGAACTTTTCAAATCTGTCAAGATAGATAAATCGCTGGGACCGGATGGGATGTACCCCAGGTTACTGTGGGAAGTGAGGGAAGCGATTGCAGAGACCTGGTGATGATCTTTGCGTTGTCTTTGGAGATGGGAGAGGTTCTGGAGGATTGCGGATGTTGTTCCTATTTTCAAGAAAGGAAACAGGGATAGCCCGGGAAATTACCGACCAGTGAGTCTGACCTCAGTGATTTGTAAGTTGATGGAGAGGATACTGAAGAACAGGATTTAGGAACAGTTAGAGAAGTTTAGTATAATCAGAAATAGTCAGTACAGCTTTGTCAAGGGCAGGTCGTGCTTTAAGAGCCTTGCTGAGTTCTTTGAAAATGTGACTGAACGTATTGACGAAGGAAGAGTGTTAGATGTGTTTTATACAGATGTCAGCAAGGCATTTGATAAGGTCCTCCATGCAAGACTTCTTGAAAAAGTGAGAGGGCATGGGATCCAGGGGCTGTTGCGTTGTGGACCCAGAACTGACTTGCCTGCGTAAGGCAGAAAGTGGTTGTGGATGGGTCTTTTTCTGCATGGAGGTCAGTTACCAGTGGAGTGCCCCAGGGATCTGTTCTAGGACCCTTGCTGTTTGTCATTTTCATAAATGACCTGGATGAGGAAGTGGAGGGATGGGTTAGTAAGTTTGCTGACAACACAAAAGTTGGTGGTGTTGTGGATAGTCTGGAGGGATGTCAGAAGTTGCAGTGAGACATAGACAGGATGCAAGACTGGGCAGAGAAGTGGCAGATGGACTTCAACCTGGATAAATGGATAGATGTGTAGTGGTCCGTTTTGGCAAGTCCACTGGGATAAAGGAGTACAATATCAAGGGTAGGACTCTAAGCAGTGTTGAGGAGTAGAAGGACCTTGGGGCCTGGGTCCATTGGACTCTTAAATCAGCCTTGCAGATGGAGAATGTGGTCAGAAAGGCATATGGTATACTAACCTTCATTAATCGCGGGATTGAGTTTAGGAGTCGGGAGGTAATACTGCAACTTTATAAGACCCTTGTCAGACCCCACCTGGAGTACTGTGCGCAGTTCTGGTTACCTCACTACAAGAAGGACGTGGAAGCTATTGAGAGGGTGCAGAGGAGACTTATAGGGATGTTGCCTGGATTGGGTGGCATACCTTATGAGGATAGGCTGAGGGAGCTAGGTCTTTTCTCCCTGGAGAGATGAAGGTTGAGAGGCGACCTGATAATGATTTATAAGATGTTAAGAGGTATAGATAGGGTGGATTTTCAGAGGCTATTTCCCAGGGCTGAAATGGTCGCTATGAGAGGACACAGGTTTAAGGTGCTGAGGAGCAGGTACAGAGGGGATGTCAGGGGTAAGTCTTTCACTCAGAGAATGGTAAGTAAGTGGAATTGGCTGCTGTCAGTGGTGGTAGAGGCAAACTTGTTGGGGTCTTTTAAGAGACTTCTGGATGAGAACATGAGATTTAATGGGATTGAGAGTTATAGATAGCTCTGGTAGGTATGGATATGATCAGCACAGCTTGTGGGCCGAAGGACCTGTTTGTGTTGTAGTGTTCTATGTTCTATGAAATTGAGAATAAAACTTCATTTCAAAGGGATTGCGATACATAGTTTCGGTTTAGAGAATAGAATGCCAACACCAAGGGCTAAATGGCTGTCTCCTGTGCCATCATTCCTGTACATCCATGAAAGCCACCTTTTATTCAGGGTGACCTCAGGGAGTGTTTTGATGTTGAGCTGAATTTAGTATGATGTATTCTGTGAAAACTGCCCCCAACACTGAGACCCTTCCCTTCGCGAGAATTCTCAGCTTGGTTCAGGTTGGTCTCCATCATTCAGATTCAACGTGTGAAGTTCAAATACGGAAGAACTCTGACTGAGTTATCACCTCTGCGTAGAAACACAGTTCAAGGAGATAAAGAGAGTGAGCGAGCCTATTAAAATTGGCTGACTCTGTGCCTGATCTTGTGTAGTGCAGGGTTTCTGACTATAATTTCATGATAAATATTAGTGAGTTAAAGATTTATTTCTCATTACATCTGTTACTGTCAGTGACTTAATAAATGACTATTGGTTATGAGAGAACACCATTTTACTATTAGTTATCAGTGCAATTCAATGAGTTACCTTCAAATCACTCCGCCCTAGTTTCCTCTCTTCTGGGTCTTTATTTTCCTCCTTAATCCTCAGTCTCATCACGCTCACTATTCCCCCACACTCCAGGCCGGTGCTTAGTTTAATGTCTTTGCTCTAACTGCCTTGAGCTTCTTATCTTAATCCCTCTCCCAACCGTCAAATTATGCTCTGATGTACCATCTTCCCAAAATGAGGTTTCCTCAGTTTGTCCACATGTATATAAGGCACCAGTTGGGTCTCAGCTGCATTATTGTGTACAGTTCTGGGTGCCATACTGCAGGAAGGATGTGAATGCATTGGAGAGAATGCAGCAGAGATTTCCAAGAATAATTCCAGGGTTGAGAAATTTCAGTTATGACGATAGATTCGATAGTCCGGAACTGGACAGAGTACATAGGGAGAAACTGTACCAACTCATAAAGGACCAAGAACAAGATGCCATGGATTTAAAGTGATTTGCAAATTAAATAAATACCCTATGAGAATTATTTTTTCACATGGCAAGTGGTTCAGATCTGGAATGCACTGCTCGGAAGTATGGTGGAGGCTGGGGCAGGTTCTATCAATGCATTCAGGAGGATATTTAATGATTATTTGAATAGAAACAATGTACAGGGATACAAGACAAAGACAGGGGAATAGCATTAAGTCATGATGCTTGTTTGGAGAGCTGTTCCATACATGATGAACTAAATGGCCTCCTTCGGTGCTGTCACAATTCTGTGTGCTCACAAGTGACCTCCTAACTCTTGGAAATTGTTGCACACAGCTGTTGGCATAGAACCAAGAGCATAATTAAAATTGCTGAACTAAAGGAACCCAACTCTTGTAATGTAAATTAAGTAACAGGTTAGAAGTCTCTTGTTTAATTGTCGCATGGTCAAAGTATCAGGTAAAATATTTTTAAAAATATTATACTTGAAAATTTAGTCAATTGTTATCTTTAACAATATGTCCTTAAAGATGAGTTTTGGTAAAGCAAAGTTGAAAACAATTGGGCTTTGCATTTCCTCACAACATGACTTTCCAACCCAGTACCACCAAGCAGAATTACAGACATGCAATCTCTGAAATAACTGTTTGAGATCAATACCTCGCCATGAGAGTTAAGATCTTATCAGAATTTGCTGGATTAAAAGCTGTATGAGAAAAACTTTCAGTGGTTTATCAAGATAAGGTTCGGCGATGATACAAGGTTGCTTTTGACCTTGGATTGTGTTGACCCTTCAATCTTTCCTTTGATCGGGTGTGTTAAGCGCAATGTCTGGTTTGTCTATGTACTCATCTACAGGAATCTAATTGAACAAGATTAAAATATTCCCAGAATTAAGATATTTATGATAATATTCTACAATGCAAGAGGACATCGGTCCCAATTATATCTTCACTAGCCCATTTATGGCAGGCACTTGACGGTAACAAGACCAAAATGACAAAATAACTGGTCTGCTGAACTTAGATGGCCAGCACTCCTGGCAAACACAGGCAGCAAACTCATCATTCAATATAAATCAAATTCCTGTGAAGTTTTGACTGCAATACGTTTAGGTGCAGGACAGTACAGCGTCTCCGGGTTACTGGGTTATGAATGCTAAAGGCTTGCAATGGTCTTCTTCAGTTCCATTTAAAGGAATTACCATAACTCCAAGGGTCAGCTGTAAAGCAACAGTGCTTTATTGCCTAAAACAAAACCACAAGCCTGTGGTGAACACAAACTAGTCCCAACTCTACAGTGCATTAATAGACCCGCTCATGGGCCTGCTTTATAAAGGGCTCAGTATACATGCCCCACCTGGTCAGGTAATTATCAATTACCAAGGAACTTGGATTCTCATCAATCAGTGATTAACCATGCAAGTTCTAAGGGTTATCATAGGAGCATTCACCCAAAATTAAACAGAAGAATGGGATCTTTTTGGAGAATCACTGAATAAATTACTCTTTTTTTTGTTGGCTTTCCATATTTTGGAGTTGGTACAGTACCTTCAGGGGGATACTGGCAATCATCTTGACCAATTTGTTCTACCTGAAGGAAGAGGACCGAGAGGAGCAGCAATAACAACAGAAAACATGCAGCATTCCCTAAAGTTGCAGTCAAAAGTTCAAGAGAATCCACAACAGCGGCAGGAAGATTTGCCCTGCCAGTAGAATATATAGGCCTAAACCCACATTCTGCTCATCAGAATATCAGAAGTACGTAAGGACACGACCAAGAAGTTGTCACAGACTTGTGCAATATTCTCTGGATGAATTACATTCCTGTGATGCCCTACCAATGCGGAAATGTTTGTAACACTCAGACATTGATTGTATTTGGGGCGGCATAGTGTCACAGTGGTTAGCACTGCTGCCCCAGCCGGGACCTGGGTTCAATTCCGGTGTGGAGTTTGCACATTCTCCCTGTGTCTGCGTGGATTTCCTCTGGGTGCTCTAGTTTCCTTCCACAGTCCAAAGATGTACTGGTTAGGTGATTGGCCATGATAAATTGATCCTTCATGTCAGGGAGACTAACAAGGGTAAATTCATGGGGTTATGGGGATAGGACCTGGGTGGGATTGTGGTCAGTGCAGACTTGATGGGCCAAATGGCCTCCTTCTGCTCTATAGGAATAGATGATTCCATAATATTTTTGGAAGAATAAGGCTTTGTAACTTAAGGTGAACAACATTAACAACATGAGGTCGAAGAACACATACTGATGGACTCAAGAATAGCTTCTTCCCTGCTGCCATTTGAATGGACCAATTGTATGTTAGGCTAATCTTTCTCTTCACCCGACCTGCAACTGCAACACCATGTTCTGCACCTGCTCCTTTCCTTTCCTTCCCTGTGTACTCTATGAATGGTATATTTTGTCTGTAAAGCACATAAGAAGCAATACTTTTTACTGTATCCCAATATATGTGACAATAATAAATCAAATCAAAGGAGTTGACAAATGTACTTTTGTATATGATCACTTCTACTCTGCAGCAAATTTTAGTTTTGAAGAAAATTTTGATTCTGTCAGTCATTTGGCTGCCTCAGCATTGACTGGGGATAAACAAAATCCTGCAGTTTGGCTTCAGCTGAAATAGATGCTGGCAATAACAGATAAAAAGATTTTTGAGTTAGCCGTAAGTTACTGAAATCCTCTCCCTTGAGCCAAGCTGCACCTTGGTGAGGAGTTCAACATCACAAAGCAGTTTCTCACATCAGACTGCCTAATGCATCTCCCTTTCTGAACAAGTTGAACTGGCAGTGGAGTTTTCTCTGTGATTGATAGGACAATAACCAATTCTGTGTACCGTGGAACAATCAATCAAATTCTTCGTTCTGGAGAGTGCATTGGAAAGGTCTGCTGCTGATAGGAAAATGCATTTTCTTTTGGAGCCAAGCTGTAAACATCATTGGCACCAGAGTGGCTGGAAAACGAGTTTTTTTTCCCCCCAGCTAGTGCTGGTATCTGCTTTGTTTCAGATGCCCTTGTGCTTGGCCATTGCAATTACGGCAACAAAAACATGGCCCAAGAATTTCATTATATGTGGAACATGGTGAGAGCAGGACAGAGTGAAGGTGAAAAATGGAATAATGTGTTTGGTCACCATCTGAAATTCGATCTTCCGATGCAACTAGAACAATGTTGTTAGAACATTCGAACAGTTGAGTCACATTTACGAAAAACATCCTTTGTTTTTCCTAATTTGGAAAATATTTAAGAGTTGTTCTGTTTCGTATTGATACTATGCACCAAAATAGAAGACAGGTGAACTCATCTCATTTCAGATAACAGTGAAAACCAGGCAACAGCAAGTCAGCAGCTCATTTCATACTTTGCCAGATTTTCTTCTTTTCACTGTAACCGGTGGTAAATCTGACAAAGTGTACAATGAATTGTTGATTCACTATTATCTAATTTGTATTTCCATCCTACTGATAGCCTTGACCATTTCAATCTGAGACAGATGGATACCAGGAAGAGGTGAATCAGAGTTAAGTAATTCAAATTCTGTAAATTTCTAGCTCCCTTTCAGATGAATATATCACTTCTGCGTGGCAACCTTGGCTGGTAATGCTACCCATCCCTACAGTGCATAAAGAGGCCATTCGGCCCATTGAGCCTGCACCAACAACAATCCCAACTAGGGTCTATCTCTGTAACCCCATGTATTTACCCTGCTAATTCTTGTGTCATTAAGAGACAAATTAGCATGGCCAATCAACCTAATCTGCACATTTCTGGAGTGTGGGTAGAACTGGAATACTCAGAGGAAAACCGTGGAGACATGGAAAGAACGTGTAGACTCCACACAGACAAGGTCGGATTTGAACCTGGGTCCATGGTGCTGTGAGGCTAATCACCGTGCTATTGAGCCACTCTTTTTCTTGGGACTTGAACTGTAAATAAAGTGGTTACGAGACATTGCCAGTATTGGATCAGTTCTGTGTGCAAATTATTATTTCAAGACCTGTGAAGACACCTTTACAGAGCTGGCAGGAAACTTAACAAGCAGATCTTGTAGGAAATAATTGAATGACTGGGTGTTAACTAGAATTTGATGGTCATGAACAGGGTACCTTATGGCCTAGCTCATACCAGCAAAATTGGACTTAAATGTTATATTTTTGCCTTATTGCTATCAGGATTGCTTTTACAGGTGAATTTTTAAATACCTGTAAATGAGGAATTACAATTAAAAAATTGATATATGATACCTAAGGACAGTGAGATCAGGACCACAGGGCAGTACTTAATTAGGAAAAATTTTACCAACCTTCCATTTTGATGCTGTATTTTACAATTGAAAATTCAATAAAATCTGGAGCAGAATCAGTTGTGAGACTTACTGTAAATAATTCTGACCTTGGCATGCAAATTTACAGCCATGCCTTTGTCCCATCAATGCACCAGATTACTGCTGCACCCAATTCAGCACAGGATTCATTCGCACATGTAGACAGTGGAAGCAATTCAAATACCAATCAACATCATTGCAAAGGCTTCACTTACATGCCTCGTATTAAGGATGCATTGCCTATAACACACAAAACACTACCTGCAGATAAGAAATCTCACTTCAAACATGAAAGTGCTAATAAAGTGATGTGTTAGAATAAATCCAAAACATTGAAATTTTGACTCTAAGGGAATACATGAATGGAAATGGTTTCTTGAAATAATTTGTGCCTGACTGAATGTATTTCCACAGAGATAAAACTGAGCAATTTTTATTTCAACTGATGTGCTCTTATTGTTCTGCAGTGCAATCCAAGCTGCAGGTTATTAAGAGCTGAATATTGCATTCGACTGCTGAGCTCTGTGGAGCAAGCAGACTACCACAAAGTGTATATATTAGAAGTAAACAATTCAATTACAGGAAAGTCAATATACATGTTGAGGTTGACTATTGAAGGATCATTAAACCTGATCTACTCATTCACAATGTTAATTTTGAAACTTTCTAATCCCTGTTCCATTTACAATGCGGAAAAGAATCATTTTAGCCCACCAGTTCCACACTGGTGTTTATGTTGCATATGAGATTCCTCTTGCCCATTTTCAATCTTGCCTTCATACTCTTCTGTTCCTTTCTTCCTCATGTCTTTATTTTAATTTGTTTAAGTTTAATTAATTTATTTACATTTATTTAAATGCACCTTGTTCGTGTTTCAGCCACATTTTAGGTGAAGAGGTTTGTCCTGAATTTCCCATTGGATTTATTGATAACAATCTAAGTCAGCTTAGTTTTGGACTATCTGCAAGTGATAGCATCTTCTCTAGTACCATAGAATCCCTTCAAGCAAAAGGAGACCATTTAGCCCATTGAGTCTGCCCTAACTCAAAGAAAGAGCATCCTCTTCTGCCCTCTCTATCCCTGTAATTCCTTGCAATTATCACAACTAATCTGCCTAAGCTTCACATGTTTGGATTATGGGAGGAAACCAGAGCACTCGGAAGAAACCCACACAGACGCAGCACCAGAATCGAATTCGGATTCTGGCGCTGTGAGGCGTCAGTATTAATCACACTGCCACCATGCTGCCTTAACCTAATCAAATCTTTTCATCAGCATAAAGACATATCAAGTTACCTCTCAGCTTTCTCACCTGACCTTAGAGTGGTTCCTCCCATGATTTGATAATTATCCCATGCAAGCTTCTCAAATTCAGAAACATGGAAAATAGGTACAGGAGTAGGCCATTTGGCCCTTCAAGCCTGCACTACCTTCATTGATCATGCACTTCCAGCCCTGATGAAGGGTCATTGAGATTTGAATCATTGGCTCTATTCTCTCCCCACAAATGCTGTGTCAGACCTGCTGAGATTTTTTTTTTGTTTTTGATGCTCTTTTAGTTTCCCAGTCCCACTTTCTCTCCATATCCCTTGAAACCTTTAGCCGCAAGGCCTTGTCCAGCTTCCTCTTGAACATATCAAATGAACTGCCCCGGAAGCTTTCCGTGGTAGAGAATTCCACAAGTTCACAACTCCCTGAATGAAGAAATTCTCCCTCATCTCAATCCTGAATGGCTTACTCCTTATTTTAAAACTGTGGCCTCTCGTTCTGGACTTCCCCAACATCAGGAACATTCTTCCTGCATCTAACCTGCCCAGCCCCATCAGGATTTTATATAATTCAATGACATCCCCTCTCGTTCTTCTAAATTCCAGTGGGTATTAACCCAATCAATCCCGTCTGTCTTCATACATCAGCCCTGCCATTCCAGAAATCAGTCTGGTGAAACTTTGCTGGACTCCTTCAGTAGTATCTAACCCTTCCTTAGATTAGGAGACCAAAACTGCACACAATATTCAAGGTGTCGCCTCACCAAGAACCTGTATAACTAACCATAACATCCCGATTCCTGTACTCAAATTGAAGTGCCACAGGAGACCAATTGTTTCTTGCTTTGCAAGGTTTCAGTGTAAAGTAGAGCTGTTGTCTATCTTGTCTGAATTATGGTAGGGAGACTTCTGAGAAAATGCTACAAAGTTTTCCTTCAATTTCTCACATCTTTGATCCTTCATTATTGTTGGATTTGTATTCTGAAATTTCCACCTTAATGGAGCGCCATCACCACAAGAACTGCAGCATTGCAAGGAAATGATCCATCACCACTTTCTCATTACACTAGTCATGGGTAACAAGAGCAACTTGTGCCAAGACTGAATACAAAGAGCGAAGGGATTTTCTAGCCGTAGCAGCAGTGGGCGTCATTGGGAGTAAGGGTTGTAATTTGAAAGGCAGCCAAAAGCGACGTGTAGTCATTCTTCAAATTCCTCATTCCACCTCTATCAATACCTGTCAATGGAGGACTGGAATGCCTCACACAAACGCCTGAAGTTTGAGGCCTGGGAGGGCCTCTCCATCTAGGGAACTGACTGTTGACTCTCGTACCTTTCGAATCCAATGCGATGATTTGAAGCTGTTTCCATTTCTGTCATATTCAGATGGATGGCTAACTTGCAGGGATGTCAAACTGGGAACAGAATGCTTAGAAAATTCAATATAAACTCTCATAACCATTCAAGGGTTATGGCTTGTCCAATTTGAAATGCATGTTGAAAATAATGATTAACAATGCTAATGGAGGAGGCCATATCTAGTGTGTTGGTCCTCAATATTACATTGAGGACCAACACACATTATCCAGATTCCAGACCAACACACATTATCGTCTACATTCAGTCCTGCATTGTTGCTGCCCTTGATCTTGGTGGCTGTGTTCTGTGTAGGGTTGCCAACTGTAGAATTACTGGGTTCCAATGATTGATAACCGAGAACTTCCAACAACAAGGGTTTATTACATACTCTGAGTGGCTATAACTCTGCCCTGTGCTCCATAGAGAACTCTCGAGGTCCCGACACATGACCTGTTAAGTAGATCATCACAGCATCCATGTGACTATTCAGTCTACATCTTGCTGTTTTAAGTTTGGACAATCAGTAATACTGAGGTGTAACAGTGTGCGAAAACAGTTACTGGATGCCAACTATGTTACAACATACAAATTAAACAGGCTAACAACCCATTACTATTTACAGTGTGTAAAACACAGATTAGACTGCTGCAATTGGTTCATAACCCATCACATTTCCCCCACCCCCTCTCACCTTTTTGTGTTTAAAAAATGAAAGGAAGTCATAGACAAGCAGTGACATAGTTAACTTTGCTGTTTAACAATGAATCAAAGAATTATTTTTAGACACAGTGTATAGGGACTGAGTCATCATTGTTTGCTCTAATTTGAGTGTCCTCTCACTCCACTTCTCCAACAGACTTGTAGGTGCATTTTAACTTGTGTTCGGCCTGACAACTGCTGGAGGAGACATGGTTCCTTTTGAGAGTATTAGATTTAACTAATACTAAATTAGTTAAAATTTAGTTAAATAATTTAGTTAAAATGGTAAATGGTCAGTGCAGCAGGTTGTTAAAGTGCCCCTGGGGATCTAGAAGGCATTGAAAAAAATGACAGTGAAGAAGAAATTTAGCGATAATTCCAGGATGTCCATTTTTACTTGAAATTCTTGCAGTTTTTGCCAGGCATGGAAAGTTCAAATCAGCTCTCTGATCTTGATTTCCTTGTGTTTATGACATGATATCAAATGTATCTTTTGTGTGTTTGTGTGTTTATAATACAAATATATTACAATTCCTGTGCCATTGCTTACAGGGAGTTAGATGATTAACTACCTTAATTAGCTATTTTGTACTAATGGTTTCAACAAAGTTTTCTGGGGATAATGAGATGAGGGAAATGTTTGATGAGGCAACTGTGATATTAGAGAAAATATCTACATTGTACAAAATGTCTTAATATATTTGTTCACAGTGAAGGGTAGGCTGGAATCTATCATTTACATGTTACTAAAATCTCTCCCTGCTACAGCTCCTACACAACTTTTGTTCAATTTTTGTATGTCCACAAATAACCTCAAGCTGGAGTGATAATTGCCCAATATTCAATATCATTTGTTTCTCCTCAGATATTGAAGCAGTCTGTGTCCGTATGCAGTTTTGATTTGATTTATTATTGTTACATATGTTAGTATACAATGAAAAGTGTTGTCTTTTTGTATGTTATACAGACAAAGCATACCATTCATGGCAAAGGAAAGGAGAAGGGACAGAATGTAATGTTACAGTCATAGAGTGTAGAGCAAGTTCAATTTAATGTAAGGTAGGTTCATTCAAAAGTCTAACAGCAGCAGGGAAGAGGCTGTTCTTGAGTCAGTAGGTATGTAACCTCAAGACTTTTGTATCATTTTCCCAATGGAAGAAGGTGGAAGAGAGGCATGGGGTCTTTGATTATGCTGGTTGCTTTTCCAACGCAGCAGGAAATGTAAACAGAGCCAAAAGATAGGAGGCTGGTTTACATGATGCACTGGGCTTCGTTCATGATCAACTTTGTAGTTTCCGACAGCCTTGTAGGAGTCCTTCCAAGCTGTGATACAACCAGAAAGACTGTTTTCTGTGGTGCATCTGAAAAAGCAGATGAGAGTGGTAGCAGACATACCAAATTTCCTTAGTTTCCTGTGAAAGTAGAGGCACTGGTGGGCTTTCGTAACAATAGCATTGGGACCCTAGATGGACCAAGACAAGAGGTTGGTGACCTGGACACCCAAAAACTTGAAACTCTCAACTATTTCCCACCTCCCAGGCAATATTCAGATTTGGGCTGGTAAGTGGCAATTAACATTCATGACACACAAATGCATGAGAGAATCCAGTCATCTCGTCTTGATATTCAGCTACATTCTCATCGCTAAACACGCCACCGCCAGCTTCCTGATGGTTAACAATACCCATTAGCATTAGCAATCTAATTGTGTTGATACTGCGGTGATATGAGCAAGTCTGGGTATTGTGCACTGAATAACGCACCAGCTTACTCCCCAAAGCCTGTCCACCATCTACAGAACACAAGTCAGAAATACAGAGGTTTGATGGAATATTTTCCATTTCTCTAAATGTTCCAGTAACACATAAAGAACTCAATATCATCCAAAACAAAGCAACCACTTGCTTAACATCCCCTTCTCCACCCTAAACATTCACTTCTTTTGATGCACAACGGCAGCAGTGTGTACTGTCTACAAGACGCACTGCAACAGCTCAACAAATGTCATTTGTCAACACCTTCCAAACCTGGGACCTCAACCAAAGGGAAGGGCAAGAGCAATAGATGCATGGAATTGTGTTCTTCTCAAGCTACACACCATCTTCACTTAGAACTACATCACCAGCAATGTTCATACCCATGAAAGAATTAAAAGGAAACACTCAAGAATCATTGTAAAGGTGTAAGGACTTGCACTGGGATGAGGAGTACATAATACACCATTGCAATGCCTTGCAAATAATCAATTCTTTCAAAACATAATCCCATCAGAATGAACGGTTTTAAGCATTTGGAAATCAACCCAGAATTGTTGAAATTATTAATTTTGCAAGTAACCAGAGCTATCCAGTGAGAAAATGACTTAGATGCAATCAGATGTTGTACATTGCATGTTTTACATGGTGTGTAAAACAGGAGGCTAATTTTATTTTGTCAGGTTTGTGCTGGATGGATTAGAATACAATTATTCTCTCTCTGTTCTTGTTCTTGTAAAATTGAAATAATTGACAGATACCAGTGCAGCATTGCACAAAAATTCACATACCCTCAGAGATGCCAAATAAGAGCCACAACTGACTTTTCAAATGTGTGGTGGATTTAGACAAAGTAAAAATACTTTAACATGAATTCTAAATTCATATTCATAAATTGAAGGATCCATTCCAACATGCAATCTATTCATATCATTTACACTTGAGACTAAATCTGATTGCAGTCTAAAACATCCAAAGAGAGGAAGATTAGAAACAAAATCTCTTTGTAACAGGGGCACTGATGAAGCAAATGATGCATGTTCATGCTGGGACTGCAAAGAAATGGGACTATGAGTCTTGTATATTTTAAGGTGCAGTTAATTTATGATGTTGAACCTGTTATGAATACCCGGTTCGATGGTAGTGTTTTACATTTTAGTTTTACAATGTAACTTGTAGTTTTATGAATTAATGTTTTAATTGTAGGAAATTAGCTGAATGCAATGTTAATGGGCTGGGGAGCTTTTACATTTAAAAAGTCAGACAGAGTAGAAGTTGTAGAGCTATAAAACAGCAGGTGAAGAAACTTAAAACTGCACGACGTAACTGAAGACAGAAACTGAAAATTGAAACACAAAAGGAAAACCTGGAAAGACTGAACCTCATCCTTTCGAAGGAAACTAAACCTGCGATTTGAAAACACAAACCTGTGAGCAGACTGAAACTGGCTGAGGCTCAGTCACAGGATGCAGAGTCAGCCAAGGAGTTGCAGCTCTGGACTACTGGTGTGTGCACTTTGTAGCTCACTTAGAGAAGCAAGTGAATATGTTTTAGACCTGTGTTATAAGTGGAGTTTTAAAAATATTTGAACTTCATTCAACATGTAGAATGTTGGTGAATTTCATTTCTGTGAAAGAACAGAAGCTTGACGATGGCCTACTTTTTCTCACAGAATTTTGTGACAAAGCAGACAGCCAGCAGATTAGCTTACAAGGGGAGGCGATGGCCGAGTGATATTATCATGAGACAATTAATTCAGAAATTCACTAATGTTCTCCGGACCAAAGTTCAAGTCCCTCCATGACAGGTAGTGGAACTTGAATCCAATAAAAAAAATCTGGAATTAAGAATCCACTGATGATCATGAAACTCTTGCCGATTGTTGCAAAAAACCCATCTGGTTGGTTTACTAACATCCTTTAGGGAAGGAAGTCTGTTGCCCTTTCCTGGTTTGGCCTACGTATGAATCCAGTGCCACAGCACTTGCCCTAGTGCAACTAGAGATGGACAATAAACGTTGGCCCAGCCAGCGATGCCCGTGTCTCATGAATGAATTAAAAAAAAGTATTGGAAAGGTAACAAGAACAAAGAACTGAGGCATTCACAGTCAGGAGAAGGTAAATGAGTTTTATCACTGAGTATAACTGAAGCTGAGGAGAATTAAAGTAGCCTCCAGAGGATTGTGGCACACTTACGGCTGGCTGCTGCAGAAGTAAATAACTCTTAAGATTGATGTGCCTTCTAAATTTGTTCTTGGGAAAGAAAAAATCCTGAGTGCATAGTATCACTTTGTAAAAATCATATTGTTAAGTGCTTGTTTTGTTTTAAAAATCAGTAAATCTTGTGCTGTTTTTCCATTGATTAAAACAATGTGCTCAGTTTCACATGTTAACTAGTCTCTAACTGGAAGCAACAAACCTTTAACTAATCTAGAGTTTACATTTATTTTTAAATTTCCAAATCCAACAGATGAAAGCACTTCATAACATATTAACACAAATAAGGTGACTCACAGTGCTGTTATCCAGGTATTATCCAAATGAAATGATTGCAGTAAATTCTTTGGTATAATTTTTAATAGGAATCACATTTTAGCACCTGATCAACTTCCTCAAAAGTGTTTCGTTAAATTTTGACATGAAATAGTAAGAATAACTGTCCCAGTTCATTAAACTCTGGCAGGAAATGCTAAGAATAACTATTCCAATCAATGAACCTTCATATTTTAAAACTCAATCATAATTTTTATATCAACTGGATTAAAAAAAATGAGTGATGCAATGTTTGTATTATTGCCTAGGCAGCAGAATGAAGACACTTGATTGCATATTTTCATTTGGAACAAATAATGAGAATATGTCATGCAGTATAAAGTTGGTCCCTATTTCTATTATTAAGACCGGCCTGTAGGCCTTTTGAGGTACTGTTTTGGAAGCGTACAAGAGTGTTTCAGACAAGAGTGTTTCTGCCTACTCAGATAGATGCAAAATAATGCATGACACCATGTTTAAGCAAAGTAGGGGGGTTAATTTTGATAGCATGGCCAATATCTATCTCTCAATTAACATTAGAAATACAATAATAAGGTAATTATCGCATTTCTTTGTGGGAGTTTTCTATTGGAAAATGGAACAGCCAATTTTCCACAAGAAGGGACCTAGGTAAGATGTTCTTTCGAAGAGTCAATATAGATTTGATGGGCCAAGTGGTCTCCTTCTACACTGTAGGGACTCTATGGCACTTCAAAACATATTTGCTCAAAGTTACTCAGATTAATGACCCACCAGAAGACCATTGTAATCATCAAGTCTGGAGATCACAAAGGCACAATGCAGTGTTTCAGAAGAAGATGATCTGAGACACAGATGAAATAGAGTGAGTTACGGAGGCAGATTTAGATGGTCTTAGTGATGGATGAATATGAAATTGGAAGTTCATCTTGTGGTCAGATGTGACATCAAAGTTACCAATGAACTGCTTTAATCTCTGACTATTGTCAGGGAGAGGGATGGTGTCAACCCTCCCCCTTAGCCGGGATCGCTGGTCCCCCAATCATGTCTGAGTCTAGCCACAGCACCATCCCATCTCCCTCCCCAACAGTGTCTACCCCCTATCACAGTTCCGAATCCCCCGACAGTGCAGTGCAGACCCTCCCAACCACATCTCCACACTCCTCCCCCCCCCCACCCCCCACAGTCCTGACTCCCCCCACCTCAGCAGGCTGCCCCACCCCAATGACCATCCCCAATCACCAGCTTCCCTTCCTCCCCTACCCATCCTGTCTGCAGAGTGGCAGCAGGACCCCCACCACACCCACAAATCACCACACCAGGCCCTGCCCATCAGGCTCCGCACCTTTGACATTTCCCATGCCTGATGAGTCGTGACAAAGTGTCTAGTGGGCATTGGCACATTCCCCTTGGGCAGTGCCAGGGTACAGGCTGGCACTGTCAACCTGTGAAGTCACCCTATTAGCTTTCAGGGAGAGTCATTCTTGCTGTTTTGCAGCAGTGCTTTAGATGACTCTTCTTTTTCCTGCTTGTCCTTTTCATTCTGCTCAACTGAACTTGTTTTTAAAGCTCCCGTCTATATATTCCCCCAGAAAGGAAGCAGATTAGCAGTTAAAGTTATAGCCAAAGTAATCCTACTTTTCAATCTTTTCATTTCCAAAACCTTTTGATATATTTCAAGATTTAAGTCAACAGGAGATGATGATTATTTTGTCGCCCACAAGTTGTTTTAACAGTCTGATGAGGAACTGTCTACTTCCAGTTTTGATAACCACAGCTGACCAATGCCCAGGAATTGCCCCCTGCTGTCCCACCCTTTGGAGGGGCCCTGATTGCCCCGCCTTCACTCCAGAGGGGTTGGGCTGTTAGTTACCTGAAAGTGGGGAGCTACTTTAAACACTGCTGGAGTGTGGGAGGGTAATCAGGGCCCCCCCAAAAGGGTCGGGCAGCAGGGGTGAGGGGATGCCCCCAGATGATTTCAGTCTCAGCCCTGCTAATATTTAAATAACATTCAAATTTGCCCGCTCCCCACCCCAATATACCAAATGCAGCTCCAAGCCTAATACTGACACAGAGCTGAGGGTGCCAGAAATCTGGCACTGGGAGAAGCGCTTGGGGCTGGACACCCAGCGTGAATTATGCCACTCTGCCCCTGCTGAAATCTCCTGGCCCGCTGCACAGCGGGATGGGAGAATTGTCCCATAATGTCCAGGGTGACCAGGAGGATGCTCAAAAGTTATAGGAGAGTGAAAGTAATGTTGGGGAGGTTAACGGTCAAGGGGAGATGTTGGTGGGTAGCAGGTGGAAGCTGAAAAATGATGGAGACAGTTTGAAATGAAATATGCACCATCCTGAATCACAGCTATCTCCCAGCCAAGAAAATATCCTCAATATCCAGCTGCAAAATATTGAGTAGGGGGTAGGGGGGCAGGGAGGGTGAATAAACATATGGAGTCAGGCTGAGAGCTTTTGCATTTGCTATTGCCCATTATTTGGTGCGTGCTGTGTTACATCAAGTCTGATCCAGAAGGTTTTCGTGACAACGAGATTCCAGCAAAATTAGAGCTGTGATTCACTCACCATTGGCCACTTTGTAAGGAAGACCTAAGCTACATCATCCATGGCAGGGAATGCACGTGATCAGTAAAAAAAAAAATGAGGAACAAGAATGAATCAAACTTCAAAACAGTGCAATGTAACATATTTTGGAATGCAAAAGTTATTTACAATTATTGAACACTCATGCTACCAATGCTCATTCAATACTACTGCTCCACCGCTGCATCAAAGTATTTCCCTTATGTGCACAGCAATGGTGGAGGCAGTCTGCTGATGACCATGCTCTGTTGTCTACGGTGACTTCAGCAGGTGAACTCTGGAGTGCTCCAGCCTGCTTTGTGTCTCTTGCTCAGCATCAGATGCATCCTTCTTTAGCTTGAGCAGCTGGAGGTTAAGGGGTTGCAGAAAGGGAATGGGGAATGTCTAGACAACTTGGAGATTCCTGGGTGGATGACTGTGGAGTGTCTGCTTAATATTCCTTCTCCTTTAGCTGCCTGAGAGTCCTCCTGACTACTTGAGGAGAAGAGACATCTAAACAGAGGTTCAGGTGCCCAATCCCTGCCTTGTGTAGCCTTTGCAAAAGCTCAGCCATGGCCTGAGTAATGGGGTGAGCACACCTGAGCATTCTACAGGACCAGCTTCTTCATGGCATCTGCCATTCTCCTCATGCAGACATCAATGTGTTCACATTTTGGAGCCAAAATATCCGAGCGTACGCAGATCATTCTGCCTCGCTTGCCACTCTAATTAGGGTTTCTGGCACGCCTGCCTGATGTTCCACTTCATCTCATTGATACTTCAATATCTTCACCATGACTGCTTGCAGAAGATCATCATCTGCCTCATATTTAGCAGAGGTCTTTTCTCTCGCAGTCCTTTAAATGCAGAGACCTGGGCTGTCTTTGTTTCTGTGTCTGTGCAGAATTTCTTTAAACAGTTCAATGTGGCTGTGGGCAGCAGCTGGGGCAGCCCTCACTCAGTCTCAGTTTCCTGTCGTCATGAGATATTAAATCATCAAGCATTTGTATGCTAGTATTCAAAGGTCTAACTTCAATTATTTATTGGTTGTGGATCCAGTGAATTGCTTTGAAATACTGAAGTTAATAAGATTGTTAAAATGGCACAGTGATGCCAAATTGTCTAATTATATGAATATGAACCACAGTGTAAACAAAATAATTCAAAATATAGAAAAGGAAATAAAAAGGATTCTGATTTTTTTTCTGTGATGTGTTCTTTTTAAAGGCAATATTGCTGACGAGACTTAAAATTTACTTGCAAAATATGAATCACATTTGCAACCAATTATCAATGTTCAAGATCCTTGAGTTCAAATTGCTTTAGATCAGCAGTACATGCGGTATCAAAATTATGACTGTGTTACTAATTAACTGGACTCTATGGCATTTACTGTGCACAGAAGTGTAATTTTCTGGGTTGTTATCACTAAAGAGCTAAAGCTGAAACAAATGAACTATGCAAAGATCTTGCATATAAAATTCCTGACAAATAGGCCTGAAAATAATGGAAGATTCTCAGTTCAGACCAATATGATGGAAAATTAATTGCTATGAATAGCTACTGTAACTCTTACAATGCTAATGAAAAGAAATTGTCAGCATTCATGTGATGCAACCATGCAAGTTGTGGAGAGTGCTTATTTGGGAGATAATTGTATTGAGGCTAATGAAGTCAATGCAGGTAGGTGGATTAAGAAACAAATCAGACATAGACCTGCTGGATGACAGAACAGACTTTAAAAGCAGTTTCTATGAAGGAAAGTTTTGGGGATGTTTCACATGAGCCTGTGTTGTACAATGTTGAAATATCTTTAGTCAGAAGTCTCATAACACCAAGTTAAAGTCCAACAAGTTTATTTACTGCTCCAAAAGCTAGTGGCATTTCCTACCAAATTGACCTGTTGGACTTTAACCTGGTGTTGTGAGACTTCTTACTGTGTTTACTCCAGTCCAATGCTGGCATTTTTAACCATTGGTGCAATGCACCACGGAATGAAAGGACATGGATTGCACCTGTGATTTCCTTACACTACTGTTTTAGTTAAGCTGCAATTCTGCACAAATGTGTCATTAATGTGTCATACTCTCCGTGGAGGACAAGTGTGGTAGGATCATTTCTGAGATGCGAAGGAGGCTGAGTACTTGCCTTCTCTCAGGTTCTGCTTCATGCTGAAGATGGGAATCAGAAAATTTCATCTGCAAACAGAACACAAGCGAATCCTTGACCCAGTTATTCCTGCAAAATCCAATAGTGCTATATGAAATTTGTCACCAACCATCAGTTTAATATTGCTGGCAATAATTAGTAGATTGCAAAATGCAAAAACAAAGTGTAATTTCTGTGACCAATGTTGGTCATATATTGCAACTTGGATGTAATTGGAGATTGTTTTGCAATGAGTTGGATATTGCCTTCTTAATTTGAGAGGACAGGTTGTTTTTTTTTAGTAATTGTTCATAAATTATTCATAATGTGTCCTTTAGTGACACATTTGCTGCAGCAATACTTAGCTGACTCACCCCACTGTCTGTCAGCCATATATCTTTGGTGGAAATGGCTAGATCAGGTTACACCAATTACTTTTAAGTACAAGACAATCAAAATTTGTTGGCACAATAATTGACACAAGCAAATCAAATCTCTTTGCCTTTGTATTTGGTAAATATTGATGTGTCACATCAATGACTTCAGCATTTTCTGGCATTTCACTATTTCTGATAAATTATTCCATGTCATCAGTCTAGTATACTTTTGAAGTGAACTTACTAGAAAGAATCAGTACTGCAAAATGCATTATACTTTGCTTCCTCCTAAAGGAACAATGTTAAGAACTTTTCATCTTACCTTGACATTCTGTAGTTTTTTTCTGTCAGCCTAATGCAGCCATCCAAGCAAGAAACAAATTTTCTTCTTTATAAATGAAAAATGGATTTTTCTTTCTATTCTCAAAGAAGCTGTTGATCTTTTTTTCAGAAGTTCACTCTTGGGATGTAGGTGTTGCTGGCTTGGCAAGCGTTTATTGCCCATCCCTAATTGCCCTTGAGAAGGTGGCGGTGAACTGCCATTAACTACATGCTTGGGATTTGTAGGTTAAGTCACACTGATATTAGTAACAAACTCATTAATACTTAAGCATTTTTATGAAAACGTGAGTTGATTTAACATGAACAGATCAATTTATTTGGTAAATTCTCAGACAAATCAATTTAGAATTATTATTATGTCTGAGTCTGTAACTCTACAGCATATGATTGTATATTAGGCAGTTTGTTTTTAGCTTGGAGTTTGAGAACACATGTTAAGATGTTCTAGTAAAATATCGCAGATGCTGGACATCAGGAATACAAATTGAAAATATTGGGAATACTGGCAAGATTTATGCAGAGAGAAAAGAGTCAATGTTTTAGGTTAATGGCCTTTCATCAGGGCAATCCTTGACTGGAAACTTTAATTTGTATCCCTTAAGATCTCATATTGTTTCGTCTCAGGTTTGTCATAAGGAGCATGCATCGATGCCATAAACCGGATGATGGCCCGAAGTTTCAGTTTCTGCTTCACAGTGACAAAAAAAATAAAATAATTTAACTTTGGAGACTGGTCTAAAGCTGAATTATGAGGGGAGCATTCTCAAATACTAAGAAACATAGAACAGTACAGCATAGAAACAGGGCCTTCAGCCCACAATGTTATGCTGAACATAACAGCAAATTAAACTAATCCCTTCTCCCTGCCTTCATCCATATTCCTTTATTCCTTGAATATTCATATGCTTATCTAAAAGCCTCTTAAATGTCCCCATTGTGTCTGCCTGCACCACCACTTCTGACAGCATATTCCAGACACATACCACTCTCCATTGAACTTTCCCCCTCTCATCTTAAGTGCATGCCCCCTCATGTTAGACATTTCAACTCTGAGAAAATGATTCCTCCTGTCAACCTGATCTCTAACTCTCATAATTTTATAGACTTCTATCAGGTCTCCCTTCAGCCTCCACCATTCCAGAAAAAACAACCCTGATTTGTCCAGCCTCCTTTATAGTTGATACCCTCTAATCCAGGCAGCATCCTGGTAAACTTCTTTTGCACCAATTGCAAAGCCTTCTCATCCTTCCTGTAATGTGGTGACCAGAACTGAGCGCAATACTCTTAAGTGAGGCCTAACCAAAGTTTTATAAAACTGCATGACTTGATGACTTAACTCATGACATTGAGTTTGATATCAGGTGCGGTATAATTCCAGTGTAGTTTCAAATGGGGATTTAGGAGTGTTCAGATAGATGTAGCTTTCAAATTTACCCACAGCTTCTTCAAATGTTTGGAAAATATAAGTAAATCCTAGCCTGCGCTTCTTTTATAATTGTTAAATGTTACAGCTCTGCACGTGATGAAGAAAGCTATAGCTGTCTAAACCAGCATCTCCAGCACAACAAGTTCACAAATTGAAACAAGAAGATTGTGGCCACCTCATGTGTTGACTATAAAAAGAAAAGTCTTGTAATATTCCAACAGATTGTTTGCGAAACGTCATGTGATTTTGCTGAATTTAATTAGTGAGAATTTTCAATTGTATTACCATCAGAAAAACTAAAAGTAACCATTCACAAAGTTCAAACCTTGCCAGATGAATCTGATTTTTCATCTGATGAGTTCTGTTATTTATGGGTTATTTTCCAATGTTTAACAGATTGAGTATAATATAAAATATGAGGTTATCCACTTTGGTGGGAAGAAGAGAAAAGTGTTATTTACATGGAGCAAGACTGGAATGCTGTGGTACTGAGGGATTTGCCTGTCCTCAGATGTGAATCACAAAAAGGTCAGCAGGTTGGTACAGCAAGTAATTAGGAAGGCAGATGCAATGTTCTCCTTCACTGAAAGAGGAGGGAACGTAAACACCAGAAGGTCTTGCTACACTTGCATAGGGCAGTAGTACCTATGGTATTGTGCACAGTTTTGGCCTATTTACCCAAGGAGGATATCTATTTGCATTGGAAATGGTGTAGGGAAAGTTCACTCGACTTATACCTGGACTAAAAGGTTGTTCTGTGAGGAAAGACTGAACAGGTTTCCCATCTACTTGCTGGAGCTCAGAAGAATGAGAAATGAACTTATTGAAATATATGAGATTCTGTTTCCCCTCTAGAAATAAGAGGTACAGTTTAGAAATAGGGGGCTTTCCATTCAAAATTAAGATGAAGAGAATTTCTTTTCAGTAGATCACTAGTCTTTGGAATTCTTTTCCAAGAGAGCTTTGGAAGGTATGTCATTGAATATACTTATGGCTGCATTTGATTTTTGATCAAAAGTGAGTTAAGAATTCTGGGGAACAGGGGGAAAAGTGGAGTTAAGGCCACCATTGATCAGCCATGATCATGTTGAATGGTAGAGCAGTGTCAAGGGGCCAAATGGCCTACTCCTGCTTCTATTCCTTATGTTCTTGTGTAAAAAATATCAAACTAAAGACAAACTGGAAATTATCAGAAATTTCCTGAGTTGTAGATCATTCTCCCAGTGAATTGGTTATTAATTGCACTGTTTGGAACCCAACACAAAGCATGAATCCGGTGTAGATTCTATTCCGTGTTTAAGCCAGGGACAATTGGATCACTAAAGTTAATTGCAGTGCCATTGGATTGGACTTGTGAAAATCAGCTAGATTCACCCTTCCTGATTTCTGTCTGGCGTACAAATGTGTGCAGATACTAAGTGAGGGAAAGATCAGGGATGACTGCGTGCCCCCGTGCTTGAAAGTCTGCTTGCTGATGATAACGAAGCAAGCTCACCTATAGGCCAGATACAAGTGCCAGATACAACAAGTGGGTGCACTTCAGGGACCGCAGTGATTCAATAAGGCAGCTGACTAGCATCTTCTAATGGACAACTTGGGACAGGCAAGTAATGCTGGCCTTGCCCATTTGCCCACGTCCTGTAAATGATTTATTTTAAGGAGATGTAAAAAAGGAGGAAAAACAAAAGAATTGTCCAATTTCAGAAATACTCATCCAAAAACCATTTTTCTTAAATTGACTGCACCATAGCATCAAAAGGAAAAGTCATGATGTACAGGAAGCCACTCTCCATACTAACCTTTTCCTTATTTGTTCACGTGCCAGTTGGCAACACATTACTCATTATAAGTTAATACACGACAAATTGAAACAGGAGGACCCAAGGCAAATTCCAGCATGTAGGGCATTGGTGTCTTCGAATGAATTTTTAAATTTTGATCATGTCTAATAGGTCTGAGAAGTGATTTCTCCTCTGGTTATGTGATTATTCTTAATTCTGGATTGTACAAAGTATAAAATTGGTGTACTGCATTAAAGATGTCTAAAATGCAAATTTATATATTTTTGTGATAAATAATGCAAATTTATATAATTTGTATTCAAGTGCTTATTTGCATTTGAATGCATTTTATGACTCATTTCTCTTCACAAAGGAATGAATATCCTTAAAGCAGCTGTGATGCTTGCTGAACCACACTTCAGTGTTTGGTGTAGGAAGCATGTGTTCTATAATTGATGGGATGAAGCAGGAGGCAATAATTGAGCAGTTAAGGGAGTATCATTCGGGAAGACTTTGTGAAGATGAGACAATTTATTAAGAAATAAGTGGTAATTAAAACATAGATTTTGTTTTTATGATTCAATCCCACTTTTTACATCTTTCTTACATGCAGTATGCAGCAGGGGTGGAGAGTCGATTTCCTCCGTGTTATTTGTTGTATGTGTATTGGGATGCGTTTAAACCCATATGCTGGTAAGAGGCCTAGCTTCTTTTGAAAACCGTTATCTCATTAACATATGGTTTTGGACTCTGGACACAAATTGAATGCCAACTCTGAGCAGCCACAATGACTGGGAAAGGGTTGATTTAGCAGAATGGGAGCATAGTTTTTGTTTTTGTGGAGGCCATTGGAGCTCTCTTGTTTTTCAAGGGAGCTACTCTGCAGGGAACACCCTGAAGTTAAAAAGATGGTGTAGGTTCAGCTTTGGATCGTCAGGAAACAATTCATTTTGTCCAACCAGAGAACAGGCTATTTTGACTTGGTAAAAGATAATGAGCCAGATATTGAGAGAAATCAAATGAAGGCATGTATTCAGAGTTGACTAAAGTGGCTTGGGGAAATAGATTGAACAGTAAGACAATAGAGAGAAGCAGTGGCAGATATTTAAGGAGATCATTAACTCCCAACAAAGGTGCATCTCTTTGAGAGAGAAAGACTACAAATTTGTGGCTGATTAAGTTAAGGAAGGTATCAAATAGAAAAGAGGGCAAAATTGTAGTATGGAAAAAAAATTGTTAGAAATATAAAAATAGGCAAAAGCTTCTCAAAATATTTAAAAAGATCAAGAATAGCTGAAGTGAGCACGGGCCCTTAAGAGAGTGAGACTGGGGAATTAGTAATGAGAAATGAGGAAATGGCAAGAGTTTGAAGTAATATTTTGTGTCTGTTTTCACAACAGAATGCACATAAAGCATTCCAAGCAGAGTAGAAATGTAGGGAACAAAAAGAAGGGAGGAATTAAAATAATCACATTCACTTGAGAACAGTTCGAGGAAAACTAATGGGATTAAAGATTGACGAGTCCCCTGGAGCTGATAGCCTGCATCCTTGGGTCTTTAAGTAGCAGCAGAAGTAATAGATGCATTGATTTTAATCTTTCAGAAGTCTACAAATTCAAGAGAAGCCCTAGCGGACTGGAAAACCACAAATGTAACATTATTATTCAAGAAAGGAGGGAAACAAAAAGCCAGAAACTAGAGTGTTGTAACTGCAGGAATCAATTTGCACACAGCAAAGCTTCTACAAATATTGAGTGATCATGATTAAATCATTGTTTTAGTGATGTTAATTGCCAGTACACTGGGGATATCTCCCTTGCTCTTCTTCAAAGAACACCATGAGATATTTTATGTCCACCTGAGAGGGCAGACAGGAACTCAGTTTAACAGCTCATTCAAATAACTGCATCTCTGACAGCAATTCCTTAGTACAATTTGGGAGCGTTAGCATTGATATTTGCCATTAAGTCTCTGGAGTGGGACTTGAACCCACAACCTTCTAACTCTGAGGTGAGTGTGCTACCATTCAGTCACAAATGAACTCCATATCAATTCCAAGGTTTTGTTTACAGATAGGATGCAAGCTAGTTCCCTTATGATGAGCATTAAATATTCACTACAGAACCAATTCTAATCAATTTTTGTTCCTTTAATTAGGCCATAGTTTATCTGCCCAGCTGAGTGTAACCAACGAAAAAGCAGTTTCATTCTCTGATCCGCTCCAGGACCTGATGACCATGAAAGGAGCATTCATGATATGATTTAAATAAGTTGATCATTGGCTTGTCATTTTTCCAAAACTTCCCCATTATTTCCCAAAGGGAAAAATGAAGATAAGAAACAAACACGTTGCCATCTGCATTCTTAAAGTCCCAGCTCGCTAGTTTTCGCCCTCTGTCGACCATATTTCTTCAGCTGCTGATTTGCTAAGCTGCTCTCCCACCTTCTCCTTTGATGCCTTAATTCACAATAAAACCATTGCTCTCTTTCACTCCAGCTATTCCCCCAAGGAACACACTTGAAAGGATATGGTCGACCACTGATTCAGTCATTCTCTGCTAGATCTGAGAGGTTTCGACTCTATGGCCTTCATCAGGCATTTGCCTGATGAAGGCCAGAGTCAAAAGCTCGCGAATTTACTATCAAATAAATTGGTTGGATTTAAAATTGATGTTGTAAAACTTTACTGAGTTTACCCCAGTCCAACGCCGGCATCTCTACATCAGATCTGAGAGGGCCATGTGAGACGTGATTGGGGCCTATTCTGACTGCTAAAACTGCTCACTGTTAAAGGGTAATTCTGGAATGTAAAGATTACTTTGGATTATTTTCTCTGTTATTGCAAAGAGTCTTAAACCTTTGACCCCTCCCCTCCAACAAGTGTGAGGAGTTCATGGACTTCTTTGTCATTCAAATTAATACAGTTTACCTGCTGCAACCACCAGCCTACTGGCCAAGCTTACTTTAATGTTCTCCCCTACTTAGTCCTGAACCTGCATCTTTCTCTAGTTTTTCTCCTAACTCTCCTTGTGCCCTCTCTGAGCTCATATTGTGCATGAGACCAAACTCTTGCTTTCTCAATCTTATTTCCACTAAACTGCTGATCACCCAACTTCCCCCTTCTCGTCTCTCTCTTTACTCGTGTGGTAAATGGTTCTCTCTCCTCTGGAGTTGTCTCTCTTTCTGTCAATTTTGCCGCCATCGCTTCTCTTAAGTAAAAACAATTCTCTTGAGATATCAGTGCTTTTCTAATTCTGGTGGTTTTAATTTCTCCTACTTTGGTGGCCTTCTCTTCAGTTACCTTGGTTCTAAGCTCTGGAATACCTTTTCTACACACTTCAATCTTTGTACCTCATTTTCTTCCTTGAAGAGTCTCCTTATAAACTATTGCCATGTGATCTAATACCTTTTTGTGACTTATAATTTATTTATTCTTTTTATTGGTGTTACAGGTAGACTAATATTAACATTGCAGTGAATTTACTGTGAAAATCCCATTGGTGCCATACTTAATTCAAAAATGATCCTGTGATGTGCTTTGGAACATTTCATTACATGCAAGGTATTACATAAATGTAAACTGGGTGGAAATCTATACCTAACATTTTTTATAACATCTGAACAATACTGCTTCATTTTTCTTTTGAAAACCTATTGCCATTTTAAATTTCTACTTCAGTTTTTGGTGGGTGTATGACAGGTGGTGTAAGTGAAGGCGTTCTTGTCAACAAATGGGATGCCTGGTTATTTGAAATGTCAATTGATTGTACTGGCAGAGATGGATTCTAATTAAAAAAGGAAACCAAGAAAAGGTCCTCCAGTTTTGAAGAAAGTTAAGACTGAAAGATTGGAACCAAAATGTCAGGGAGCCTGAAACTGTTTAGAACCATATGGAAAAAAAAGCACAGAACCATCAGAACTTCAATGATGAATTCAGTGATGTGATACAGGCAGGTTGAAAAAGATGCGAGAACCAGAAACTAAAAATAGGTAAGCATAAAGTTGCTGCAGCTGTTTCTGTTAGTTGAACATTGGTCGATCTATGCCATCCAGCTTATCAGAGTCGAAGTTGATGAGGTCATGTTTGCATGTGCCAATTTGGGTGAAGACAGTGTCGTAGAATTTGAGTTGGCTGTCTGTTGTTGTCAGGTGAGGATTGGACTAATTTCTGGAAGAAGAGGAGCTAGAGTTCTTTGTGAGGAAGATAGAGTTTTGAGGGATTTTGTGACTGAGATAGATAATATATATAGAGTGCTGGGTGAATTTGTAAAACTTGCTTTAGTTGTATCTGTCATTTAATGTGCAACTTAAGAGTTTATAATTGATTGCAGTTTTCCTGTTAATTCATGTGTGATTTGTATTCATCTGCATTTTAAGTTCAAGACAAAATTCAGTATTTGCTTTGTTTGACTCCTACTTTAAACCATGCACCATAATTGTTTCATTGGATTTTGGATGTTTTCTTTTGGAAAAAGAAGTTATCTTTCCTCAATCAAGGTCAGAACAAAATATTAGACTGAAGGTCTTCTGCCTGAAACTGTTACCATTTTACTATTTTCATAATTACTAGACAGGTGAGCAGACATTCGGCACATCAGTTATTTGATCAAATAATATTTGACCCTTGTGCAAGATGTAATGAGGTGAGAAGCGCAACTTGTTTTTCCTCCTCTTTCTAGCATAAAATACTTCTCTCACTTGTCCCCATTTCAGATTTTTTGTTCTATCTCTTTGAATGTAACATTTTGTAAAAGCCTTTTTGAAATGGCAAAGAAAATAAATCATATGTAATTGTGGTACAGGTGCATAGGTACAACGCTGTTTAGAAGATATTGCATAGGCAACTCACAAGTTGTTCACTAAAATTGGAAAGGTACCACACACTAAGAAAAACAAGCCATTCACGACAGAGAAAGTTTGGAGGGAACATTATCCATATGGACCAAATTGCCCAACCATTTTTTCTTAGCAGGGGTAGTTAAGGAAATAAATACTTCTGAAAAATCAGTTCTTGCAGTAGTTTCAAGGATTTAAATGGCAAATAGATGCAAATATTCCAGAAATTCCATAAAATCATATGCACTTGTGACCATTTTTAGCATCATAGCAAATAGAATGAAAATAACTTCCAGGCTTCTATGGTTGAAGTGCCAACACACTGTCACAGTATCCGTACAGTGCAGAAGTGGCCATTTGGCAGATCAAACTGCACCAACTCTCTGAGAGAGCATCTTATCCAGGCCCTCTACGCCACCCTTTTCCTGTAATCCCATCTAAACTATACATCTTACAACACTAAACAGCAATTTAGGGTGACGAATCCACCTAATCTGTACATCTTTGGACTGTGGGAGGAAACTCAAGCATCCAGAGGAAACCCATATACACATGGGGAAAACGTAAACTCTACATAGACATCCACAGCTGGAATTGAACTTGGGTGCCTGGTGCTATGAGATAACAATGCTAACCACTGTTGCACCATGCCAATAACTTTTGGTAGACAGTTGCCAGGTAAAGGTTTTGAATTGACGTCAGGCCTGTATTATCCAGGTGAAGTGCTCAGTAGATGTTGGATGCAACTACTGTGGAAAAGAGCAAAATATATTTCCAAAATATATGATTTTCAAATGTAGTCAACAGAACTGTTAATCACGTTCTTGACTAAAATTATATATTTTTAAACCCTTGATGGGATCTGAGCATTGCTGGCTGGGTCAGCATTTATTGCCTATCCCGAATTTCCATTGAGAAGGTAATGTTGAGCTGCCATTTTGAACCACTGCAGTTCTTGAGGTGTAGGTGCACCCACAGTGCTGTTAGGAAGAGAGTTCCAGAATTTTGATCCAGTGACATTGAAGGAATGGCTATATGTTTTCATGTCAGAATGGTGAGTGACCTGAAGGAGAACATTCAGGTAATGGTGTTCACAAGCATCTGCTGCACTTGTTCTTCTAGATGGTAGCGGTTGTAAGTTCTATTATCAAACAAACTTTAGAGAGTTGCTGACATGTTGCATTCAAAACATCAATGAGGACTGAGAATGCTGGTAGTACAGTGGTTAACATTGCTGCCTCACAGCTCCAGGGACCCAGCTTCAGTTTGGGCCTTGGGTGACTGAGTGGAATTTGCACGTTCTCCCCATGACTGCATGAGTTTCCTCCGGGTCTCCAGTTTTTTCCCACAGTCCAAAGATGTGCATATTAGGTGGATTGGCTATGCTAAATCTTCCTTTGTGTCAGGAAGATTAACAGGGTAAATCTGTGTGGTTACGGGATAGATAAGGCATAGGTGGGACTGCTGTCGATGCAGCTTTGAAGGGCCAAATGGCCTCCTTCTGCGCTGCAGAGATTTTATGAACACAAAATGGGAAATCCAAGTTCTAACTGTGGCAAGAAGTTGTGGATACTGCTGTAACATCATAGATATGGCATTAAAGAAGATTGTGTTAAATTTTCCTGTGAGATGGAGATATATAAATGAACAATATTAAGTTGGAATCATTTTGTAAGGATCAAGTGCAAGGTAGTTTTCATTTTCAGACTATTAACATTTGTTCAATAGACCCAAGAGTGATGTAACTCAAATAAAATGTTCTCTTTACTGTCGTCATTTGGACGAGATATATTTTTATACACACCCTCAAATGAAACGCTTGTTCAACAATTAGCTGAAAAATGTGCATAAATTAAATAGATGCCATGTACCAATAAGTAGCAGTTTATTTAAACACTCCCATTGAATCCCATTGGCCTTTGCAGGCATCATGGCTGGTGCCTGGTATCATTAGATATTGTATTTTGATGTGAATTTAATTGATGTCACACTTTGAAATTTTTACAAATGAATGACTCTATTTGTAAAATAATTGCTATAGAAATTTCACATTTGTGATGACCATACTATGTTTATTACTCTGATAAGCAACTATCTTATTCAAGGGTAGAATTTCAAAGCACCAGTTGCTTCAGCTTTCTCCCTTTTAGATTGTTTTCATCTGAGTGCAATTTTTATGGATTGCCTGGATGAATTAAATCGACACCACACCAAAATGTATGTCTATTTTCATTCTGCGATTGCTGATAGGAACTTGTTCTACAATTTTCTGAGCATCTAATAGCAGAATAAAAAAATGTTATTGAATAAGATGAAATCAGTATAAACAGAGAAGAACAAACACCTTTACGCTCCTTTTTAATTTTCATAATTTATCAGTAAGATGAAACCCTGCATTAGCCAATACTTCTCCTTGTGTCACAAGGTTCTAATTTGAGTCCTACTTTAGGATTTGAGTACAACATTAAGACTGACACTGCAATGCAGCGCTGAATGAATGCTGCATCATCACCAATGCTGTCTTTTGAATGAGACATTAAGCCAAGGGCTGATCTGCCCTCTAAGATAGTAGTGGAAGACCCCATGATACTATTTCTAAGAAAAGCAGAGCAGTTATTCCCTGTATCCTGACCAATATTTATCCTTCAATCAACATCCGACTAATAGATTATTTGGTCATCATTGAAATGCATGACAACTTTAGTCCGTTGGGGAGCTAATTCAGATTGGGAGCACCTTCCCTCGTAATAACTCATTTAAGTTTAAAGCAGTTAGCTCTCTCAGACATGTAAACAAATAATCTATCTCTCCCTTAAGGACAGTAATTAGCAAAATATATTTCCTCCTTCTACTTAGCCATCTTTCATATGCATGAGCTAGGGTAATATAACCCAGATAGCATAAGGTCCAAGGATGGGGCTGTCTCTTCAATAATATATCTCACTACTGGAGAGTATATAAAGAGAGTTTTTTGGAGCTGTGTACAGAATACTACATGAAATGTTGGTAAGATATTCCGGTTATTATTGCTAGCAGGAACTTCCGGGTCCACCAATGGCACACACCACTGTGAGCTTCGTGATGGCATTGGGAGGATTTGATGAGAAATCCCTTTGACTGTGGTGGGACCAGAAAATCTCACTACTGGTCAATGATGGGCTACCTCCCACCATTGAAAAAATATGCCACAGGGAGGCCAGAAGACCTCATTCAATATATTTTACATACTTAGAAAATTATTGAAGGACTGAACATGCAATACACTTTGAAGTCTAACAGTTGAAGATGACTGGGCCTAGGACACTGCCTTGAGGAACTCTTGCTATGATGTCTCGGGTCTGAGGTGATTGACCTGCAGAAACCACAACCATCTTCATTTGTGAAAGCTATGACTTTAACTAGTGGAGGGTTTTCCTCCTAACTCCCATTGACTTCAGTCTGTGTTTGGTTTGAGTCATAGAGGTTTACAGCATGAAAACAGGCCCTTTGGCCCAATTTGTCAATGCCACCCTTTTTTTTTACCACTAAGCTAGTCCCAATTGTCCACGTTTCATGTAGTATTCTGTACAGAGCTCCAAAAAAACTTCTATGCCCATCTTACCCATGTAACTATCTAAATACTTTTTAAAAAACAAAATTGTACCAGCCTCTTTTATTACCTCTGGCAGCTCATTCCAGTCACTCACCACTTCTGTGAAAAAATTACCCCTCTGGAACCTATTGTACCTAGCCCCTCTTACCTTAAACATATGCCTTGTAGACTATAACTACCTACCTATCAACTCATCTGTGCCCCTTATTATTTTATAGATCTCTATAAAATCACTCCTAAACTTCCTACGCTCCACGGAAAAAAGTCTCAGTTTATCCAACCTCTCCTTATAAATCAAACTGTTAAGTCCTGGTAACATCTTAGTAAATCTTTTCTGACCTCTTTCTAGTTTATAGTCCTTTCTATAATAGGATGACCAGAACTGTATACAGTATTCCAAGTGTGACCTTGCCAATGTCTTGCACAACTTCAACAACATGTTTTAAATCCTGTATTCAGTTCTGACCAATAAAACCAAGCGTGCTAAATGCCTTCTTCGCCACTCTATCCAACTGTGACTCCACTTTCAAGGAGCTATGAACCTGTACCCCTAGATCTCTTTGTTCCATAACTCTTATCAAGGCTCTACCATTAACTAAGTAAGCCCTACCCTGATCTATCAAAGGTCTACCAAAATGCAAAACCTCTCATTTATTGAAGTTAATCTCCAACTATCAGTTATTGGCCCACTGGCCCAATTGATAAAGACGCCTTGGCAAACCTGGATAATCTTCCTCACTGTCTACTATGCCACCAGTCTTGGCATCTACAGCCATACTAACCATGCCTCCTAAACTCTCATCCAAATCATTAGTATAAATGACAAATAACAGTGGACCTACCCCTGAGGCACACCACTGGTCACAGGCCTCCAGTTTGAAAAACAATCCTCTGCAACTGCCCTCTGCCTTCTGTCATCAAGCCAATTTTGTATTCAATTGGCCACTTCACCTGAGATTTAACCTTATGCAACAACTTACCATATGGTACCTTGTCAAAGGCCTTGCTAAAGTCCATGTATACAACGTCGACTGCACTGCCTTCATCTATCTTCTTGGTTCCCCCTTCAAAACGTTCAATCAAATTTGTGACATATGATTTTCCACTCAAGGTTATGCTGTCGCTAACCAGTCCTTGCATCTCTAAATGCCTGTAGATTCTGTCTCTTAGAATATCTTCTAACAACTTACCCACTTCTGATGTTAGACTCACCGACCTGTAGTTCCCAGGCTTTTCCCTGCAGCCCTCCTTAAACAAAGGCACAACATTTGCCACCCTCCAATCTTCAGACATCTCACCCGAGGCTGTCGATTCAAATATCGCTGCTCGGAGACCCGCAATATCCTCTGTAGCCTCCCACAACACTCTGGGGTATTTTCATCAGTTTCCGGGATTTATTAACCTTGATGCACTTTAAGATTTCCAGCATCTCTTTCTCTGTAAAAATGTATGCTTCTCAAAACATCACTGTATATTTCCCCAAGTTCCTTAACATCCGTGTCTTTCTCAACAGTAAATACTGATGAGAAATACTCATTTAGGATCTCACCCGTCTCTTGTGAATTTTGAGGCTGTAAGACGTGATGAGTTGAGTGCTTCTGGCAGGAGCCAAACTGAGCATCAGTGATTAGGTTAATGATATGTCAGTGCCACTTGACAGCATTGTCAATGACACCTTCCATCATTTTGTTGATGACTGAGAGTAGATTGATGGAATGGTAATTGGCCAGGTTGCATTTGTCCTTGTTGTGCACAGGATATAACTAGGCAATTTACCACATTGCCAGGTGGATGCCAGTGTTGTAGCTGTACTGCAACAGTTCAGCCAGGGGTGCAGCTGGGAGCACTCTTGCCAGATCCAGTAGATTTTGTGAATGCTTCATGTCATAAAGACAATGCCATAAATGTTAATTTTGTTTGAAAGAGTTAGAAACACAGCACATTACACCTTAAGAGTTAAATCATGTTACTTGTGTTGTGAATTAGATTTTATTGGATTTTTTTTTACATGGAATTGCTATCTTATTGAAGCAATAAATCATGTTTACTGTGAATAAATTATGCTGTTTCTAACAGTTATTTCATTCACTCATTTTAGTTCTACCTAAACTAATAACCTAATAGATATTCATTGTATACCCTGGAACAACTTCCAAATCAATTTCTGTGGAAATTGTTTTGGAAGAGTTCTAAATAACATTGATTTATTTCTGACAGTACAAAACCGCCCTTTGTTTCTCCACCCCTTTCCTCCGCTGAAAGGTCATATTGGACTCTGCACCTCTTGAAACTAAGAGGGTGGGTGAACAATTGAATTCAAGACCTTTGCTAACACCACTCTTGTTCCAGCTGCTCTGGGGCATATGACAGCAGATTCACCATCAGCTTTTCATTGATTTCATTTTGCCGCTAAGGGGAAGACACTGAGTGAAGGTCATGCACCTTTCCCAAAGCCACATGACTAAGATTATGAATTCTTCATTGAACCCACGTCCATTCACACTTTGGGACTGTAAAATTGAATCATTTTTTATATTGAATATTTCATATGGATTTTTGAGCTGATATGGCATTAGTTCTAAAAGCCTGATCAGATTTGGCATTATGAACAAAAAACATGGGAATATGTACTATTGGTTGTATCAAATCTGATATTCTTAAGTATATGATAAATATACAAAAATGCAAACATAACTGATTTGTAGAATTCTTACAGTGCAGGGAAGACAATTTGGTCCATCGAGCCTGCACCAACAACAATTCCACCCAGGCCCCCTACCTGCAACCCACACACCTACCTGCCAATCTCCTGACAGCAAGGGGTAATATAGCATGGCCAATCAACCTAACCCTAGCATACTTGAATGCGGGGGGGAGGTGAACCATATAACACATACCTGTGTGTTTATAATATAGAGCACAACTTACCACTATATCTGTGTGCAATATCAAATTTGTAAAATGTTTTGGAAATGTTTAGACTGCATTCTTTCAAACCTATTATTCTTATTCTTGTTCCACCAGTATGAGATAAATTTACAGGATTATATGTCAATGTCTATTTTAGTTTGTCCCTGATGAATGAAGTGATAACACAAAAAATAGTTAGGTTCAACCTAACATACCCAGTGGGAAACTGATGGGATCAAATAAATACTGGGATTATAAATACTGTGGCTACAAAAGCAAGTCAGAGGCTGGAAATTCTATGGTGAGTAAATTACTTTCTGACCTCCCAAAGCCTGTCCATCATCAACAAGTCAACAGTGTGATAAAATACTCTCCACTTGCCTAAAATAAGGCAGTTCCAACAGCACACAAACTCAACATCAGCCAGGACAAAGCATCTCACTTCACTGGCATCCCATCCAGCACATTAAACATTCATTTCCTTCAAAACTATGTTCAATAGCAACAGAGTGTGTTACCTACAAGAATAAAAAAAATCTATTTCAACATTCTGCACACATTGTGCCTTTTATTTGAAAGCAATGAATAATAAAAGAACTTTTTCAAGGACAATTAAGAATAAACAACAAATGCTGACCTTGCCAGCAATTTTCATATCCCAAAAGACAAATGAAGAAAATCAGATCTCGTCAGCTTCCTGCCAGTGGGATTTGTTTGAAATTACTCCCTTTTAACTAGTATGATCTTGAGAGAATATAAACTTCAACGGAGGGGGTTAGAATTGTAATTATGTTAGATCTCATCTATGCCAGTCAAAGATTGTCAGCATCTGGATAGTGTCTGCTCCGCCTACTTGGTTTATGGTCGATATTAATGCCAATAAAATAACTGCTATATGGAGACAAGGAGAACTAAATTCACATTGTAATGCTAATTAATAAATTAAGGTTCAAGAGCAATAACCCTCAAAAAAATAGCCAGTTAGATCTGAAATAAATTAGGTCTCTTTGAGCAAAACTTAATGTAACTGGGATAAGGTGGGGAGCATCTGTATTATTATCAATGGTAAAATCATTGGGTTGAAAGGAACAAGACTGAAAGCTTTCGCAATTACTTGCAAGTTTGCAATTGACTGATCTTTAATTTTTACTCATTGTAGTTATAAATTTAAAATGCCACTGTACAGAAGTGTAAGGCTGACTAGTCATAAACCTTATGATTATTGCATATAGTTTTTCCAATGACATTTAAATTGTGAAAGATATTTTGTTCTGTTGCACACTCCTATATTTAGCATACCAAAAAAAATGATCAAAAGATGGGTTCCAAAGTATATTAAAAAATGCCTTTAGGGAAGTGCAGATATTATTGCTTATGTCATTTATTAGTCTATTTTGTGTTTAGCTCTGGTGCATTCTTTTCTCAGAAGCATCGTTGGTGAATTTCTGCATTATATCCAACATCAATCACTTTGATCAGGGTCTTGCTCAACAAACCCAGCAGCTTCTCTTCCATGTCAGTGCCATATGTTTCCCACAGCTGCTCCAGTTTAGCTGATGTTCGAAGCAAAATGTGACTATTCAGCTCATGGCTCAAGTTCCTGCTGGATGACAAGGGATCAGTTTTATGCTGCAAACCGTGGTCACAAACAGACTGAGCTGGATGGATAGGCATTTAAAATACAAAATGAAGTCTGGTGTTTAACAAAGTTAGCAGCAAAGCCCCGACACCACAGCATCAATTTATCTTTATAGACTTTTTTTTACAATTTAAATGCTTCAATTAATTTTTGGTCTGCCAGAACTATAATGCACATTATGCATTTCTACTGTCCTCTATTCTGGCAAGATCTCCCAAAGCACTCGACAGATGCGTAAATCCGTGAAAAATTGACAGCGAGACAAAATGGAAAATGTCTTGGCTGAAGAGAAGGGATTTAAGAAAGATCTTAAAGAATTGGAGAGAAGAACATGAAGACAGGATAAGGAGGAAATCTCAGAGTTCATAATCTGCTCCCTGTTGGGCAACCTGTGGTCTGGAGGGATCACATGCGGTCCATCTGGGTTCTGAATGTAACCTTTGTTGAGCATTGCACACACACAAAGTGCAACATTTCGTATTTCCGGCTGTGTAGCTTTTTTCTTACTGATCTGACTGAAGGGAAACGCATGTAAAGCACATATAAAGCAAGTGAGATGCATGCTGATTGCACACAACTGTGCAATTGACTGTGAGAACCAGTGTGCACCCTCTGCTTTCATAGTGTAAATATTTATTTTGTTTTTAACATTTGAAGTTGATAGTTCTATTAATATGTAAATAATTAAGCATTTGCTCTACCTCCTTATGAAATACTCAGCATGTATTTCATCTTACTTATAGGTTCATGGTCAAACTTGTGACTTACTGAGATGAAGGAAGGCAACTCAGTAGCCCAGATTGCCCCTCAGTGGCCTAGGCATCCGAATGCACAGCCACCAATACTGGAGTATCAAAATGCTGGATGCACAAGAGATCAGGTGGATAGCTCTTAAGAACCAAAGGAGATTACAGAAATAAGGATGAGTAAGGTCATGAGGATTTGAATATAATGATGAGAATTAAAAATTTGAGGCAGGGGAACAGCGAGTTAATATTTGTAGATTAATAATCACAGAGGTGATGAATGAATGGGATATTTGAATGAACTGAAGATCATGGAATGTAAAGGATGGGAGCCTGATTAGGAGAACATTTAAGGAGTTGCTTCTGGAGTTGATAAAGATATGGTTTGTAACAGCACTGTGGGTATACCTATACCACATGAAGTGCAGCAATACAAAAGGACAGTTCACCATCATCTTCTCAAGTGCAATTAGAGATGAGAACAAATTCTGGCCTTTACCATGATTCCCACCCATCCCATCTGGTGGGAGAATGAGAAGCGATTTCTGGATAACCTGTAGGTATGGTTAGATCAGAAAAATTGGGGCAAACCTATATTGGATTTTCTATGGTGTTAGAACATAAGAACTAGGAGCACGAATAGGCCATCTGGCCCCTGGAGCCTACTCTGCTATTCAGTAAGATCATGGCTGATCTTTTCGTGGACTCAGCTCTACTTACCCGCCCGCTCACCATAACCATTAATTCCTTTATTATTCAAAATGTATCTATCCTTGCCTTAAAAACCTCCAATGAGGTAGCTTCAACTGCTTCACAGGGCAGGGAATTCCACAGATCCACAATCCTTTGGGTGAAGAAATTTCTCTTCAAGTCAGTCCTAAATCTGCTTACTTTTATTTTGAGGCGTTGCTCCACTGCTAGTTTCACCTGCCAGGGGATACAACTTTGCTGCTTCCATCTTATCTATTCTCTTCATAATTTTATATATTTCTGTAAGATTCTCCCCTTTTTCTTCTGAATTCTAATGTGCCTAGTCCCAGTCTACTCAGCCTCTCCTCATAAGCCAACCCTCTCAACTCCAGAATCTCCTCTGCACTCCCTTCGGTGCCAATATATCCTTTCTCAAGTAAGGAGACCAAAACTGTATGCAATATTTCAGGTGTGGCCTCACCAGCACCTTATATAGTGGCAACATAACCTCTCTGTTTTTAAATTCCATCCTTCTCGCAATGAAGGGCAAAGTTCCACTTGTCTTTTTAATTAGTTGCTGCATCTGCAAACCAACTCTTATGATTCTTGCATAAGAACACCCAGATCCCTCTGCAATTCTGCAATTTTTTTCCATTTAAATAATAGTCCATTTTGCTGTATTCTGACCAGAATGGATGACCTCACATTTACCAGCATTGTACTCCATCTGCCAGAGCCTCGCCCACTCACTTAGACTATCTGTGTCCCTTTGCAGACTTCCACTGTCTTCTGCACACTTTGCTGTTCCACTATTCTTAGTGTCATCTGCAGATTTTGACACACTACACTTGGTCCCCAACTCCAAATTATCTACGTAAATTGTAAACAATTACAGTCCTAACACTGATCCCTGAGGCACACCACTAGTCAATGATCACCAACCAGAAAAACACCCATTTACCCCCAGTTTTTGCTTTCTGTTAGTTGCCAATTCTCTAACCATGCTAATACGTTATACATAACACCATGCACCTTTATCTTATGCAGCAGTATTTGATGCGGCACCTTGTCAAGTGGCTTCTGGAAATCCAGATTCACCACACCCAAAGGTTCCCCATTGTCTACTGCGCATGCAATGTTCTCAAAGAATTCCACCAAACATGATCTACGCTTCATGAACCCATGCTGCATCTTACCAATGGGACAATTTATACCCACTATTTCTCACTATTTCTTCCTTGATAATAGATTCAAGCATTTTCCCCACTACAAAAGTTAAGCTAACCGACCTATCATTACTTGCCATTTATCTACCTCCTTTTTTAAACAGTGGAATCATATTTGCTATTTTCCAATCTGCAGGAATCACTCCAGAGTCCAGTGAATTTTGGTAAATTACCATTCGCGCATTTGCTATTTCCCCTATCATCTGTTTTAGTACCTTGGGATGCATTCAATCACGGCCAGAAGACTTTTATAACTTTAGCCCCATTAACTTGTCCAACATTACCTCTTTCATGATATTCATAGTTTCTAGGTTCTCACCTGCCATAGCCTTCCTGTCATCAATTTTTGGCATGTTATTTGTGTGTTCCACTGTGAAGACTGACACAAACTACCTGCTGAATGCCTCAGCCATTTTCACATTTCCAGTTATTACATCCTCTCGTCCTTCTCATCCTCTAAAGGATCAATCTTTGCTTTAGCCATTCTTTTCATTTTGTATATTTGTAGAAACTTTTGCTATTTGTTTTTATGTTCTGAGCTATTTACTCTCATAATCCATCTTACTTTTCTTCATAGCTCTTTTCGTGGCTTTCTGTTGACCTTTAAAGATTTCCCAATCCTCTAGTTTCCCACTAATCTTTGCCACTTTGTATGTAGTTTCTTTCAATTTGATACCCTCCTTTCTTTCTTTAGATATCCATGGCTGACTATCTCTTTTTCTACAGTCCTTCCTTATTATTGGTATATACTTTTGCTGATTATTGTGAAAAATTGCTTTGAAAGTCCTCTAGTGTTTTTGCTCCCAGTCTACCTTGGCCAACTCCCCCCTCATCCCATTGTAGTCTCCTTTGTTTCAGCAAAAGATACTGCTATTGGATTTTATCTTCTCATGTTCCATCTGTATTTTAAATTCAAACATATTGTGATTGCTTCTTCCGAGAGGATCTCTAACTGTAAGAACATTAATTTTCCTGTTTCATTACACAGGACCAGATCTTGGATAGCTTGCTCCCTTGTAGATTCCATTATATATGTACAAGGAAGCTATTGCAGATTCATTCTATGAACCCCTACTCAAGGCTGCCTTGACCTGACCTGGCTTGACCAATTGGTTTGTCGATTAAAATCGCCCATGATAATTGCTGTGCCATTTTTACATGCATCAGTTATTTCTTTACTTATTTCTCATTGTCCCATGATGTTATTTGGTGGCCTATACACTCGGCCTATCAGTAGCCTTCTCTTCTTACTATTTCTTAATACCACTCAAATGGATTCAACTTTTTTTTTTCTATAGAACCTCTCTCACTATTTCATCTCTCACCACTGCCCTGATGTCATCCTTAAATATCAGAGTTATACCACCTCCCTTACCTTCCTGTCCTTCTGAACAGTCTAATACCTCTGGATATTTAACTGCCAGTCTTGACCATGCTGCAACCATGTTTCCATAATGGCCACCAAATCATACTTGTTCACAATGATTTGTGCTATCAACTCATTTATCTCGTTTTGAGTACTACTAGCAGTCAGATAAAGTGTCCTTATGCTAGTTTTTGTACCTTCTTTTTGAATTCTAACACTTCCATTAATAACATCTTCTGAGTTCTCCTTTCTTTTAACTTCCTGATTTTTGATGTAGTTGGAATCTGCTCTCCACATTTTGTACTTACTCCCTCCTCCTCAGACTCCTTACATATGTTCCCATCTCCCAGCATATTAGTTTAAATCCTTCCCAACCACTCTAGCGAACACTCCCTCTAGGACATCAGTCCCAGTCCTGCCCAGGTGCAAACTATCCCATTTGTTTTGGTCCCACCTCCCCCAGACCTCGTCCCAATGTCCCAGGAATCTGAAATCCTCCCCCTGACACCATCTCTTCAGCTGCGTATTTATCCAGTATTATCCTGTGATTTCTACTCTGACGAGCACATGATACTGGTAGAAATCCTGAGAGCACTACCTTTGGGGTCCGATTTCTTAACTTTTCTTCTTAGCTCCCTGTACTCTGCTTTTAGGACCCTTGACCCTAGCACTAGGGAGGCAACAAACCATCATGGAGTCTCATTTGCAGCCACAGAAACACCTGTATATTCTCCTTACAATTGAATCCCCTATAACTTTTTATCCCTCCCCTCTGCAGCAGTGGTGCAATGAGTTTAGCTGCTGCTTATTTCCCTAGAGAGATCGTTCCCCTCAACAGTATCCATAGCCGTGTATCTGTTTTGCAGGGAAATAGCCACAGGCGATTCCAACACTACCTGCCTATCTCTCTCGCTCTGTCTGGTGGTCACCGATTCCCTTCCTGCCTGTGGAGCCTGAGCCTGCATTCAGTGGACGAGGGTCTGGCAGATGGTGTACAATGTTGGTAAATGTGAGGTCATCCATTTTGGTCAGAAAAACAGTAAAATGGATTATTATTTAAATGGTAAAAAATTGCAGCAGACTGCCGTGCAGAGGGACCTGGATGTCCTTATTCAAGAATCTCAAAGTTTTGGTTTGTAGGTGCGGCAAATGGAATTTTGTCCTTCATTGCTAGAGGGAAGGAGTTTAAAAACAAGGAGATTATAAAAAAGAACAAAAGAACAAAACAGCACGGGAAACAGGCCCTTCGGCCCAACTATTTGCAGCTGTATTAAGTGCGGGTGAGGCCACACCTGGAGTACTGCGTACAGTTTTGAGAAAGGATATACTGGCACTTGGGGTAGGGAGTGGGGTGGGGGTAGGGTGCAGAGGCAATTCACTAGGTTGATTCCAGAATTGAGAGGGTTGGCTTATGAGGAGAGACTGAATAGACTAGGCTGTACTCATTGGAATTCAGAAGAATGAGGGGAGATCTTATAAAAACATATAAGATTGTGAAGGGAATAGATAAGATAGAAGCAGGGAAGTTGTTTCTACTGGCAGGTAAAACTAGAATTAGGGGCAATGCCTCAAAATAAGGGGAAACAGAGTTAAGGAGAAACTTCTTCACACAAAGGGTTGTGAATCTGTGGAATTCCCTGTCCAGTGAAGCAGTTGAGGCTATCTCATTGAATGTTTTTAAGGCAAGAACAGATAAATTTTTGAACAGTCAAAGAATTAAGAGTTATGGTTAGTGAGCAGGTAAGTGGAGTTGAGTCCACGAAAAGATCAGCCACAATCTTATCAAATGGTGGAGCAGGTTTGAGGAGCAGATAACTCCTGCTCCTAGTTCTTAGGTTTTTATGTTCTTATTCTGTTACTCATGATGGACTGAAAGAGGTCCTGTTTTAATTTGATATCCATTGCATTCTGATACTGTTCATCTCAAAATGATTATGCAGCATTTTTAATGCTCTCAATCTAACTTAAACTAGACAGACAGTTTAAATCTCTTTGTGCATCTTGCTAACTGAGGTCTTGCTGTCCTCCTGCAGATGCTGTATTTAACCCCCACAAGTGCCAGTAAGAAATCAGTGAATTCCTTATTAAATATACAGATTGGCTGCAGTGATGAAATCTGAACTTGATTGAAATTTTAAACATAATCATTTGTAGGACAGCAGTTAGTTTTCTCGCCAGGTCAATACATCGGGAACAGTCAGAGCCAGAAGAGGCCTTTTATGATTGTTTTTATGAGGCCAGGGATTGCAAAACTGAAAAGCCCTCCTGTATCCTTTCCCAGCAACATTCTGAAGTGTATGGGTCTGTTCCTTCAGTCCTGATCCCTGATGCTGCCCTCCTGGTACCCAGCATTCCACTTTTGCTGGTTTTGTGAAATGCAACTAAAACTGAGGCTTGGAGTGTTTGATCCAATCACAGAAGTATTGGCCTTAGAATTAGAGCTTGGGACTCTTTTTGTATATTGGTGCTACTTTACACTATATTTCTATTTTGCTTGCTCCACATTTGGTCTTCTATCCTTGCTTTCTCTCAGTCTAAATATCCATTTCCTAACAGACACTTATGTGGCTGTTCCAGTTAAGTATCTGATCTGTGGTGACCCCTAGGATAAGGTGTTTGATAGCCAAGCCATTTAATATCAAGGGCAAATGATTAAATTGCCTCCCCTTGGTGATGGTCATTGCCTGACTTGTGTCACATGATTGTTACTTGCCCCTTATCAGTTTGGGCTGACTGGTGTCCAGATCATATTTCATATGGTACAGATTGCTTAATTTTCTATGGATTTATGAATAGAACTGAACACTATGCAATCATCAGTGAACAACCCCATTGCTAACCTTAAAATCTCAGGAAGGTCATTGATGACGCAGCTGAAGATGATAGCTGAAGTTAACATACTACCCTGAGGAACACTGACAGGGATGTCCAAGGGCTGAAATAATTAGCCTTCACTAACCATAACCATCTTCTTTTGTGCCAGGTATAATTCCAGACAGTGTAGATTCAGCCCTGATTCCCACTCATTTCATGTCAGGTGACCAGAATCTGCTGCTAGCTGCTTGTTCTTGTCTGAAGAAAAAACAATCGATGAAACTATCTTTTGTTATTTTGTCCCTTTATTCCATCCCCAGCTATGCCTGTAAAGTATTTTGTCTATTCAAATACACCCTTCTGGTGAAATAATTTAGATTATGTGCTTGTACTCAGGATTTCCTCCAAACTTGAGTAATGACATAGTTGTTCTGCCAGCTGATACTGTCTATAAGAACAAGTGTCGTTGTCAGTACAAATAACTTAAGAAATAAATAGCAACAGCTGTAACCATTTACAATAGGTGCAAATGATACAGATTCCAGTTTGTGAATTGACAATATTTGTAGTTTTGTTGTGTTCAAAGGGACTCCAGTGACTTTTTTCTTAGTTGAAGAATATTTTTAATTTTTTTTATGTATTAAAAGGAAAAAGACATTACTTTCACTGTCCTGTATAAAAGGCTTTTGGCACAGTTAGTGTCTCCAAGCACTTTGTATAGTGAAGCCTTAGGAGAAATTAAGGAAAGCATGGTGGAAAAGATTAACTTTTGAGGAGGCTTTTCCAGGCCAGAACAGAAGTGACAATGTGAAGAGGATTAAAGAAGTCACTTTGTTCTGATCACAGAAATATACATGAAATGGAAGATGCACTAACCAGAGACAGGAAACAGGAAATGCAGAATGGTCAACATAAATATCCCAGATATGAAATTTTGAAAAGCCAAAATTCAATGAAGTCTGAAAACTGCCAAAGCAAAATGACTATTTTAGTAATATTTCGGCAGAAGAGCAGCATCTCCTAAAGTATAATGTTGAATATGCAAGATAAACGCATACCAAAAATCAACCAGTAAATGTATAAACGGACAGGTTAAAGAAGAAAAAAATGAAAAATCATCTCTACCAATGTCATAGGGAAGGTTGCAAACAACTGTGACAAGTACAAAAAACATTTCCCCAACATTTTAATTAATTTATACTAGAATATCCTGCCAGCTTACAAACAGCGTTATCAGAGAGACTGTAAAAATGCTAACTGTTGTGAATGGGGTTCAAAATTAAGGATGAACACCAATAAAAGATATTCTGGATCATTACTGCCTCCAAATATTTACAAAGTTTAATGTTCCTGAGATGTGCAAGAGATTAGAAAATGTTTAAACCAAACCTGACTTTCTTGCTTATTTAAAAAGTAAACTTTGCTGAATCAAAAAATGGCTGCTACTAGTCACATGATTTATAAGTTGGTTTCTGGAAATTTCAAAAAGCAGATAGATAACAGAAGGTCAACCCATAACCTTGTGAAATCTCGCATCTCTCTTACTGAAGATACATTACAATCAAGAGACCAGGAATGGTCAAATAGTAGCCTGGTCCTAGAATAAAAGGAGAGCCAGATAAACTCACTATACTTACAGAAATAATAATAGTCACTATCTATGTTCTCAGGTGACAATAGATTTTGACCAAAGGTATAAAACTGATTGTTTGCCTACAACTGAATCACCAATGGGAAGCATCACATGACTTAAGCTTCTGACCTTTGTAAAGTTTTAATATTGTTTCTCCAGATTTGCAAGTTAGTATGCTGTTTAACCCCTATCCTGCAAACATCACAGCAGTACTCCTGGCTGATCAGTATCCTGCACTAAATCTAAGCTTCCTCAAAATCTGTTTCTCTGGAAGATTCCTGCTAAACAGACCAGATTTTTGTATATCAGCCCAACCTACTGCATTACCATCAACTTAAAAGGAGTTTTGCAACTTCTCTTCAAATAGCTGAATCTGCCTTAGTTGTAAATCATTCCTGAAGGAACCCTTACTGGATTCTGACTTTCTGGACTCTGGCAATCATGTGAACGTATAAGGTTGCAGCCACCCGCTGGATCTGAATGTGTGAATAAACTATACTTCTGATTTAAACCAAAAGACAGTTTGCTGTGAATCATTTTAAAAATTGACTTCTCAAACAAAGAGTTTGAGCAAACACATCATAACCTATTTCAAAAATTAATAGGTTAATTTTACGGACAGATGGCGAAGAGAAAAAAAGTTGTTTTCTCTCTCTCTCCCCTGTCTGTGACAAATGGAAAATATGAGCAATAAGCTCTTCTGAAGTGAAGTGAACCCAAACAAAATAAATACTTTGCTTTTTTTATGAAATGTAAGTTTTAGAAAGGCAGTATGGATTTAAAATAAATCCTTGCTCAGTCTTACCAGGTTCTTCTTGAAATGTTCAGACAAATGGTACTCATTTCAGTGTGTTGGGAAATACTATGGATATAATTTCTGAAGCACCCTCAAAGCTTGTGAAGATGTCAGTTGATATCGATGAAGTATCATTTAGCAGAACGTGGGCTGGTCTTGTGCCCATTTTCAGAATGGAGAGATGATAAGCAAGAACTACACTAGCCTTAACTTAATTCCACATAACTCCTAAACTCTGGATTTTCTTCCTTATCCCTTTTCTCATCTCCAGTTCTCTTTCCTCCTGCAAGATGTTCCATAAAACCTATCTCTCTGACCAAACATTTAGTCATTTAATTCATTATTTCGTTATGTGGCTTGGTTTATTTTTTATGTATAATGTTCTCATGAAGCACGCTGGCATGTTTTATTACATTAAAGATGCTGTGTAAATATATTTTGATGTTCAAAAATAATGGAATAGATTATCAGAAATAAATGTGATCATCTGTACAATTGCTCCACTGGCGGTTGTTAGACTTAATAAAACCAAAATACTGTAGTTGTTGGAAATTTGAAATACAATCAGTGCCAGAGATGCTCAACAGGTCTGGCAACATCTGTGGAAAGAGTTGATATTTTGAGCTGAACATGACTTCAGTTCTGAAGAAGTCAAACTAGACACAAAGCTCTGTTTTGTGGTGCTGCCTATTCATTGTCAGAATTGATTTGGAAGAGAGAGATCTTTCCTGGTCAACCACCTCATCATCCTGTCAATGAGAAATATCTATGGCACCAACCATTATGTCACCTCTTTAGCTTTTTCAGTTTGATTCAGGATAATACACATTACCCACCTTCGTTTCTTTCCACACAAAGTGCCACACACTTGACTGTATTCAATTTAGTGCGCCAATTCCCATAGAATGAAATAATGACACAGCACAGGAGATACTGGTGGGCCTGTAGTCATCTCAATTTATCCAATTGGTCCCAATCAACTGCACTTCCCCAAATTCCCTATCTGCTCATTTGCTGCAATCCTGACTTTTTATATCCATTCATAAATTGACACTTTGCGTGTTGCTACAAAAGAGAGAATTTTCATCTTGTACTCATCAGGACATTTGGAATACACTGCCAGGAATAGGTTATGATGTGTTTGCTCAAACTCTTTGTTTGAGAAGTCAATTTTTAAAATGATTCACAGCAAACTTTCTTTTGGTTTAAATCAGAAGTATAGTTTATTCACACATTCAGACTATCTGTTCAAACTAAAAGTTGTAAAGATGTTTTATTAAACTGTGTATGAGTAAGGAAGTACTGAAAAATAGAAAAAAAAATTGACTATTTAGGACAGTTATTTCTCAATTAAGGAAATATTGAATTGGATGTCTCAAGGCTGGGTTTTTGGGACCGCTGTTGTTTCTAATTTGGACAAATAACATTAAGAGACTAGTCACTAGATAGTACAGAACTTGAGTTTTGCTGAGAAAGGTATGTTTTGGTGAAGCTTTCTCTCTTGTGCTCATCAGGACACTCACAAGAATACAACATAGATAAAATCAGCAAATGTAAACTGAAAGAACCAAAGAAGAACCAAGCATCATTTGAAATTTAAACCAAGTGCCTTGTCTCTGGTCAGGGCATTGTGCTGAGGAATAAACCAGTGAATCGTTGTCAATGTTCTGCCAGTCACACAAATGAGGAATGTGGTAAATGAATTTCTGTAGGCTGTATATTCCAAAAACGGGTAGATCATGGCAAACAACATATCCTTTCTGCTGATCACAGATTAGACTATACACAACCAATCCCCTGCTTGCTAACTCAAAACACAGTGTATAAGATTAAATGTGATTCTGTGATTGGATAACATTTGCTACATAATCTTCAGTATGCTAAGACACAGGCTGATAACCAATTTGATTGTCAGTTAGGATCACCGACAAACCTTGAGATATCAGATGCCATCAACTGGTATTTTCTCGACCAACCAGAGCCCACTTACTAACCAAACAGCACTGTCTTCTTGTATAGCATAAATATGTTAATATTCCTGGCAGTGTATTCCGAATGTCCTGATGCGTACAAGATGAAAATTCTTTCTTTTGTAGCAACACGCAAAGTGTCAATTTATGAATGAATATAAAAAGTCAGAATTTCAGCAAAATATGAAAAATGAGCAGATAGGGAATTTGGGGAAGTGCAGTTGATTGGGACCAATTGGATAACTTGAGTTAACTGTAGACCCACCAGTATCTCCTGTGCTGTGTCATTATTTCATTCTATGGGAATTGGCATACTGAATTGAATACAGTCAAGTATGTGGCACTTTGTGTGGAACAAAACGAAGGTGGGTAATGTGTATTATCCTGAAAAAGCCAAAGAGGTGGCATAATGGTTGGCATTGCTGCCTTGTGGCACCTGAGACCCAGGTTCAGTTCCGGCCTTGGGTCGCTGTCAGTGTCGAGTTTGCATGTTCATTGCGTATCTGTGTGGATTTCTTTCAGGTGTTCTGGTTTCCTTCCACACTCCAAAGATTTGCAGGTTGGGTTGTTTGGCTATGATAAAGTGCCCCTTGGTGTCAGGGAGATTATCACGGTAAATATCTGGTGTTACGGTGATAGGGTCTGAATGGGATTGTGGTCGGTGCAGACTCAATGGGCCAAATCACCTGCTTCTGTACGGTGGGAGCTCAATGTAACAGGAAGAAATTTGGGAAACTTCATTGACTTGAGCCTAAAAGGCAATTTGTTCAAGGCATTAATCAGCAATGCAAATACAATGCTGAAACACCAAGCCAAAATAGTAGACAATAGACAGCATCTTGCATACAGCATCCAATTCCAGTTGCCAAAAAACAAGGGAAATATTCAAATACTGAAGACGACCAAAGATGAGCCATGTTGGATTTCAGGATCAAGATTCGATAAAGTGACGAAATTCTGGAAAGCTTAAACTTTCCACTAAGAGTGGAAAAATCTGATAAATATAACGACAATAACTTATCCAGGTATAGTGCTTTTAATGTAATGAAATTTCCCAAAGTGTTTCACAAGAGCATTGTAAAACAATGGCGCTGACCCACAAGAGACATGCTAGGTCAAGTGACCAAACACTTTGTTAAGGTGGTAGATTTTAAAGAATTTCTTAAAGGAGGAACGTGAGGCACAAGAGACAGAGATATGTAAGAAAAGAATTCCCAAATTTAGGGTCTGGGCAATTGAAAATATGGCCACAAGTGAGAGAGCGATTAAAATCCACTTGCCCAGAATGCTCGAATTAGAGCACTGCAGATATATTTAATGGTTCTGAAACAAGAAGAGATTAAAGGTACAGAAGAGTGAGGCCTCAGAGGGATTTGAAACAAAGATAGGATTTTAAAAATCAAGACCTAGCTTAACCAGGAGCCAATGAAGGTCAGCCAGCATAAGGCAGATAAGAGAATCGGAATTGCTGTAAGTTATGCACAGACAGCAAACTTTTGAATGACTTCAAGTTCACAAAAGATAGAATGTGGGAGACCAGCCAGGAGTGCTGTAGAATAAGTTAGGACTAGAGATAATGAAGGCATGAATGATAGTTTCAACAGCAGATGAGCTGATCCAATTTGGATGATGTTATGGAGATATGTTATCTCCGAGAGATGTTATGGGGACTTTAACTTTGCTAATATTGATTGGAATAGCTATAGCTCTAGCTCGTTAGAGGGGTCAGTTTTCGTACAAAGTGTGCAGGAAGGTTTTTTGACTCAGTATGTAGAGAGGCCAACTAGAGGTGAGGCTACATTGGATTTGGTGCTGGGCAATGAGCCAGACCAGGTGTTAGGCTTGGAAGTTAGTGAACATTTTGGTGATAGTGACCACAATTCGGTTACGTTCACCTTAGTGATGGATAGGGATAGGCATGAAGCTGGGGTCAGTAGTTATAGCTGGGGGAAGGGTAATTATGAGGCCATCAGGAGAGAATTAGGGTGCATAGATTGGACTAGGAAACTACAGGGACTGGGAACATCTGGAATGTGGTGCTTAATCAAGGAGCAGCTGCTGCGAGTCCTTGATAAGTATGTCCCTGTCAGGCAGGGAGGAAATGGTCGAGTAAGAGCCTTGGTGTACGAAAAAAGTTGATTTGCTGGTTAAGAAGAAAAAGGAGGCTTATGTCAGGATGAGGCTTGAAGGCTCAGTTAGTGCAATGGATAGCTATAGATTAGCCAGGAAGGAGCTAAAAAGTGAATTGAGGAGAGCTAAGAGGGGACACGAGAAGATGTTGGCTGACAGGATTAAGGAGAATCCTAAAGCTTTCTTTCGATATGTTAAGAATAGAAGATTGGTTAGGGAAAGATTAGGGCCAGTCATAGACAGCCGTGGGAAGTTGTGCGTGGAGCCTGAAGAGATTGGTGAGGCACTGAATAAATATTTCTCTTCGGTATTCACGCAGAGTGCTGGAAATGTAGCTATGGAGAACACTGAGGTACAGGGTTGCAAATTGGGAAGTATTGTAGTAGATAGGGAGGATGTGCTAGAAATTCTCGAGGGGTTGAAGTTGGATAAGTCCCCTGGGCCGGACGGGATTTACCCTAGGATTCTCTGGGGGGCAAGAGAGGAGATTGCAGAGCCTCTGGCTCTGATCTTCAGGTCCTCGTTGGTTACGGGTGTGGTTCCGGAGGACTGGAGGATGGCGAATGTGGTCCCATTGTTTAAGAAAGGGAAGAGAGACCTTCCTGGGAATTATAGGCCAGTGAGTCTTACTTCTGTGGTGGGCAAGGTATTGGAGAGAATTATTAGGGATAGGATTTATAGTTATTTAGAGAGAAATGAATTGATTGGGGATAGGCAGCATGGTTTTGTGAAGGGTAGGTCATGCCTTACTAACCTCATTGAGTTTTTTGAGAAAGTGACCAGAGAGGTGGATGGGGGTAAGGCGGTTGATGTAGTATATATGGACTTTAGTAAGGCGTTTGATAAGGTGGCCAATGGAAGACTTCTACAGAAAATGCAGATGTGTGGAATAGAGGTTGATTTAGCTAATTGGATTAGAAATTGGCTGGCAGATAGAAGACAGAGGGTGGTGGTTGATGGGAGATATTCATCGTGGAGTTCGGTGACGAGTGGTGTGCCTCAGGGGTCTGTTTTGGGGCCCCTGCTGTTTGTAATGTTTATAAATGATCTGGATGAGGGTATTGAGGGATGGATCAGTAAATTTGCAGATGATACTAAAGTCGGTGGAGTGGTAGATAGTGAAGAGGGGTGTTATAGTTTACAGAGTGACTTGGACAAGTTGCAGAGCTGGGCCGAGAGGTGGCAAATGGAGTTTAATGTGGAAAAGTGTGAGGTAATGCACTTTGGCAGGAACAATAAATGTGTAGGGTATAGGGCTAATGGTAGGGCTCGTAATAGTGTTGAGGAACAGAAGGATCTTGGTGTATGTGTCAATAGATCCCTGAAAGTAGACAGTCAAGTGGATAAAGTTGTTAAGAAGGCATATGGAGTCTTAGCTTTTATTGGTAGGGGGATTGAATTTAGGAGCCGCAGCATCATGTTGCAACTGTACAAAACTCTAGGGCGGCCGCACTTGGAGTATTGTGTGCAGTTCTGGTCCCCACATTATAAGAAAGATGTGGAGGCATTGGAGAGGGTACAGAGGAGGTTTCCCAGGATGTTGCCTGGTATGGAGGGCAGGTCCTATGAAGAGAGGTTGAAGGATTTGAGGTTGGTTTCGTTAGAAAGGAGGCGGTTAAGAGGGGATCTTATTGAAGCATATAAGATGATTAGAGGTTTAGATAGGGTGGACAGTGATAGCCTTTTTCCTAGGATGGAGAAAGCTAGCACGAGGGGACACAGCTTTAAATTAAGGGGTATGATTTATAGGACGGATATCAGAGGTAGGTTCTTTACTGAAAGAGTGATTAGGGAGTGGAATGCCCTGCCTGCAGCTGTTGTAGATGCGCCAAGTTTGGTGGCGTTTAAGAGGTTAATTGATAAGTATATGGAAGAGAAGGGAATGGTTTAGTTTGGAGGGGCAGTGCTTTTTATTTTGGTCGGCACAACATCGAAGGCCGAAGGGCCTGTTCTGTGCTGTATTGTTCTATGTTCTATGTTCTATGTTCTATAAGTGGTCTTTGTAATGACATAGATATGAGGTTGGAAATACATCTTTGGAGATCAAAAGGGACACCAAGGTTGTGAACCAACTGGCTTAATCTTGGACTGTTGGCTGAGAGAGAAGGGATTAGTAGCTAGGGGATGGGATTTGGAACTGGACCAGAGACAATGGATTCAGTCTACCTGATATTTAATTAGAGTACATGTTTGCTCGTTCAGTATGGCAAGATTATAGAAGATATACAAGATTAATTGAATGGAAAAAGTTAATCTAATCATTGAAACAGAACTGGAAGGTATTGGTTGAAACTAATAAAAGATTAGATTAATTTGAGATTTAAAATTATTCTTAAATTAAAGTGGTTAATGTATGGAATTGATTTCCGAATGAGGTAATGAATGTTAAAAGCCTGGAAACATTCTTGAAACAATTGGGCGGCTTGATGAAAGGATTTTAGAATTTTTCTGAAATGGATCAATTAAGTTTGACCAAGTGGCCCTCTTCATTCTTAATTGTTCTGTGATCTTATGAACCTTGCATGTGAAGATGGTTAGTTGAGGTAGTTACTAGCATCTATTTAGAGAAGTCACCTTCAAAGTATAACTCAATGAAAAAAAATCTCTGAAGATCTTATGCCAGTCACATTTATGTTCAGATTTACCTTTCAGCAAGAACTAAAAATTCAAAACTAAAATATTATTTATATAGGTAAAAAAATGCCTTTAGCTATTGATCATTATTTGCTTTCTCATTTGCCTCACTTAATGGCACATTCTAAAGCAACATCCTAAAGCAGCAATATTTTTTCTGACACCAGTTCAAGAGCAATTACTGAACAAAATTGGACAGCAAGCTACATAAGGAGATTTTAGGACTGATAACTAAAAGCTTGACCAAAGGAATATCTTGAAAGAGGAAAAGGGATTAGCAAAAGTTTAGGCAGGAGATTCTAGAACTCAAAGCTAAGGCAGCTAAATGCTTCACCACCAATGGTGAAATAAAGAAAGTCAGGATCACGAGAGAGCAGAATTGTAGGAACGGAGGAGTCTTGCAGGGCGTAGAGGGGGTTCATTTTTAGAACCAATGTCTTCTATGCTACATTTCTAAGTAAGTTTACAGTTGTCATCTGCTCAATTATTAAAACTTGAAAATCATAATGAGCATGTCGACATATTAATGCTCATGTGTGTAATTGTATAATAAGATTACTCACAGTAATTGTCAGGTTAAAGTCTCCCTTGGTCTATTTCTTATATTAGCTTCCTCCCAAATATCTTGCTTTTGCATACATTAACAATATCTGCACATTTATATATTCTGTTTGTAATTTTATCACTTATAAATATGATGACCAACAGGCCCCAGGAAATAATTCAATGAATCCTTCCCTGGTCAGTTATCCAATTAGAACTGCTACCATAAATCACTGTTTTACATTTTGTCTGATTTAACCAATTTGTTATCCAATATATTATTTACTCTTTTATTCCCAAAAGCTCTCATTTTAGTCACAAATCTCAGGAGGTACCTTATTAGCTGCCTTTTGAAACTCTAGTTACATACTATCTACTACAGTCATGTTATCTGCTCTATTTTTTAAACTATAGATGTCAAGATAACAGACATTATTCCCCAGATCATGCCCCTGACCTATTTTAGCAATTGAACAGTTTTAGATATTTTGTAATATTAAGGTGCTATCCCTGGATTTAATGAGCTGTGAAAAATTCTAGCCACAGCTCTTTCTACATCTACTCTCCAGTCTGCAGGTACACTTGGACACCCTTCATATTGTCCTGTTGGTTTATGAATATTCAGACATTCTTAAATTTCCTAAAGCTGCTAAATTTCTATTTTTTTTCTGTTTTCACCTTGTATTTTCCCTTAAGCTTGTATTGTCCGATTTCTTTCCTAATGTCCTTTTAAATTATTTATATTTTTCCTGTATGTTCCATAAATTATTTTAACAATAGTTTGTGTTCTGAATTTTATATTCAAATCCATGAACAGATAATAGAGTGGATCTCACACCCACCAATTGCAACTCCCACCCCATTGTCTCAGTTAATGGGAATAGGAGGAATAGTTATTAAAATGGATTTATTTCATCTATAGCTGAGGTACCTGCTGGCAATAGAGAGTAAATATATTGGAATCGTACATTATAAATAGAATTCCTATGCTATTTTAACTGACTGAGTTAGTATCTGTTCTGCTGAGTAAAAGCTTACAGGATGAGATTTGGGCCCTTTATTGACTCATTGGAAGCAGTTTAAAAGGGGCATTCTGTTGTATTAAAGAGGACACGGTTGTTATAGTTTGAAGATTTCCAAGAGTTTTTGAGCTTAAAGATTGTTTCTTTTTTTGTTTTATTTGCCTTGGTTGTGCTCTGTGGGTGCTACCACTGTTTTGTTGTTTTGAATGCTCAGATAACTGACTGCGCTTCAAAGTTATTTGCTGGATTTGAATTTCTTTTGCATGCTTTGTGGATGTGATAAAACTCCCTATAATCAGGATCTTATTTCACTGTCCAACTGCTGCCTTTGAGCACTGCTCCAATCAATTAGAGACCTTCCTCTCCAAAACAAAAACTGTGGTACATATGATCTGTCGTTCTTCTCCAGGCTCTGTCAATATCAAAAGACTTCTCAGCTATCTACAAAATCAATTTCACCCTGTGTGCACCATCTTGAAGCCAATTATCCTCTTTATTTTTTTCCATGTACTCAGTTGGAAGCAATCCAGTCATAAGCATCTCTTGCGCTTTTTGCTTCCAGCATATCCAGTAAACATTTAAAATTTTGTTTTTTTTTTGATGCTGTTAGTTTTACTTTGATATGTTTGGTTTTGACAAAAAAAATTGTGAGTTACTGTCATTTTCTGGGCCCTGGGCTTGGATTCATCTCTCGATCCATGCAATTATATATCTTTTGTTGCTGGGAAGAATGCTACATGATCTGAGTCTGGGTCAGCTTGTATCATCTTCTGCCTGCAGCAGTTCAAGGTTCAAACTGCCCACCATTCTGCATAACTTGACAATCGGCTTTTGAGCAACTGGAATTGATATAGGAAATGAAACAGTTCTTGCTGGTTCAGGAGGGAATTCATTTCCAAGGTTGCTGTAAGATAGCTGGTGAACAAAGCTATTGGAGTTGGACTTCAGCAGGGTGAAGGGGGATCCGATGTGAAAACTCTCCATAGATGCTATCTGATCTTCAGTTTATATTCCAACTATCAAATTGTCTTTTTGGAACAACTGCACAGTGATTTACTTTTTTGATTGATCTGAAACTATTAAGTTACACAATGAGCATTCATTACTTTATGGTTGTTTAAGATAATGATTGTATTCTCAAAACGTTTTAAAGGCTGAATTTATTATCTTCAGGACATGGGTTTGGGGATGAAAATGGAGGCTTGATTGGGCATAGGTGTTCGAAGTTTGACTTGGGAAAGGCACAAAAATGGCAAAATATGGGAGACAATACTCTCCATACTTTTCTAAAACTTCACTGGAGGTTTTGGTAGCGAGGTGCAGAAGAGAAGAGATGTGTTGTATCCAGAGACAGTCAAGAGACCTTCCAGAAAAAACTCAAGGATAGCACAGGTATCAGTTCCCTGGACGGCAAGGTCTTACATAAGATCTGCAAATTAAAACTCAATTGAACATTTGGATGGGTAAAAGATAAGAAAGCTAATGGGCAGATGTAGTAAAGTTGCTTAGTGTTTTGATAGAATTGTGTGTCATTTTAGGAAGAATGGGTGAGTCCTGCACCAACTTTGAATGGAGATTTGCACAAAGCTTGGAGTCCATTCTCGCCACAACAGAAATGGTGAACAACTCTATTAGCACACTTGTAGACCCAACTCAGATAAAGCATCAGATATTTCAGCTTCTATTGCAGCACATACAGAAAGCATCTGATATCTGGCTGCTTCAGTGGAAACCCAGACTGCTGTCATCCGAGTTCAGCTTCTTGTCTGCAAGCTTACATTGCTGCCAATCGTGGCTGCAGACACCAGTGTTCAAATAGGCTTACAGAATGTACCAACAGTCCAGCAATCTATCATTTAATCATTGGTGTCTGTAACCAAGTAAATGGCAATGGATCTGTCCCTCTCTCAGGTTGATTATATTCATTTTCCCACCACTGCCACACGCCAGTGTCCTTGTTGTTGCCTGCCAGCTAACCAGCCCTTACTGCCAAGGTCTGCTAGTGAAGGCATGCCAAGATGCTGCAATCCAAAGCTGGGTATTCATGGGTCAGAGCTGTTCAAGGTTGTTCTGAAGGCCAAATGCTATCCCCTTCATTGAAAGATAGCCATGTTGCAACTGTTAGGGTAGAACTGCATAAAGGCAATATGACAGGCAAAGGCTCACAAAAGGCAGACACTAAGGGATTACACAGAGGTGATTAGTTGGCAACAATGCAACATGGTTTGGTTTATGAATTTGTTTCAGAATTTTTATTTTATGTAGGCTTTAATTTTTGCATTGAGAGCACTGAGATTATCAGTGATAGAGGGAAGCTCACTGATGGGACTGTTAGTAAGTGGACTTAAAATTGTATTTATTGCTTTCACATTTGGATGAGCTTATAACAGGCAGTCCAGAAATTGTGGTGATTGCCTCCACCATTTCTCTTCTGCTTTCTCTTCTTCCTCCTGTTCCTTAGTTACTTACTATTTACTTGGTTAATGTTGTTCAGTTAGAAACATTTAGCTGTTTTAACACTGCAAATGAGTCTATTAAACAAAGTAACTGAAAAGAATTGATCCATACACCAGAATGATCAATTTATTGCTAGTTGTGACCCAACTTGAGAGGTTCATCACTCTTACAGACCTTGTAGTTTCTTCAGAAATTTAAATGATTCTTGTCGCTAAGCTCCGAGATATAATTTGTAATTGGCAAAGCATTTCATGAGAGCATTGAGGTGAAACTTAGCAACAATGCCATTCACATTGATATTTGGCCCAAGTAAGAGCCAATGTAGGAGAATTGTTCTTTAGAATTAATTGTGATTTTATTTGATGGCATTTATGACATGATGGATTACAATCAGTTCCTTTTTGTACATCTGATTCTATGCGTATAAAGTATGTATCTAAATTATCCGAGTTCAGCCTTACAGTATTGTTCGAATCAAATTTGCTGAATTCCAATTCATTTATAAGCTTTCCAAAGGAATTTTCATAACCAAGAAGAGCCTGGATTTTTGCCTTCTGTTCAGAAACTGTGGGTTGGGCCATTTCCCCAATGTCATGGTCTCAACTTATAAAAGTTAGCCCAGTTTTTTGGTTGCTGTTTATCGGATGCTGGCTGGAGGTGGGGCTACTGTCTCCAGATACAGGCCCGAGGTGATGAGTGGATAATGATCTGGCAAGGCAAACGATCTGCCTCCATTTTCTGGGCTTTCAGCCCAGTTCAGTTAATAGTTGTTACCCCTTGAGCCCTCACCTCTCTCTTTCCTCCACTTCCCATGAACTCAACCCCATGTACCTTCATAGTTGAAACTGTCAACAGAAGCAGGCTGAACAGATAGTCAGAGATGTGTCTTGCCAAATGCCTCATTGTGAATGCTTTGCTAAGTTCTGAGGATAAATGATGGGGCTTGTTCGCATTCTTGCAAAGGGACTGTTGGCTTTATTTGACTGACAGTTTTATTACCTTGTAATAACTTAATTTTTCTTTGAAGTCTTTTTTAAATGCCTGTATGTTTATTTAGACAAGATTAAATATTTGGGAATTTGTATGATGGGAATTTCATTGAACGTTGTTAGTTTTATGAGAAGCTAAGAGAGGGAATTTTCTTCAAAGGGAATATTGAATTTTTTAATTGAGAACATTTCAAAGATTTGCCAGTGTTATTTTAAGGCTCACTGGTTCTGAACATAGTGGATAATGGAAAAGTGCTTCAAAAGTAAAGCAGATATCAGGACATAAAATCAATGTGAAAATCAAACCATTGCAAATACTTAACTCATCACAAACTATTACGTCATGAGAGTTGGAGCTGACAGAGCTTTTAAACTTAATTGTCTGAAGGTTTCCTGCTCACAACAGACTTCCCACAAATGGCCTTACCAACTGTGTTGCCCACAGATATCAGGAATCCATCTGCCTGAATTCAAATACCAAATTCAGGGAAACCTGAATTTGCAGCAGGCATTTAAGTAATGAACCCGATGTCATTTTATGTGAGTGTTGTGTGGCCCGTCACACTTTCCAAACTGCTGGAAATGATGAATGGGGGGAATTGGAATGAGTAAGTGAGTGAATATTTACAAATGTGACAAAAACTCAGCCCCTGCTGTGCCATTCATTATTACTTGCTTTCATTTGACAGTATCTCCAAGTATTTTTCCTTGAACTGAATTTTGCACCTTTATGAGAGGATAAAATACAAGTATTTCAAGGTGGAGCCTGGTCCAGGCTAATTAAAATTGTTTGCTCAGATCAGTTATGTTTCCTCGATGGTTGTCTAAAATTTCAACACTTACCATTAGGCATTCATTTTTAGTACACTTTCTTTTAGCTACCTATTTTTATTCACCAATGAATAGTTATTCAACTATTTTATTATAACAATGAATGTCATATTTTTCTTAGTTGAACCCTTGCAAGATGTTGTCTTTTTTATTCTTTCTCACATAAAAGTGTAATTTTTGTCCATCCTTAATATTTTTATCAAAGTAGTGATAGCCTTCCTATATTTCCCCTTCATTGCAGTTTTATACACCTGTACATAGTTGAACCACTTCAGAAAATTCCATCATTGTGATCTGGAGTAGATGAGAGTTAATGTGGACCACAAGCTTCCTTTCTGAAAACAATAACCAGTTTGGAATTGAAGAGAAACTGAAGATAGGAATCACTCTGTTATCCTTAAATCATAGCTTTTGCCATTGCCGCTGTGACAGCAGTAGCATTAGTACTTTTTTGTCAGCCATGTTTGGACTTGCTGAAAATGCTTCATTATTTGCACACCTCTGACCCTCAAACTGTGGAGGAAGCTTTCTATCCCCAGGTTATATTCCACCTATCTCGCATATTTGAAAACTAATGTGGGTAAGCTACCTGTTAATGTAACATTTCTTAAAAAAAAATACTGCCTTTGAGGATTGTGATGTCATGTCATTTTTCACATAACTATTTATTCAATGATAATAGGCAGAATTAATTTTTTTCTATGTTTTGTACAAACACAGCACTGTGAACAGGAGATGAATGGTTATAGAATCATAGAATCCCTACAGTACAAAAAGCAGCCATTTGGCCCATTGAATCGACACTGATTTTTTGAAAAAGATTCCCCTCCAGGTCCTTCCCTCCACTCTATCCCTACGTGCATTTACCATGGACAGTCCATCAAACCCATACATTTTTGGAACTAAAGGCAACTTAGCATGGCCAATCCACCTAACCTACTCATCTTTGGGCTGTGGGAGGAAGGTAACCCACCTAGAGGCCGTGCAGACATGGGGAGAAGCACAAACTCCACGCAGTCCCACAAGACTGGGATTGAACCTGAGTCCTTGGCACTAGTGAGACATGAGTGCTTGCCACTGTGCTGCCCTTATATCTGTTAATATTTACCATAACATTTCAAAATACATTGGATCAGCCCAGAAGAAAATCAATAAGCAATTTGTGCAATTAGAATGCTTGAGTGTTCTTTGTTATGTTTCACCTGTGAATATCAGTTTTGGTTATAGAATATGGTTGGAATTTTATTACAAAATGGAAAGTAGTTGTTGATTTTTGCAATGAGAAAGGAGTATTTGCTTGAGGTTAATTTGTGTTTGAGAACATATCTGTAGATTTAGCAGGTTCTCTTTTATTTTTAAAAAAGTTTCCATTCAATTATATGAAATTTAACCAAGTAAATTGAACGCACCAAAATTATTCCTTTTGATTTATCGACAAGTTAGTAAAATGAGAAACAACACCATAAAGTGACACATGGATGATTAGGATAGCATTTGCAAAGAGGACTGATGAATCAGCTTGGTCAAAAGACTAGGATTTATGTGAAAACAGTTTGTCTTTGCAGCCTGTTGCCTGGTTTGCTGAGAACTGCGTGCATTTTGCGATATTTGTTTTGGATTGTCAGCAGATTAGATTCCTTATAGAAGTTTTGTGCTACTTTTTAATTAGAATTGTTTTGGAGAAAAGAAATTTTGTTCAAGTATTTTCAAACTTAGAAAAAAATATTTTAAGGATCTCTGACAGTGAGAACTGGAAAAATGTTTTGACTGCTAAATAAACACAGATAAATTTATATGATTCAAATTAATACCTGTTCTTTCATTCATAATCCTTTATTTGATAATTAAGTTTTTTTGTTAGAATTACAAGTAGGCTTACAGTAACACTGCAATGAAGTTACTGTGAAAATTCCCTAGTCGGCAATTGTTCAAGTACACTGGGGAGAATTTAGCATGGCCAATGCACATAACCAGCATGTCTTTCAGAATGTGGGAGGAAACTGGAGCACCCAAAGGAAACCCGTGCAGACTCGACGTGGATAGTTACCCAAGCTGGGTATCAAACGCAGGTCCATGGGGCTGTGAGGCATCAGTACTAACAATTGTGCCACCATGCTGCCCATAATAATGTTGCATGTCAGAAATTTACAGCCAACTATTATTCTACATCTTATCTATCAACACAGTACATTGGAAATAAGTAGGCTGCAATTTTCCAGCTGGCTTGAATATTAGGCTGGATTTTTCAATAAGAAATGAATCAAGAGCACTTGCTGCTGACCCGAAAGACCTACTGATCTCTGGTATAGATATCCATCTCCTTTCCCAATGGGATTCTGAATTCAGTGCCAAGTCTCCAAACATCCAGTACATCATCAAGCCAACCACATTGAAAGCTCTCACCAACAGCAGACCGAGTTTATGTTTATTTTTAATGGTATTTTGCAGAGTGAGATAAATGATTAGGCTACGCACACGGGATTAAGCTAGAAAATGAAATATCATAATCTTTTAAAAATATGTATTTTAAAATTGGACTTTCTTATCATAATGGAATAATTTGGCAGTTAGTAAAAATAAAATTAGTTTTTAAGGCCAGTGAGGCTGTCTGGCAATAATTATGAATCTAACATACCATCCAAAACCCAGTTCAGGGCTTAACTTCTTCAAGAATTTTTACAGCAAGACGCAACATTAAAAATGCAGGTTTTCATCAGTTCATGGATTTCCAATTGATTTCAGGAGGTACTCAACAGTGAAGAATTATTGACAGGAACCTCTAGTTGACAGGAACCTCATATGCACATTTAATTATGCATAAGAGGACATCAGAAGTGGCTAAATGCAAATTGCAAAAAGCATGTGGATGCTGGAATCTGAAACCAAAAGCAAAAATGCTGGAAAATCTCAGCAGGTCTGGCAGTATCTGTAAGGAGAGAAAAAAGCTGACGTTTCAAGGCTAGATGACCCTTCGTCAAAGCTGTCAGAAGTTGCTATTGTTTCAGAGGAATACTGATTGCAATCACTGATTGCTTTGTTATCATTATTGCCATATGACCAGGGCCATTATGTTGGCGCAGACATTTGTTGGAATTTTATCGGCATGGCCGCCCAAGGCTCATAAGATTGTGCCCGAGGCCAACGGAGAATACCGTTCTGCGAGCCTCACCCACCCCAATTTTGAGGTGAGCATGCTGGTAAAATTAGGGCCCATTTTTTTCAATATATCATTTTAAGCAGAGATTTTTTTTCCTATAGGTTGTGTTGATTATCTCAGCATCTTTTCTGGACGGGATTTTTTTAAAGGAGAAGTTTAAAACTGATACAATAACAGTGAAGCAATTTCTGTAAATTTGTCCCTGATTATACTGTAGCGTTCTTGATAAATGATGCATTCAAACGATTTATTAATAAAATGCACTGCAAAGGTCTGTGCCCACGTACACTAATGATAATGGAGAAGCTCTTTGTGGTGCAGTTCCAACTTTCTTTCCTATCAAACTCATACCTTTACTGCATCGATCACTGTGAACTTCTAGATCCCGCACAGTTTGGTTTCTTTATTATTGTTAACTGAACGCTGTTTACAGGGCTTAAAACCCCAAGACTCCAAATAAATGAGTTTCAGACTGTGTGATTAGAAGGTTTTTAAAAATCTTTTCCTTGGAGGTGGTATCACATGTGGCCCTCTAGTAATTGCAACATTTCATCTTTTAAAAAAAGATGTTAGCAAACAAATATAAATTATTAGATAAAATGTCCACATTTTGGTTCACGTGTTTACAGAGAAGAATCTGGACGTGGACTTAGTTACCTGAAATTGTTTTTTTTTACTCACATATCTTGTTAAAAGCCTATGGGTGGGATTTGCTGACCACGCTCATCCCAAAACCGGAAATTCCCGTCCAAGGTGAATGGACCATCATTCCTGCCCTTTATGATTACCGTGACGGGCAGGATGGAAAAGTTTCCCCCTTTTGGGTGAGGTTTTCTTGTGGAATTGTATTAAGAAGTGTTGCGATTCCAGCAGATGTAGGTAAAACATTCTTCAAGACACAAATGTCAAGATGCACCATTCAATACACTCTTTGCTATTTGTACCTCAGCAATGCTAAGAAGATCATGGGCATAGGATTATGATGGGGCTACTTGATTACTTTAAATTAAAGGGCTGTCTGAGCTGACCAATTAGTTCTGTCATCTGAGTGGAATAGGATAAATTTGATTTTGAACTTTAAGACATGAGTTCAATACGTGCTTCAGCAATTCTGTATTTCTCTTTCATTCCTGAACTGAAGTGGGAATTCTTCCAAATGCCTATTAAATTCCAATGACTTCAGATAAAATGGTACAGATGGGCGAGATCTTTGCCCTGCTTAAATTGAGACAAAATTCTTTCATAGCAGACTTTCCGCTCCATATAAGTCTTGGTGCAATTTATATGCTTTAAACAATCTCACAGCAGGTAATTAATTGTTTTAGCAGAGAGATTTTATCAAAACTGTAATTGTTTAACCACCGGTAGCTCGGTTGCTAATTGCACTGCTCATTGTGGAACTGAGTGATACAAGCAAGGAAGTATGCATGTTTTATTCCTCACCTGTGTTCACTTATTTAAACCTTGATACAGATGGAGTAGGTGCTACAATTGGTCTCAATGGTCCTGGGCTAAGGAAGGGCTAATTTAATAAGGCAGCTACGTATAATTGCTGTTCACTGATTACAACCAGTAAAAGTATTTGAGTGTTTCGAACAGTTTCAGGTTGTTTGGTAAGATTTTCATGCCCATGCGTAAATAGCCTGTCAACATTTACAAATGTTGTATGGACAGGAAAGGGGTTATTTGAACAGAAGTATTTTCTCCTCTCAACAGCCATCCAGAAACAAAAAGGTAGTTTGATTTGCTTTCCCTTTTATAAGCAGTGGTGTATTTCTCAACCCCACAGTTTTGGATGTGAATTTGTCTCTAATAATAACTCAGGGTGGCATGGTGGTACAGTGGTTAACTCTGCTACCTCGCAGCGCCAGGGACCTGGGTTCAATTCTCAGCTTGGGTCACCATCTGTGTGGCGTCTGCATGTTTGTTTTGTGTCTCTGGATACTTCTGTTTTCCCCGGAAGACATGCTGGTTAGGGGAACACTAAGTTCTCCTTCAGTGTACACAAATAGGTGCCGGAGTGTGGTGAGCAGGGGATTTTCACAGTAACTTCATTGCAGTGTTAATGTAAGCATAGTTGTGACATTAATAAACTTTAAATGAATAAACGTTAAAATGAGATGGGATGAACTCCGAGAGTTAGTTTATTTGCGCACACTCAAATCATGAGGTGGGGGGTGGGGAGAGGGGAAGGTTGCAATGTTGTCCCTTGTGCAATCATACAGTAAAAAAAGGATAGAGTAAATGGGAATAGAAAATTTATAGTGCAGAAACCAGAGGGGAAAAAAAATTGTTTCACATAGGTCCAGAATTCAGAATCAAAGTTTTCTCTTCACAGAGGTTGATGAGCTAAAAAACTGTTGCTGTGTAATTCACTTTTCAAGTTCAGTTGATGTTACATGATGAAATTGGCACTTGGGGATGAATGGTCTTGTAGGTGATGGTATCGAGGGAGTAGAGTCAGTTTGTTTGTGTAGAGTCAGTCACTTTTCTACAATGCTGCTAGTTAGATGGTAAAACGGAAGATTGAAATACAGTACAGCAAGGCAATATTACTGGTTACACAAGTTAAACATCCACGTCACATGACAAGGGAAGAGATTTATTGTTGCATTTGATTTTTTTTACCAAACTGACAAGGTTAAGTTTTGGCAAAAGCTTTTAGGAATGTTTTAAGTTGGCTTTTGTAGTTTACAAACCATCAATTAATCACTTCAGTGGAGTACAACATTATTGTATACTGAAGTAGAAAAAATCTGACTGCTGAAGAAATTAATGTATTGTGTGATAAAGCATTATGTCGCAAAGTTAGTAGAAATATTCTTAGCTTTTGTTCTTTCATCCTTAAAATACTAAAGGTTAATAGGAAATAGAAATCCTCTGGATAGATTAAAATGCCAGACCATAATGTTTACAGTCAGTGGTACAGAAGAATATTTACCATCGGTAGTCATAAGAATCTGAGGTTACCTGTTCAAATAGTTTTTTTGCTCTATTTTCCTTTCACTATAGTAAAAGACGAAAATCATGTTTGATTAAACACTATCTTTATGGACAGTGTTTATTTTTTTAACACAACCCGAAGCACTTTTAATTAGTTATGTTTTAAATAGATATTCAATTCCCCAAATCCAGTCCAAAGTGTTTCTTAGCTTCTAAGGATTTACTTGTGCTCTTTTTCTGTCTGATCTTGGAAATTGTACTCTCAGGACTCATTTACAGTGAGGATTTTTCCTGAAGATTCCTTGTCAAGCACAAGCTAGCAAAATCATTTAGCTTCATTTTAACTCTTGATTAATTTTCTCTTTTCAACCCAAATGCGTATTTCCACCCACATGATGAAGTGGCGAACCAGAAATCTTGCTGCTTATAATTGCTGTCTTCCTAGATGCTGGCAGATGAACTTTTGTGTGAATTCTCTGGGATACCTTAGACTCTTCTCCTTTCAAAGTACATCTCCATAGCAACGCAAATCACAGGGCCTTTTATTTCAGCAGAGATGCTGAATAGCTCTCCTTGAGGTATAACTTTCTTTTATCTTGGCTGTAAATAGACATTTTAAAGAACAACTGTTTGCAATCCAACACTCTCAATATTTTTGGCAGTTTGGATTCTATCAATCTGTCTATTGTTAATGCACAGATTCCAAGTGTAAACACCTTCTTCCCAGTGAAAGAATCTGGGCCCCCTTTAATCCCTATTGAAACAACCACACTGGTTTGCTGCTAGGCAGACTTCAGAACAGGTTACATGGCCCCTTTCATTTTACCTTGAATTAAAGACAGTTCCAAAACATAAAAATCTGATAAACCTCATTTGTAACAAAATATCAATGAAGTTAAACTTCACACAACACATGTCAGAACACAAGACATACACGTCTTGATCTCTTCTGCATTATAGTCTTTGAGCAGATTTTCATGTCATTTAAAAAAATGCATCAAAAATAAATCATAGAAATAGTGGGCTTTCTGATTTTTCTTGAAGGTGTTTGAAAATATATTTAGTTTCCAATATGATTTCACTGAGGCACTCAACTGATTAACCTTCTTAGATGCAAATGACAGAGTTTTCAATGGCTGCTATTGTTTTCATGAATATTTTACTGCAAAAATATATCCCCTTAGAAATTGAGTGTCCACTTGGAAAATGTCTACAGATACAATAACATTATTGAAAGATGCAAGGCAGGTTAATCAGAACATTAAAAAAGTCAAACAAGCCACTGGGATTCATTTCTGGAAGGATATTATGATTAAGGTACAAGGGAAAAGAGTGGTAGGTGGATGCCAAATTAATGACTTTAGAATTACATAGTTACATAGCATTTACAGAGACAGTCATTCAACCATTATGCTTTTGTTCATGCTCCATGTGAATATTTTCCCCTGCTCCTTCTTCTAACTTCATTAGCATGTGCTTCTGTCCCTTTCTGCCTCGTCTTTATCTCACTCGCCATTTAAATGCATCTTTGCTTGTTGCCTCAACTATTATTAGAATGGTGAGTTCACATTCTAATCATTATCTGAGTGAAGGTCTTTCTCCTGAATTCCATGCTGTGTTTATTAGGAATGATTTTTTACTTATGGGGTCTAATTTTATTCTTAACTGTAAGTGGGAATATCATCTTTGCATATATCCTTTTAAATCCTTGTATAATGCTAAGGACTTGATCAGATCACTCTCTTCAGTCTTCTCATTTTAGGAGAAAAGAGATCCAGCTTGTTCAGCCTGAATCTATCATTCTATTAAATCACTCCAGAAATGTCTCAAATGCTTTTCATAAGATCGTGACCGCAACTGTTTACAAATGCGGGGGCTTAACTTCCTTGGAGTGGCAATCAGTGTTGGATGGCTACTCCATGCCCACTTACTTGCATGATTTTTTTTTCCCAGCCTGTCTTGCCCAATTTTCTAACTCAGGTAGCTGTCTCTAGAGGTCAGTGTTTGGTTTGATTTATTATTGTCACATGTATTAACATACAGTGAAAAGTTACATCCAGCAGAGTGAGACTGAAGGAGAGTATGTCCTTTATTTTAACGACACTAGCTGCAGTAAATCAGGTACATTGAATTGTCCACTGAAATTGACAGATTAGGGAGAAGGTAAGCGCCCAATATGAGTGGATAAGACTGCAGAGGTGGAAGGGACTGAAGGTCACGAAACATTGGTGAGAGGCAGGGGTAGCTCATTAGGTCATTGGGGCCAGGATAAGCGCAAGCCCTTTGGGAGAGAGAGGAGGTGGAGCTGCTTGGGTTGGGTCAGGGAGAATACCATGGAGAGTTGGTTGGTGAAGTGGGGAGGAGTCCCATGAGAAGGGATAGGTCATTCCTCTGAGTTGTCTGGGGGAGTTCCAAGAGAATGGGATAGTTGGGGCTGAAGGATGAGTCCTATGCTTTGTATTTGATGGTGGATATGTCTGTACCCTAGTGGTGCCAGGGTGGTGGGGCTTTGGTCAGTCTCGGTCTTTATGGTAGTTACCCAGAACACAAAAGTGGTTTTAATTTTAACCTTTCCTAGGTAACTATTTGTGCCACACAGCTGGAATCATCCATAGCCTGTGATTTAAATTGTGTTTTTATATGGTTCCTGCTTCACAGCAATTGCTCAGAAAAAGTTTGAACTTTTGCTCAATTGCCACCCTATCTTTTGAACCTCTGAGAGGGAATCCCCGGTGAATCTTTGGAGCACCCCTCCAAATCTGATGTTGGGGAGCTCAGACATTACAGGTGGTCCAACCAAAGCTCTGTGCATTCGGTGCAAGTTTTGCTTTTGAATTCTTTCCTTCAAAAATTAAATCCCAGTGGTTTTGTTTAGTTTTGTTTTTAATGACCTTATTAAGCTACCTTACTATTTTCAATAACTTCATTTTTGTAACTGTATGACTTAATCTTCCAAACAGAAACTCAATTTCTGAGGATATATTTGTACAGTAAAATATTCAACAAAACAAGAGGAGCATTTCAGAGCTTTGTCATTTGCATCCTTTACATGTTTGTTGACTTAATTTAATTTTGTTTCCCATGCTTAAGTGTTTGTGCTTGAACTCAGCAAAGAATTTAAACATTTTAAACCTATAGCAGTAAGACAAGTTGTATGAGTAAAACCAATGTGCATGACAACTCCATCGGGTTTAACCATTAAATAATGTTGGAGGAGGTCTGGATCTTTTGCCCTATCATCACAGGTTCAAACAGCAGTAAAGTTGAAACATAAACATGTTGAATCAGTGACAGTGATTAACCAGTGAGGGAGAGGGCCAATTAAAGCTGTGCAGATGGGGAAGATACCAATTCCATTCTTGCCCCAGTCTGGCCACCTGCAATTTGAAACTGCAGGCATTAAATCCACTCATAGTGTCAGTATGACTTTAAATTAAGGTCTGAGTAAAGGATCCATGATGACCCTTCCAGCAGGTAGACCATATTGGGAACAGCAACCACAGCTGGAAAATTGAGAGGATTTAAATTGTACTTATTTATTTTTCTGCTTCCTTGTAACCCAGCCAGAGGAGTAATGGTCACTTTCCTGGTGGGTTTTTCTCCTCTTCTAATCACTATTGCCTTTCTTGAGATTTATTTGATTGCTGGAGACTACCTAAGGAATCTTGTGCACTTCTAAGAAGTAATTCCAGATTAGGATTGTTTCCAGGCTCTGACCCCGAACCGGCATGTCCATCTAGGAGATCGATATGGAGATGGCCAATTCAGGCAGAGGGTCTGCCATCCAATTAAAGATGGCAGGCAGGACTTTGAAAGGGCAGCACGAGCATTGCAAGGGGTAGGTGCTTCCAATCTCAGCATGGAAACACGTGCATCTCCATCTTGAGGTAAAATAAATGGTGGATACAACTGCCAGGTCATCTCTGTAAAGGGGAAACTCCTATTCAGGCTGACCAGCAGCAGCAGCTGGAACCCACTGATTCATGGAGAAGGGGTTTGTTTAGGAGCCATCACAGAACCTCAGGCACCTGGTGGGCTTAATCCTCAGCTGGGACCCATTTGGAATTGGGATAATCCCACTGGTAGCTTTGGTCAACCCTCAAATGGACAATTCATTCTGCAGATTGGCCATCCACTGCCTCTAGTTAGGTAGCCTCTGGAACTTTTGAGCTTCCACCTGGCAGGAACGCATTGATGCACTGACCCATATTGTGAAATTCCTGGTGGTACTATTTTCAAGCTCTTTCCTGCAGAACAAAAAAGTTCATTCCATTTCATCAGATCCCAGCAGAAGCCTCTCTTCATCTGAATCCCTGCCCCTACAACTTGGCAAGGCAGTAATACCTCTCAGGAGGCTGTTGCCAAAATGGAACTGAGGCCCAGGAGTTAAAATCTCAGTAGGCCTTGACATTCAATGCTGACAAAGCCTAGACTTAAAATTCAGAACAGAGTCGATCACGTTTCCCTTCCTCTCATTTGACCTTATTGTCATTTTTCAAAAGCAAAACCTGTGATTGTTTGCAAGAGCTTTTAATTATTTAAATGTATGATTTAGATAATAGAGAGAATAACCACAACTTCAGGATTGCCGATGTGTTATCAATTACATTACTAAAGTAAGTTAATGTTAATTACATTGTTAAGGAAATCAGATGATGGGTCTTTAAACACACGTCAATACAGGATAGTTGGGACAAAGGAGCCACAACTCTCCCATTGTGACCCGCAGATTTTTTGGCAGTGGGAGTGTCGTGTCTGTAGCTTTTGACAGGGATTTGCGCATGTGTGGGGAATGCATGCACATTTCCCAGAGCCAGTGAACAGTCACCAGTCAGACCACACTGGAAACTGGCAGGAAGGCAGGTAAGTCATTTAAGTTGTTCCTGTATGTATTTTAAATATGCATATAAGTTAATTATCGGGACCTTGAATCTGCCACCTTGCCAGGAGTACTTCATTCTGGTGGGGTTCAGACTAGTTCTTCACTTTCAGGGAACTACCAGGAGACACTGCCAGAATGAAAGGGAGGGGAGAAATCAGGTCCCTTAGGGGGTCGGGCAATTGGGAGATTGGTGCCTCTTGGGCATGGGCACCCTGACACTGCCCCCTGGCATTGCCTGAAGGGCAACATAGCTATGCCCATCAGACAGTGCCAAGGTGGTGGGCTTATTGAGGGCAGGACCTAGGGGGTAATCACTAGAGGTGCGGGGGGGGCGGTCGGTGGTCCTGCTGTCACTCTGGACAGGGATTAGTCTGGGATGGATGGAGGGCAGCGATTGGGATGGGTTGGAGGTGGGGAGAGTGGGGCCTGTCAGGGTGAGGGGGATGGAGGGATCGCCATTGCTAGGCTATGGGTGGAATGGGCTGGACATTGGGGCACTCCAGGGCATGGGGGTCAAGGCTCACCTGGGAATTGCTGAGGGGGCCACAATCCAGCTGTGGGGATCCAAGGGGCAATACTGTATGGGTCCCAGGCTGACCAGCGTTTGAGCTGGCCAGCAAACAGGAAGTTGACAGTTTGGGGGTACTGCACATGCACAGAGCTCCAGAATTGTCAAACTCTTGCGTGAATAGGCCTCGCAGTCCAGACACCAATATTCTGAAACTTAGTGGAATTCTGAGTTTAAGGGCAATTTCATAACTCTCTTCTCAATCCTTTTCACTTTCTTCTGCATAATTAAATTGTCAAATAAAGCATTACTGGACAAGATTATTCAGTTACAAGGTACAATTTAGAATTTGTTTCCACATTTTATAGCGAATGTTCTTTGACATTTATGTAAAGAAATTGTAAGCTAAATGCATCATATTTTGTCCTGTAATTACCCAAAATAGCAAGCCACTCTGAATAAGATCTTCCTGTACATGTAGGTAAAAGTCTGTTTGTTTGAAATTGTGGATTAAGTATTGAATTATATTGATGAAAAGAATGTCTGCTTGTTCCAACTCACTGCGACTGATTCTCATAAGTACTACAAGGCCAGCATGTTTACAAATGACACGAGTTGATAAATGTTTCTCCTTGAAATAATCTTTTCAACCCTGATATCTGTTTACTTGCTACGAAGCTGGCACATTGGGAAATGTTTGGATTTAGTTGAGACAGCAATGGGCATAAATCCAAGTGCTCCATTAGTAAGATATTAAAAAACAAATGCAAAGCTCTGATCGGGACAAAACAACTCAATCAAATAACATGAATGCTGTTTTCTTACTGACAGATCAGCTACATGGTAGAATTTTAAGAATTATATTCCTATTCATATTTGCTATATTTATTTTCAAAAGCATTGTTTTAACTCTGCGTTTGCTGCTCCACCATATTATTATGCCTTATGAAGAAATCAAACTTCGATCTGACGACTTGTATACTTGGCAATTGCAATACCACAAAAATCAAATTATTATTTTAATTAGCATCTAATGGCAAAAAAACTGCAAATACATTTAAATCTACTTGTATTGAAATATTTTTATTGCTTTTCTTCACCTTTTTAGTGTATAAAATTGTGCCTTCAAGTCTGATTCTAACGTTTACTGCTTTATTATGCATGTTGTGGGAATATTAATAACTCAGATCATTATAACAGTTCTAAGTTAAGAGTGCCCAATGCCATTGGTAACTCTGTCACTTTTGAACCAGAATGTTGTAGGATCAAATCTTAATACAAGACTTGAACACCATAATCTGAATTATCATTTTAGTTGAGTAGAGGTATGTTTAGTTATTAGAAGTGTTCTATCTTCAGCTGAGACATTTAAGGCTCTGACTTTCTTTTCAAGTGAATATGAAATATTTTACGGTACTATCTGAAGAAGAATAAGGAAATTTCCTGCCACAGCTATCATCACCAAAAGCAGATTCACTTTTTGAGTATTTTATTATTGGTGTGTCAGGAATTTGGTTTTGCAAAAATTATATTATAATCACAAAAGGTCTGATAACTTCTGAAGAATTTCAAAGTTCCAGTTAATATCTCAAAGAAAGACTCATCAAGATTTGCTTACTGAAACAAATGACTGGAAATCAAACATAATCTTTGTGGCTACACATACTTTAAACTACAGAATGGAATACCACCTCCTTATTCCTACCTGAAACTGAACCTTAGCTCCCGAGAGTTTATTTCTGGTTTCTTTTTGCTTAGATTGGTAACTTGCAATCTTAGAAATGTCTTTCACAGAGAAGTTTTATTTTCCTGGATCCTCTCCCTCTGGCCCAAGCTAAGCATCTCTTCCAGCCTCATTTTAACTTGCCACAAATTGGTGAGTTAAAATGAGGCTGGAGTATGAGTTTTTGATTGTATTCCTGCACAGTGAATCACAGAGACATTTTTGACCTCTCACTGCTCCCCTCTCCCAGATTCCAGGCAGATTCAAACACTGTGATATGCAGTGATTTACTAAGAAAGCCTGTAACCTGATGTTTCCAATGGCTTCCTTGGCATCCTTCCACATGGCAACTTGAATCACTTGGATCTTGTATTAGGTAGGAATGTTAATTAGCTATCCTTGAGCACCAAATCACTTTAATCTTGAAAATAAATCGACCGTACAAAGCACAACTGTTTACAACCTGAAGTTTTCAACACTTTTCTGGGACTTTGGAGACTTGCATATCTATCCATTGTTAGCATACAGGCTGCTGCCATTGTCTCCAAGTGTAAACACCATGCACCTTCCTCCCATTAAAACAGTCTAAGTTTTCCTTGAAGGTCTAACAATCAAATCAGCCTATCTTATTTATGAGCAGAAGGCAGAATAGGTCTCACGATGCCCTTTATTTAAACCCTAGACATCAAGACGCAGTCCCAAGCCATAACTCCACAAATCTTTTAACTGGAACCCATATTGCTAGCCACTCCATTGAAACAAAAGCCAGAACAATCCTCAACGATCACCTGGATTTGAGTAGAAGTCAAATTTTGACTTTTAATTTAATTGTGGGCTGACTTCAGGTAATTGATAAAAGGACATTTTAAACTAATCTTTTGTTACTGGATTCAGCAAAGCCCAAAGTCGGTGAAGATGTTTGCAAAGGTTTACCATATATTGAGATCCATCTGAAGAAAGGAGGAACAGTTGAGGCCTAGTCATCAATCTTCTATATGATTAAGAACACTATATGAGGCACACTTTATCAGCACTTAAGCTGAGTCTTCATATTCTATGATCCTAAGGCTGGAATTTTATCATCCCGCCCCCACAGGGATTGGAGCAGGCGGACCATGGAAAGATCCGTTGATCTTGGGTGGGATTTTATGGTTTCAGGACAAACAAGGCCTTAAAATCCCTCTCACTGGCTATGTTTTCTAGTTCTATGAAGCAAGGGTTGACATCACTATATATGGTACAAATATATTGAATTCCTGTGGTGAAGCTTCACACACCAGTTCACCCATTTGTGGCATTCAATGCTATAATGCAATGGTGTAAACAACTATTAAACTGTAAATTATACAGTTACTTTCTTTATGGTGTTGTTAGGAGCAATTATTTTAACCTAGTAATCCTGATAGCTCAGTGAAATAGGTTCAGGACATCCAGCATTCCCACCAGGAATCAAATTAATGAAAGCTCTCTCCTGGTTACATTTCCATTAGTAATGGTATATCATGATGTATTTAAGAGAAGGACTCAAGTGGCTCCTCTTGGTAGCACAGTGGTTAGCATTGCTGTCTCACACGGTCCCAGGTTCAATTCCCCGGCTTGAGTCGCTGTCTGTGTGGTGTTTGCATATTCTCCTCATGTCTGTGTGGGTTTCCTCTGGATTCTTCGGTTTCCTCCCACATTCTGAAAGACGTACTAGTTCAGTGTATTGACCAGAACAGGTGACAGTGTGTGACAACTTGGGGAATTCCACAGTAATTTCATTGCAGTGTTAATGTAAGCCTTACTTGTGACTAATAAATAAACTTCAATTCTTTTCTCTCTCCTTGTTTGAATGCAACAGTTTTTGTAGATAGGTATTTGTCAATGTCCATGAAAGACACAATCGTTGTGCTTTGAAAAAGAGGATAACTTTTACTGTATTTAACCCACCCTAAGTAAAATAATAAAAAAAAATGCTTGGGCTCCAAGTTCACACATACAAACAAATGGTTTACAGAGCTGGGAGGACAGATTAAGTCCTTTAGAGTCCAGTAAAATTAAAGGGTTATACGGCTTTGTGAATGCTGGTGACTCAGCAGGCTTCAGCTCGAGCTCAGTTGTCCAGCTGTTTTTAACTCTGTGGTCCTGTCACTTTCAATGTTGAGGCAGCTTAAAGCTGTAGGCGGACAATCTGTATGTTCCTCTGAAGACTGCAGTACTGGGTTGAGTTATTATTCGGAATCTCTGCAGCTCCTAGATAGTCAAAATTAGCAGATTGTGTTTAAAGCTTGCAAGCTGGGTGGAAAGAGAGATAGAAGGAAGGAACCCAATCAGCGGCCAAAAATTTGTGCCCATGTCTGCTGCAAGCATAAATGGCAATGCAGGTGCAAAGTCTTACAAAACTTAGAAAACAAGAACTCACTGGAAAGATCTTGTTTTCTAATTTTCCCCATCTTTCACCAGTGGATAAGGAAAGGCAGGAACTTCATTTGCATGGATTTTTGCATATTTTAATATAATTAGTGATTAATAATTTAATATAATTACTGAGCTTCCCCATCATATCATTGTCCACATTAGGAAATCCCTTCTTGCAGTCCCGTCCTTTAAAAAGGGCATCCTGATCTAGGGATTCAGCTATTTCAAACCCACTCCACCAGTGTGATGGCATGAGCCACACCTCTGATAAATTTTCTTTCAAAGTGTTTAAAAATATGGCGGGAAAAGCCAGCAGTGCAGTTGACAAGCCACACGCCACTTTTCTCTGCAGTAAAATAAAAGGGGATACTGGAATCTGAAACAAAAACAGAAAATGTTGGAAAATCTCAGCAGATTTGACAGAGAGAGAATAGAGTCAACATTGAGTCAGGGTCATCCTGACTCTAAACGTCAACACTATTTTTCACGTCTGAGCCAATACTTTAAAAAACAATGTAAATTACTGCCCAGGGTCTTTTTCCTTCAGTGTTTCAGTTCCCTATGATCAATTCTGCAGAGTTAACAGATACATAAAAGACATAAGTGATTTGCTTGTCACGTGACCTTCTTTCCCCAAAAGAAGTGATCAAATTTGGTTGTGCCGATTGTGGTCTAGTTGTCTGAATCATGGCTGGTAATTGCTCCTTCAGGCTCAGTTCCGTTGTCCAAGTTATTATGCTGAATGGTTTGTCTCCACTCAGTTGAGTACCAGGATGGTTGTTTGGATGTTTTGTTAATGGGAAAGATGATGGCTTCCATTCACCCCTTCAAGAGAGTTGTTTCTAGTGTGACTGGTTTAATGTATGTCATTGATCAACTTGGCCAAAGTATGACTTGTAGTGGACTTTTGGGGTGAACATTTAAATTTTTGAAGAACGTTTTGAAGTTGTTTGGACATTTCTTTCATTGTTTTCTTTTCTGTTGGTGTTAGATTTTCATTGCTCTGACTTTTGCCAACTCTACTAATTCTTATCTTCCTTTTTGTTGCCTCATCTCCTTTTCTTGGTTATTGGCACATTTGGAAGAGTAAGAATTAAGGAGGACTGCCAGGAAAGTCAGTCTGCTTGAGTGATGCTTTGTGTCCTCTGGGCAGCATTGACACATCCGTATCTGCAGGGAGACATGGAACAGCCTCAATTTGGCAGTTGTAATACTGGTAGGGACTCCTGTTCCCAAAGGAAGCTGTGCCAGCAGACCCAGACTTACTGCACTACAGTATTTAGATGCCGAGCTAAGTCCTTCAGAAGCAGCCAATCATAGTATATCACACTTGTCATTGTCATATTTGAATCTGGATAACTGTTCCATTGCTTAAGCTGTACATGGTTTGCTATTATCAGTTGTGAAATAGCAATTCATTTTCAACTGCCCAATTATAATTTCGATTCATAATTTAGATTGCTGGGGAAAAGAAGATGGAGAACAAACTGAGCAACTGAAGGTAATTACGAGACTGAGTACTCGTTGGAGAAATTCACAGTAGGTGAGAGAAATTTCAAATAATCAGGGCTCTAATTCATGAACAAAATACTCGCAGTAAATGAAGCGATCTCACATCAGGTTCACAGTCTAACAGAGGAACTGTCTATGAAAACGATATGAACACAGTAAGAAATTTAAATAAGTATTAGATTTGAACAAGTACTTCGGATTTTAAACAAGTGCTTGAAAATGTATTAGCCATGTTTTTAAAATAATTGTGCACTTATCCAAAGGCGGGCTGCTGCAAAGAATGATGGGATAAAACCATGGCAGACAGAACCACATTCTTTGAAACAATGAAACTATAGAATGTGCTTAGTGTTATCAACAAAACTTACAAACTGTTTTGTGAATAGGATTATTCAAGTATCCTGGTAAGACAGGTCTTCTCAGATGTGAGAATATACAGCTCGTTCGGCCATTGATGTAAGCAAGATTATTAGTGGGAACAATAACTTTTACCTTTGTAGCTAAGTATCAGTGGTTGCTGTGCAATAGAGGAAAAAGCATTAGCAATAGGGGGAGGAAGTATCTGGATTCTACGGATCAATAAAATCCCATGATGTCAGAGGGTAGAATGCAATTGACTGTGATATATGACAATTGTTAACCGTGATTGATTTGTATTAATAATTATTTGCTCATAATTATTAGAGTGGCAGGAGAAACAAATTTGAGAAATGTATATTTGTTTTAACGGATGTATTGTAACCTCAGAGTGGTATTGGAATATTCAAGGCTTTCTCCTTTAGGAGGGCATTGGACTGTCCAATGCTGACTCTCCCATCGATGTTCAAAAAAGATACATCTTTAATTGGAACACTGGTCTTATAAGCCTTTGTTTGGCTGAAGTGATACCTAGTCTCCAGAGAATCCCATAATGAAAATAAACCTTAAGCAAGCCTGAAATGTTCTTAGGCATTTTTGCAAGCAAAAAAAAAATAATTATGTAACAATCATTTTTAAGTGACTGTCACCTGTATCATTGTGGAGTTCATGGAGTAATTTTATTTCACCCTTTGTTCTTTAACAGTTTTATTGTTATCCTGAAGGACTTTAGTGACCATTACACTCTAGGATGTGCATCCCTGATTCTTTGAAACTGACAGATTAACAAATTTTAACAGCAAGAATGATGAACAAGCTCAGAAACTGATTTTTAGGAAATTACCCAACAGCACTTTACCTTTATATGCCAACTTTAATCCTGAAGAATGGCTCAAGTCACTTTGGCAGAGGTATATTCCTAAAACAAAGCACAATATGATTTAGATTTCGGTATAGTTTTAGAATCATAGAATCCTACTGTGCAGAAGGAGCATGTTCGGACCATCGAGTTTGTACCAACAACAATCCCACCCAGGCTGTATCTCCAGACCACATGCATTTACCTGAGCTAGTATCCCTGACACTAAGGGACAATTTAGCATAGCCAATCTACCTAACTCGCATATCTTTGGACTGTTGGAGGAAACTAGAACAGCAGGAAGAAACCCATGAAGACACGGAGAGAATGTGCAAACTCCACACAGTGAACCAAGTCGGGAATCGAACCTGGGTGTCTGGCAGTGTAAGGCAGCAGTGCTAACAGCTGTGCTGTCCCAAATGAAAAAATGAGTCAAATGGTCAGTTGTGGAAGTATTTAACTTGAATCTGAATGTAACTTTAAATGCACATGTTAAGACAGAAGTAAAAAAATAGGCATTTTCTGTTCTGCACATGTAAATTTAGAAAAAAGATCACTAGTTTGAAAATCTCTGAAGCTGCTTTGTGGATTTAGTGCAATTATAAACTATAGTGCTAAAGTTCACAGTCTAGATGTGGATCTAATTACATAATAAACTGATAATCTTTCATTGTTCCTTAAAAGTAAGTGGCAGGTGATGAAAATGTCCTCTCTGCAGTCACATAAGCAACTGAAATGAATAGTGAGTGGATGTTCGAAAATGCTGTGCTGGTTTACGTAGATGCATCTCCCATTTATGTATCTTGTCAAGAATGTGTTAAAGTTATTTTGCTAAGTTTAATGACATACATTATGCAATATAATTGCTCCCTCATGATAGAATTCAAATCAATTAACATTAAATTCATATAATCTTATTATCGAAAATGCAAATTTACTCAGGAAATCATGTTGTTGTAACATAATGCCATATCTTCATATTGTACTCTCATTTAATACCCATGTATTTAAGCAGAGTGTGAGAAATAGTATCACAAGGGCAGCTATAAATACCTAATTATTGTATGCTTAATTTACATGAGCCCTAAATGCAACAAATTAAATGTGAAACTCATAGCCCTGCAATGGGTATCTGTGAGTAGCAGCAATACTATGCACCAGTATGAGCTGAAACCTCAAGAGCTGCCACATCCCTCATTCCCTGATCACCATTGAGTCAGAAGACTAACCTTGGTTCAAAGCAGAGTCTGGAAACATGTTTAAGGAACAGTGCACACCATACTTTAGATTGAGATATGAAGCCAATAAAGCTACCTGCCACTGAGCTAAAACCTCGCACAAAATTTTTTATGAAATATATATATCAACATGGCTATTTCCTAAAATTTTCGCTGAAGCTATAGAATCATAGAAACTCTATGTGCAGAAGAAATCCATTCGTCCCACTGAGCTTGCACAATCCCACCCAGACCTATCCCCGTAACCCCATGTATTTATCTTGCTAATCCTCCTGATACTAAGGGACAATTTAACATGGCCAGTTAACCTAACCCACACATCTTGAGAGGAAACCTATTTGTGCCTGGACCATTGTGGAAGTGAATTATCCAGCATCAGTCTTTAACATGTCAACTTCTGTGAAAGAATGCAGCATCCAACTTTGAAGGTGGGCCTTTTGGACTCCCCAGTGCATATTTTCCAGCAGGAGGCGTGGCCTGCCATTGGCCAGCGGCGGGATCTTGCAGTCTCGTTGATGCCTATGGCATTTTGCACGACCCGTCCTTCTCACTGCCAGGAAACCCACCATGGTGATGGGGGAGGTATTACTTGAAAGATCCCACTGGTGGGAAGGGCCTTCAAATTTCATCCTGATTCTAGCCTCTTTATTCTGTGGTCTTTGCCCTGTAAATCTTTATTTCTTTATTCCCTTCCTTTTATTGTATGAGTAAAAAAGGACATATTATGTTCCTCCTCCTGTGTTTTGAGGGCGTGCAAATAAACTGCTCCTCTGAATTTACCTATTTGCTGAGGGGCTACTAATAAAAGTTGGATCACATGAAAACTGAAATTTTTGGAAGTATGCCACTGCCAAAAAGGGAAATAAAAAAATCAAAACATCTTTCTGTTTACAGAGAAGAGGAGAAATTGGTGTTTAAATTAAACCCCCTCCTGCCTGTAACATACAATACAAGGCTATCTGCATATTAAAAAACCAAACGCAGTAAGCTGCAGACAAAGCTCAGTATTCTTAGATGTAAAGAATTACATCCAGCTGAGAATAATCATGCGTAATCAGGCAATTAACAGGTAGGAGAGGTTCCACAAATACCCCAATTCTTAAGTGACAGCAAGAAGCGATGTTGAACTGTTCCCAAGCAGCCCATTGCCCAAATTGTCAGGGGGATAATCCAACATGAATTCTCCATAATCATGCCAAATGAGTGTTATGTAACAATAAGAAGCAATTTAATGCATCAGTTGCATAATAGGCTATGGACAGTTACAACATTACAGTTGCAGTGCATTTTGTGCACCAAAACTAATCACTCCCCAAATATAACAGTGACATCTACTTAACAATATGAAAGATTGCCCCAGATATGATGTATCCCGAAATACAAATTAGGCTGTAGTGATGTAGAGATGTCGGCATTGGACTGGGGTAAACACAGTAAAAAGTCAGACAAAGAGGACAGCCTCGAAAGCTTGTGAGTTTACTATCAAATAAATCGGTTGGACTTAAACCTAGTGTTATCAGACTTTTTACTGTACAAATCACGGTAGTTGCTTCTCTATCATCATCCCCACAATTATGAGCAAAATAATGAAGGAAGTCATCAATGATACCATCAAGCAAAATCTACTCACTAATATATTCAGCGATATTCACTTGGGTTTTTGTCAGAACCTTTTGTCTCCAGTGCTCATCACAGCTTTAATCAAAACCTTGGTGTGGGAAATGAAGGCTAGAGGAGAGGTGAGAGTAGCTGCCTTGACAGGAAGAGAGGATTTAAGTAGACATTAAAACAATTCATGTCAGCCAAGCACAACAGGATCTGGCTAAGATCCAAACTTAGGTCAGCAAGTGACTGGTTATGTCACTGAAGTGGCAAGTAATGATCGTCCTGAATGTGAGAAAGCCTAGCACCCTCAACTTTGACTGGCACTGGCACTCTTATGGTTAAAATCACCATCCTTAATACACCAGAGATCATTAACGAGAAGACAAAGCGAATCAGCCATATTAACATCAAGATTACCAAAGAAAGGTAGAGGCTGGATAATATTCGATGAAAAGCATAGTGATTAGCAATGCTGCTTCACAGCTCCAGGGACCTCGATTTGATGCCTGGCTTGGGTCACTGTCTGTGTGGAGTTTGCATATTCTTCCTATGTCTGCGTGCATTTTCTCCGGGTTCTCAATTTCCTCCCACAGTCCGGAGATGTGCGGGTAAGGTGCATTGGCCATGCTAAATGACCCCTTAGTGTCCATGGGATGCATTGGGTAGAGGGATTAGGAGGAATAGGCCTGGTGGGATTGTTGTGGGTACAGACCTGCTGGGCTGAATGACCTTCTTCTGCACTGTAGGATTTCTATGATTTCCTGAGCTTCAAAGTCCCATCACTATTTCTGAGACTCAAGTCACCAGTGAGATAGAATATTTGCCACTCGATTTGACAGGCACAGCTACACCAATACTCAAGAAACTTATCATTCAGAACAGGGCATTTGCTTGAATAGGCCTTGACCATTGTGCTTAATATCCACCATTAGTGCATTAGTAATAATAGGAGACACTGCAGCAAATTGGCAAGTTTACTGCAAAAAAGCATTCCTTGCTTAAATCTGCTATCACCAAGAGCAGCAATGTTTGAGAAAAGCATTACCTTCACTATCAATCCAATTCATATCCCATTCTGACTTGAACATACTGTTCCTTCAGCATCACTGAGTTAGAGTCCAGGAATTCTCTATCCCACTATTGTGAAGATGTGGGAACGTCTTCACAATAAAGAGCTACGGCAAATCAAGAAGAACATCCACCATTACCACTATATTCTCAGGACAATACATATTGCCTAACCAGCATCATCCATGTCCCAAGAATTAATACTAGTCTACATGCATTCTAATTAATTTATCAGCTTGTATTCAGTTGGGAACGATGATGATTGTGTATTTTCTTTCTCTAACAATTAAGTGACTCAAATAACATTGAAGCAAACATTAGGGAGGTCATTGAAGATTCTGGAGATGGAAAAGCAGTTTAATTTGGTCAGTAACCAAATGCACAGTCCTGCTTTGAGGGATTCATGCCCATATTCTTATACTTCAGTTTATAACTAATATGAAAAGGTTTGTACAATTAAGCTATAAGAAACAAGGAAAATGTTAATATGGCATTAAAATACAATCAACGTTATTACTGAAGAGTGAAACTGACAAAGATAAATATTTTCTAAAAAATGGAGAAAAGGAAGTCACGCTTGTAATAGCCTAATGACCAAACAAAAAATGATATGTACTTTTTAGAAAGTGTTACTTCCATAGCTTCATTTTTTTTTGCATCTCTTCGTGATGCACAATTTATTTTTATTGACTATTTTTTCATTTTAAGATATCCAAATCTAAAAGCATGTAAATTTGCTAAATGCGCATTTTAAGTCCCTGAACACTTTGGGAACTTTGATTGCATTGTCAGCTGGATATTCTAACTAATTAATAATGAATAACTTTTAATACAGAACTGGGGAATATAGAACAGACAGATCAATATGACGGATGAGTCTGCAAATTGAGTCATTCAATTGGACTGCTATCTCATGTCCCCAGTGCATGGCAGTTAGAGTTCATTATTGCTGTTTGATCACAGTCGCATATGTTTTCTGGGGTCTTGCTAGTTTCCAGAAATCGCTGCTGGGGCACAATCAGTCGTGGATAGCTCTCCATTGCACTGCAGAACGAATTGATTGATATCATATCATCATTGTGTTTTGCAATTGAACATGACTGTCCTCCGTCAAGTTACAATTGCATCCAATCAGACCATTGTATTGTTATGTACCATAATAAGTGGAAGTCCAGATGAATTTAAGTCTTGAAGTATAATCACTTCATGTCACTGAGATACCCCATATAGCATTTGAAAACAGTCAAACATCATATGTAATTAAGAGAATCAAATTGTGCAGAACTCAATAAAGCTGTTTCAGAATCCTGCACTGAATGCAAAGCTATATCTGTTATACATTAATAGATTCCAGAGCACTTTATATTAAATAACAGTGATTTGATTTATTTTGTTGTCAGCACTATGATTCAATATCAAATGATTTGCTTACTACAGCCACAGCAATTAAGAAATCTTTCTGCTTGTGCTAATCTTGCTAATGTAACTGTAATTAAAATCCTACTTCCCTGAATTACTTAGAAATTTTGTTTATTCTGCCGCATCAAAGTGTCATTAGAATGTATCCTAAGTGTGCTTGTATTTAAAATATTTAATTTCAAATACTTGAGATCAAGCACACAATCAAACATATTTAATCTGTCTGTAGCTGTCTTTTGAGATATGTTTTCGGGACCTGAAGATTTTAGTTGCTATAGGAATTTGAGGATGAATAGATTATGCAAATTAAGGATACTTGAGGTGAAGCAGTATAAAAGTGGACTGAAATCATAATCATCAGAATCTTCCTATAATGGTTTTAAGCTACCTTTTAGTTTTGGATTAGTTGGAACATGTTCATACTGTTCAATCTATTACATTCACTGATGATTCCTCATTGACATTCCATCCTATGAAAGTGCATCTTGATGATCATGTGGAATTTTAATAGTGTCAAACGACTATTCTGTATAAAATAGCATTGGGAATCATGTAATAGATAGGAGGGTCTGGATGTCTGCATTTTGCCTAAAACACATGACAGATCTCCCCATCACTCTGCTCTCAGTTTTTACATAGGATGCAGAATAAATGTTGATGCTTTGCTTTAGTCTTCTCCTAAATTTCCTCAACTAAATCTATCATCACAGTCTTCTATTGTTTGTTCTCTCATATGCTTGGAGAGTCCTCTAATGCATCTATACTGTTTACTTCAACCACTCCCTGTGGCAGCAATGATCTCACCATTTTTTGACCAGAAAAATTTCTTCTGAGTGTTTCCTGGGATTTCTTGGGAACTATCTTATATTGATTGAGTTTAGTTACTCTCTTGCCTGCAAGAAGAAGTATTCTATGTCCAGTCTACCACAATATTTCATAATTTAAAAGTCCCCCAAGCCTATTTTTGCAAGAGAAATAAGACCCAGCATGTAGGAATTTTCCTAATATGTGTGTCCACATGTGTCTAGAAGCTTTCTCTGTACCCTCTCCAGTATCTCCATATCATTATTATAATAAGATGACCAGAATCTCACATAGTACTCTAAATGTAGTCCAACCGACTTTAGATGTGGTTAAACATAATTGACTATTTTTCAATTCTATCCCTCCAAAAATAAAACCAAGTGCTTGATTTGCTTATTCATAAACTTATGAATCTGGTGCAAGTTTTAGTGGGCTCAGTAAGAAATAGCCACTCACCTGATGAAAGAGCAGCACTCCGAAAGCTCATGATTCCAAATAAACCTGTTAGTCTTTAACCTGGTTTTGTGAGGCTTCTTACTGTGCCCTAATCCAACACCAGCTTCTCCACATCAAGTTAGAGTGATTTATGCTCCAAGATCCATTTGTTCTCTGACACCATTTAAACTCTCACCTTCCAAAGTAGTAATTGATCTCCCTATTCTTCCTTCCAAAATGTCAATACCTCATATTTTTCTGTTTTGAACTTCATTTGTTAATTTGTCCAATCTGGACATTTATTAATATCTGCCTGTAATTTGTTGTCTCCCCCTCAGTACTAATTTCCACTATAACCCCTCTCCCACTCCCATCTGCTGTTAGCTGTCCACACATTTAGAAATTGTGTTTTTGATTCCAAAGTCCAAATCATGAAAGTCAGTTCTGAGCAGCAGTGGTCCCAGCACTGATCTATGTGAAACGTCTCTTCTTGCACTTTATTACTCTGAACAGCTACCTTTTACTCCCACTCACTGATTTCTACCATGAATACAGTAAGAAGTCTGACAACACCAGGTTTAAGTCCAGCCAATTTATTTGACAGTAAACTCACAAGCTTTTTTTGTCAGGTGAATCTTATTGTGTTTACCCGAGTCCAACGCCAGCATCTCCACATCATGTTCTACCATGAAGCCAGCTCCATTATGTAACTTTTTTTTGCCTCCATATTCTCTGCTCTTACTCATACATCTATTTTGGGCACCTTATCAAAGGTTTTTTGAAAAATCCTGACAAATTACATCCACCATTGGGACTCAAGATATGGCCACTTCCAAGATTGCAGATATACTGTGATCAAGTGTAGTCATGATTCCATTGTCTTTAGTTCCCTCCACAAGATCCGTTCTGGTTTTTTCACAACTGTTTGAGGCTGGAACAGAACGCTCCCAATCTTGGTGTCATATTTGATTCTCAAGATGAGCTTCTGACCACAAATCCATCTCAAAGAGTTTATTTGTAATTTATTTGAATGTACCACCTGGCTTCATTGTACCTCAACTCATCTGTTGAAACATTCATCCATGTGTTTGTTACCTGTAAATCTAACAATTTCAACAGACTTTTCCCAACGTCAATTTTGCAGAAACTTGAGGTTATTTATCGTCTGTTTTCTGTCCCCTCCGCCATCCTGCACCACCTCCCCCTTCCTCCTGCCCCAACAGCTGGTTTTCCAGCAGTTCATGTGGTGAATTACTGGCTGCTGATGGGATTTTCCAGTCCCACTGAGGCCTGTGGGCTTTTGCATGGTTTGTCTGCCCAGCCTCCAGGAAAACTGCTGTGGGCAGGAGGGTGGGGGGAAGGATTGGTTTTAGTGGGACCATTAGATCCTGCCAATGGAAGGGTCCAGAAATTCCCATTCCATGTCCTATTCAGTCATCACCCCTGTGCTTACTGACATTTGTTGGCCTGCTATTAAGTAAAACCAAGGTAAAACCTACATTCTCTTTTGTGTTTTCAAATCCTTCTGTGGCCCTCCCTTTGATCTTCCCCAGTGTCTCAACTCTTTGAGATATTGTGTATATTTAATTCTAGCTTCTTGAACATTACTTATCTTAATTTTTCCATGATTGGTGGCCATGCCTTCAGGTACCAAGACCCAAGGCTACGCAATTCCATCCCTCACCCTCTCGAACTCACTCTGCATCTTTTTGATTTAAGAGGTTCTCTTGCACCTACCTTGTAAATCTAGCTTTCGCCCATTTACCCAGATATCTCCTTATTTGGCACTGTGTCAGATTTGCTGTTGAATATTCTGTGATTTTTATTTTGTTATTGGTTTAATAGAAATTTAAGTTGTGAAATGCAAAGGACATGTTGTTGTTTCCTGTATTCACTCAAACTACTTTGCTGCATTGCTTACAATCCAGAGTGAAATGTTAGACACCTGGCCAGAAGCCCAGAAAACATACTAAACTTTATCTTTAGACTGACATCCTACTAGTTATCACAATGCAGGCATAACACTAATTTTTTTTCTGAGAAACTGTCTCTAGACTATGTCTACAGGGCATGGGAGGTCAAGCTGGAGTCGGGATTGGGGGTGTGTACAGCAGTAGGGAATAATAAGTGATAATTGAGGCAACAAAAGATTTCAAATTGGCATGTCGTGCCAGTTCATCTGCCTAGATGATTTTTCTTGCCTTGCAGGGTCAGCTGTAGGGCATTTGGAATACCTTTTTGTGTATGCTAAATGATGTAAAACAGATTGTGCATACTTAATTCAAATAAAAAAAACATGAACAATACAAATGCCTGACAAGTAAAAAAAAATGCTGATGTATATTGGTTGGATTATCTAACATTACTAACGAAGGCCAGGATTTTGGTGACTGGAGCAGAAATTCTCATGTGGTGTCCAAATTGCGTTTCGTGCCAATGTAAAAGCGTGATGCAATTATCCCTGCCCCTACCAGTGATGTAACACGTTTCTCGAGCTGCAACATCGGGAACATCATTTCCGTGTATTCGCATATTTTTATCAGATCTCAACGCTTGAATCATCCCCACTCCCATCCATTCACGTTGACGTTGTGGCAAAGATGAGAAACCTGACTAGTCTGCCAAGGCGTGCACCTGGCAAGCAAACCTTGCAGAGGAGCTCAACAACATGCAAAGCTCAGGGGAAGTGGGTGCCAGGTAGTTTTTCGTGATATAAGTCTGTATTATTGGATGTGAGAAATAGGTTTATATTTAAGTGAGTTTAATTTAATGTATTTGCATGTAATAAGATGATAAAACTTTAGATCAATCCGTGTAAAAGTGTTTGTATTTGTGGAAGTTTTGATATTTGTTCAAACTGTGTCTGCATTGTGCTGAGAGTTTATGATGTAAAAATTAAACATGAGCTTGGTGAAAGAATGAAATGTTATTTAGTAACCAGGGGACACCTTAGGAAAGACAGACCTTGTGATTGTATTTAACTTAAGTTAGCAGTTGGAGTTTAGCAGTGAGAGAAAAGGTAGCTCTTTCAGACTTGCTGAAAGTAAAAAAAAACATGCAATGGAGTAATTGGCAAGGAACCTGGTCCAGTAACTAACAGTTAAAAGAGAGATTTCCATGAATCTTGAAGTAAAAAAGAAAAACAGGAACTAGAATTTGAGCAGGGTACTGTTAATTGAAGTTAAAGATAGAAATGGCAAGTGCAGAGCTGATTAATTTGGCTAGAGAAAAGCCAGATGTCTGAAGAAACTGTAAGTTATGTATCCTTATTTCCAATCTTTGAAACAATAGTATTCAGTTGGAGACTGACTCCCTGATTGATTGTCTTGAATGGCCATGAGCTTTCAAACTTTTACGCAAAAGAATACTAAAAGGAGAGATGGAAATCCTGGATATGAATCCTTGCTAGAAGCAGTTGAAGGAAAGCATTGTTGATTGAAAGAAGTTTCCAAGGGCTGTCTATTCGAGAGTGGAATTTGGAAACATTTATGTGGAAGCCAGAATCCAGTGAATCAATTGGCTCACAGTGTAATTGTCATTTGGGACATTTGAGGAGAACTCCAGAGAAGCTCGATTGAGTAGCATCAATCACTTGGTTTCAGAGTGGGATATATTTGATCATATTTAGCCTGTTGAGTTACAAGATGTTTTACTGAAAACTTTATAACGTTAAGATATATTTTGTAATCTGTGTCATTCCTAAAATCTGTGTATATTTATGAAGATAAGTGGGAAGAAGGAATATTGTAATATAGCCAAGCCTTTCATGTTTAATATTTATATATCTCGATAATAAATAAGATTTGCCAGTTCTGTGACTTATCCATGCTTTTGAAAAAAAAGTTATAGGGCGGGATTTTACAGCCTCACTTGTCCCAAAAATCCCACCCAAGATCAATGGACCTTCCCATGTTCTGTCCCTCGTCTGCTCCAATTCCTGTGGCGGGCAGGCCAGTAAAATTCTGGCCATTGCCTTTTGAGCCAAGTTCTCATTCTGGAACTTTCTGATCATCAGTAGAATCAACAAGGGATTGTAACAAGGGTCATGCCTGGACACTACGTGCTCACTGTCTCTTGGCACTGTGCCAGTGGGTAATGTCTAGGAAGTGTCAGAGGGCAGTGTTGCAGGGTGGGCAATGCCAGGGGGCTGTGTGGATATGTGAGAGTGTGTGTGTGTGTGGGGGGGGGGGGGTAGAATTCTAATTAAACTTGAGTCAAAAAAAGAGCCTGCCCTACCAGCATGATGTTACGGGATTCCCCCCCCCTCCTCCCCACCTCGACTGCCCCCAGTTTGCTTTTTTTCTGAATAGCAGAAAAAGTAACTTCAGTTAAGTTTAGGGAAAATTCTGCCTTAAGAAAAGATCAATTTTTCACAACTCGATTCAATCGACCATGTTTAAAATGTAATGCTAAACCAACAGATCTACCTCAGTTATTCACAAACATGTTAGGTTTCAGGCATGATAGGAAGGGAAGGGTGCAAATGGATAGGAACGGAGAAGAGCACAGGACACGGAAGAGCACTGGGGGGCGAAAGACAGGAACATTAATGTAGTAAGAACTATACACTAGAAATTTAGTAGTGATTACAGGGAAGTGGATACCTATATTTCAACTCAGGCATAACATTTTCCATGAAGACACTGCTAGGGTTGAGGGCTGAGGGGAGAACTATTGGACATTATTGTTCAGCCAGATACTAGGAATTGTACTGATTGAGGGAGAGTTATGGCTTGCGAGGAGATATGAGGTAGGGAAGCTATGAATTAAGGACGTTTGCCTGAGGCGATAGATTCAGAGCTGGATACTGACAAAAGAACGAAGGTTCAGCCAGTGTTTCCCAGATCCCTGAATGCGGATGATAAACAACGTACCCAGGTTATTTCACTGTTTTATTTCTGCTCAAGGTTGCGGAGAGAGATGTCTTTCTGATTCACTGAACGTTACTCAGCTTTAGATGACAGCAGCGTTGGATCTCTGCGTTGATATATATTTCATTTTCCAGTAGCTATCTGAAAGGTTTATTTTAACACAATAGGAAATGTGCAAATCCTTAGAGGGAGGAAGGATTGTGCTTACAATATTTAACATTTTACCAGTATGTTCACTGGTATTGTATGGGTCTGGGATATGGACTTAATAAATGTTTAACACTCTCAACATTGAAAAACTCTTTGAGTGCCACCTACAGGCACAATCGGTACTGCAGCCAGTATTACCAGGAAAACTGAGAACGGTTTTAATGAAACACGTTCCCTGTGTTACGTTTTTATCGCACGTTAGAAATGTATGAAAGTAAGACTAATTTATCAAATTTTATGTTGTCAGAACTAAAAAAAATTGCAAATGGTGCTATCAAACAGTTAAGTGGCATTATTGTTCTGCAAAGCTACAGCTATATAATAAATTTAACATCCATGAATTTACAAGCGGTTTTTATTTTCAAATTCTTCATCAGTATCAAGGATAGACTCTTCCTCTTCCTTCCTAATCATCAACTAAACGTGGAATTGCTTCTTGTTTTACATTCTGATGCCACTGATGTACTTTCCCCACAGAAGACAAGTCTGAATTATTGAGTCCTATTATCGTCATTGTCACTGCACAATCCACCAACGGGAAGTGTACATTTGAGAGACAGGACCCTCCACAATGCAGTACCCAACAGTAAATTACTCAGGGCAACCGCTCAACTGAAGACTGACAAATATTCCCTCTACGGGGAATTGAAATTAAATGCCAGTTAACAATCAGATGTCAATTTATGATCCTGTTCTGGTCTGGAATTCAACTTGATGCCTGTTGTTTGTATTATTTTACAACTATGATCTGACCATTGATAAGACAAGTTTAAAAAAATTCCTTCAAAATAAATACAGAACCCCCTCCCCATTTCTATGAAAACAAAATGAAAAATCAAGCCTTGTGCTGTTCAAGGAACATCAATAAGTTTATATAAAACAATTTACATGAAAGCACATCCCAAAATACTTCACAGTAGCACAACAAAATAGTAGATGCTGAGACAGAGGTAGATATTGGAGGGGTGATCAAATACTCAGGTGGGTTTCAGGGAATGTCTTAATGAGGGAGAAGGAGATAAAGGAATGGGGACATTTCGGGAGGAAGTTCTAATGTATGGCATTTAGGTGGCTGCAATTAATGCGGAAGACAGAGGTATGGTTCAATGAGAGCTTGAAACCAAATGAATGAAAACTGGTTTGATACCTATTTGATATCGGTTACTAGTTGATGCTGGGATGTTATTATTGTGCTCGCTGAGGTCATACACAATTGAGAGATTTGACAATATGGATGAGAATTTTGAATTAAATCCTGGTCTACCAACAGCTCAAATGTAGGTTAATGGGGATAAGAGAGAAGGCAGACTTAGTGAAGAATGGGATAGGGCAACAGAATTTTAGATGAATTAAAGTTTACAAGGATGATGAAATTCATTCCTTTTATCTATGAAACTGCACTCTATAGTTCCAGTGTTTCAAAGTTGATCTGAAATTCGTCTCTTCACTGAGTTAAGATACCGTCGCACTTACTTTGAAAACTCTCTTTCGCTCTGGTAAGGTAACTCCACATTTTAGAACCTTGCGATCATCAGGACTTCCTTGCCTCCAACTGTCACAAAATGAGCCAAACTCTTAGACAGCACCTGGGTGTTCTTCATGTTTGAGTGGCAGAATTCAATGTGTTCGCTGAGGACAGTGCTGGAGAAATGTGTCTGGGTATAAAGGAAATTAGAAGGTTCTTGTGTGTTGAACACTGTGAGTTGAATTATTGATTTTACTCTCAAACTGTTTGGGTAGTTTAGGAAGAATGTCCTTTTTTTAGGTCACTTCTATAAATCTTTGTACACACAAATACATTTATATCTAACTATATTTAATAATAGTTTCAAAAAACAGGAAAATTAATATGTGCAACATGCATATTCCTTAATATTTGCCTTTTTTTGAGGATCAGTCTGTTTTAGTGTCAGCGGCAAGTTAACAGCAGCAATAAAACAACTAGTATTCGTATTGCACCTTTAACATAGTTAATCATCCCAAGGCACTTCATAGAAGCATGATCAAACACAGCTAGACACTAAGCCATGTAACAAGATATCAGGGCAGATCAAAATAGTCTGCTCAAAGAGGTTTGAAAGGGCATTTTAAAGGAGGAAAGAGTGCTGGAGAAGTTTAGGAGTGAATTCGAGAGCTTGGGACCTAGTCATCTGAAGGCACAGCTGTCAATTTGGATCAATTCTGAAATGCACAAGAGGCCAGAATGAAAGGAGTACAGTTACCTCAGAGAGTTGTAGGACAAGAATAAGTTACAGAGGTAAAGAGGGGTGACGCCATGGAGGAATAAGGAAGTAAAGATGAACATTTTAAAGTCCAGGCAGTGCAGACTGGAAACCAATGTATTCAGTGATTACAGCTATTAAAGGTTAGGATGTGTGCAGCAGAAGTTTAGATGAGCCTCATGTTTATGTGAGGCAGAAGATGGGAGGATGGCCAACAGTGTATTAGTGTGATGAAATCTTAAGGTAACAAATGTAGTGTTACCATTATTTTCAGGACAGTATGTTTACAGTATTTGTAATGAGGATCTACTTGGATTAAATTTATGTAAATCATTAGTCATGTACAAAAACTGCCCAGTTTGGAAATTAGTGATAGAAATATTCTCTTTAGTTTGACAAAGCATCAGATATCAAATTGCTACATTCCTCAACTAACTTTATAATTTGATTGCTTAAGTATGCTTTATTTTACATGAATCTGAAACAAAATATAGACTGGTACCAGGGAGAATTAAAATCATAGAATCTCTACAATGACAATATGATGCAGAAAGAGACCATTCAGCTTATTGTATCTGCACCAACACTCTTGACAGAGTGTCTTACCTGAGCTATCTCCCTCACTCTATCCCTGTAACCCCACAATTTACATGGCTTACATAAGTTAAGATATTTAACTTATATATCTTGGTACATTAAGGGGTGATTTGACATGGCCAATCCACCTAATCTGCACATCTCTGGCTGTGAAAGGAAATTGGAGCACCCAAAGGAAACCCAGGCAGACATAGGGAGAATGTGCCAACTCCACATAGACAGTGACCCAAGGCTGGATTTCAGCCTGCTGCTGTGAGGCAGCAGTGCTAACCACTATACCAATTAGACAAATTAGCATTCATAAATTTCACAGAAAGTCCAACAAATTATCAGAGATTCTTTTAAAAACAGGCATCATATTGAGTTGGACTTGTGATCTATGCTGTGCGAACTCCAGGTAAACTCTGATTTCTGACTGGAGCAATCTCTCATCTGTTGATTCCACCAGAAGGTACCCCTCTTCAGTTGCAGTCAACGAAACAAAACTTATTCCAATTTATAAATAAAAGAAGGAGGTTTTATGAAGAAACTTCATTACTTCAACACTTAAGACCTCACCCTTAGCCACTCCAAGTTCCACAAATCCTAGCAGCTTCTTATTTATATTGAGCCAGCTGGTTGGTTGACCACCACATCATTTTTGTCATCGGTTACATCATTTACCAGGTCACTAACCCTTACAGCATGTTCCTATTGGTCACACTACAACAGATCCAATGTTATCATTGGTTACCTTCTATTATCCATCTTGTACATCATGGGTAGAATTTTCCCATTTGTTTTTCCTAAGTGTCGAGTTCTACCTGAAAACCAGCTTGTAGCTCTCTGGCTGATCTCCAGACCTTGAGCCTTTCAGTAAAATAAATTATAGTTGCACCTTTACTTCTCTCAGGCTTCTGCAACGTATGGATTATGCAGTTTCCATCATTAAATGATTTATCTTCTATAGACCCACCAGAACTTGACCTTTTCCTGCAGTACCTATTATGACTGTTTTAGCTTCTCTCCCACATTTTCTGTTTATCTTCACAGAATGCTAAATATAGATGTTCTGTTATAAACAATTGCTGGCAGTTTTGAAAACAATACCATGTTCACAACTGGTGACCTGGTTGAGTTACAGTTGTTCAGTTTGTTTTACCTAGAATACAGTTGAGAATGATTTAATTTTAAACTGAAGCATTCTATCAGTTAAAAACATGTCTCAGGGAGTTGATTTTAGAAACAGAAAGGCGAGTAAAATTTAGAACTAAGTTTTACTTTTAATTATTATTAGCTGAGATAACAATTGTAACAAGCGAGGAGATATGTTTTCTGAATGCCAGAAAATTCTTGATTTAAGAAGAAATCCCTTATCGCCATGAAAACCTTTTGAGTCTGTTCCGCTGTTCAGGGTGATCTGCAGATCACTCAGATAATTGATCTGCAATCTCATTTCAAATACCCACATCTGTCCCAAATTCCTTGCTACTTTCAGACATGAATGTCTGTTTTAGAATGACCAATTGATGTAGCATTTCCTATTTGCAGAAGAGAGTTCCAAATGTCTACCATCCTTTTGACCATTTGATGTTCTCTTATAAACAATTGCTGGCTTACACATCCAGTATTTTTCTTGCAGAGCTACGACTACATCAACTGCAACAGTCACTGCTTTGATTTTTTCTGATCTACTACTGTAACTGACACTGATCTCATAAATTTCAAGACACTGCACCCATATTTCACTACAACCTTATTGATGAATGTTAATGCAATGAACTGACCACCCTGCTTTAACTTACTGATTATTTTATAACTGTCAAATACTGTAACCGTTTGTTATAAAAATCTCTCATCATATAAATTACTGAAAGCGTCAGCATTTTCTTTTGTGTATTTTTCTTTGAGAACAATGTCGAGCTCAGAGAAGAACATTGAACAAATTATTTAAATGTAGCAAGAATGAAGTAAATAGATACTTGACAGATGTTAGGTTTGAAGACTAAATTTGGTAGCTTGATATATCACAGTATTAAACTCCTATTCACCGAGGCTTCTTTAATGAGAAGTTCAATTCTTCATTCCTGTGTTACATCAGATTACAATGTAGACTGAGCTTAAGTCTTGCAGCCCATTTGATTACATAGAATTATGTAAGTTGGAACTATGTAATTATGTAATATGATATTAACTTATCATGTCCCAAATACAGCATCCAGCCTTTCCTTAATTCCATGCCCACATGATATTGTGTAGTTTAAATCCTCAGCAAGGATTAGATGTGGAAAGTTCAGCTCGTGGTTGAAACTTCTGCCAAGATTGCAGAGTAAGATTCAGCTTGAGACAGTGACCAGAGAGGGGATAAAGTTAGCAATCAGGTTATCCTGTTTGTGGTGAGCTAAGGACAGTGGTGCAATAATTAGTTAGTGGAAGTTAAACTTTTCCAAGACAGCATGACATAGCAAAAAGGCAGTGGAGGGGTTGAAAAAGGCAAAGAAGAGGTAGAAAAGATATATGTAAAAGCTGACACCATGTCTGTGGATAATATTGACAAAGGCCATTTTGCAGATGAGGAAGAGGAAAGAGTCTAGAATAGATCTTTAGGGAATGTGGAATGAGATGGTGTGAGATACAGGAGGAAGCCCCTTCCTGCTGCTAACTGTAAAATGTAACATTTGATCATATTTTTCATAAAAAAGTACCAAACAATGATGATTGTAATGAAGCAATACTACATAGGCTATGTCTCCATCTTTCAAATGAGATATGGAACCAGCACACTTCCTTCTTGCACATGGAGAGGTAAAAGATCCCTTGGTGCCTTTTGAAGAGGAGCAGGGGAGTTCTTCGAGTGTCCAAAAAACATCTGTCCTCTAAAAACTGATGTTTTTTCTGTTGTTTATTTGGGACCTTTCTGAGCAAAATCTGGCTTCTGCATTTGTTTAGAAAATCTACGAATATGGCCAGAATTCTTAGACCTCACCTGTGGCTGGGATTCTCCGGTCCTGCTGGAGTGAATAGTGTTTTGGTTGAGTGCTAGATTCTCAACTGGCAATGGTGGCAGGGTGAATGAGATTTCAAAAATAAATCACAGCTGCGAGGTGTAGTGGGATGTCTTGAGAATATAAAATGTGCGATGCTATCTATGTTCTTATTTCTTCTTCTTTCTTGGAATTTAATGAACAGTATACAACAAAATGGTGGAAAGTGTTATCAACAGAGCTATCAAGTGGCACTTTGATGTTAAATTTAAGTTTCATTAGGATCACTTTGTTCCAAACTTTATTCCATTATCATCAGGTGAGGAGAAGGCAAATTGTTCCACTCTGTTTCCTCTCTTTGTTTGAGCAAATGAGAGTTTTCTCATTGAAGAGGTATATTTGCTAATTTAGTGAGTGTTTAACTGTTAGGTGCTTTGACCGTGAAATATTCAGTCTGACTGGTTTTCTGGAGCTTTTAAGAAGCAAAGAGAACCATTTTTATTGTACTTGGCCCAGTCGAAGTAAAATAGTAAATAAAACACAGTGACTTTCATACACGAACATGCAATTAAAAGTCCAGTTTAAAAAAAAGAGGTGTATGGCTGTTGATGGTTGGTTAGTTTGCAGGTTTCAGGCTGAGCTCCAAGGTCTTGCTGCTTTTGGCATTAAGGTGGTTTAAAGTTGTCAACAGATGATGTATCTGTTCTTCTGTGGACAAGAGCATTGGGTTGAATTCTTTGTAAAATCTCTGTTGGCAGCACCAAGATGGTCAAAATCAGCAGATGGTTCAAAATAATTTGCAAGTTGGATCAAGAGAGGGAGAGAAAAGGTACTCACTCAAGGATTTGCTCTTTCCACACCTCAGTTGCTTGTACATTCTGCAGAGTAAGCAGGTGCTTAAAGCATGTAGAGGGGTTGTTTTGTTATAAAATTCTCTTTCCAACTACTCAGTGATTCAAATAAGGTCATGGTGAATGTATTTCAATTATAATTTGATTAGATTGCTGCTGGAAATTGCTCACTTAACCAGAGTTACATTTGTCCAAGTAAGTATATCTAATGTACTCCAGTTTCCTCCATCAGTCCAAAGATGTGCAGGTGAAGTGGATTGGCCTGGCTAAATGGCCCCTTAGTGTCCCAAGATTTGTAGATTACATGGATTAGCTATGGGAAATGTGTCAGGTTACAGGAATAGGGCAGGATAGAGGGCTTGGTTAAGATGCTCTGTCAGAGCAGTAGTACAGAGTGGGGCTGAATGAACTCTTCTGAGATGTAGAAATTCTATGATTACAATAGGTTATCTACCCTCAGGTGATTGGACATATTACTAAGGGAATAGGAGATGATCTCCATTCATTCTCTTTCCAGGCCATTGTTACTAGCTTGGCTTTTCAGGTGCGATGTCGCCATGTCAGTGGTTTTTAGAGTGTAAAAGTACAATAATGCTTATGTGCAGCCATGTTTGATTGTGAGTCCAGGTTACGAGGATGTGGCTTTAATATTTTGAAAATTCAATTAGGATTTACAGCCCGTAAATTCAAAAAAGTTTTTATCTATAAAGTATGGTGTAACAGCAACAAACTTGTACCAAACAAGTGATACTTCATTGACATCAAAAGCAACATTTGACCATGTATTGACTGGAAGACTGGAGGATGGTGAATGTGGTCCCATTGTTCAAAAAGGGGAATAGAGACTTTCCTGGGAATTATAGACCAGTGAGTCTTACTTCTGTTGTGGGCAAAGTATTGGAAAGAATTATTAGGGATAGGATTTATAGTTATTTAGAGAGAAATGAATTGATTGGGGATAGTCAGCATGGTTTTGTGAAGGGTAGGTCGTGCCTTACTAACCTTATTGAGTTTTTTGAAAAAGTGACCAAAGAGGTGGATGGGGGTAAGGCAGTTGATGTGGTATATATGGACTTTAGTAAGGTGTTCGATAAGGTGCCCCATGGAAGGCTTCTGCAGAAAATGCAGATGTATGGGATTGAGGGTGATTTAGCTAATTGGATTAGGAATTGGCTAGGTGATAGAAGTCAGAGGGTGGTGGTTGCAAGTTGTAATCTTGCTGCGAGGTCACGTAATTTGCCTCTTGCAAAAAAAAGTGAAAGAATCTGCAAAATGTAGACTCATTAAAGAACTTTGACATTTCACATGATTCAGCAGGAGCATGAGCTCAGTGTATCATTTTGGCCTGAAAAGTACACAATAATTCTGACATCAATAACACAGCACAAGTTAGAAGAAATTATGCATAATGTTTTGTCATCAGGTGAGCTGCTTGTGCCTTTGACAACTTTGATTTAATGTGCACCATGGGACATTACATACTCTTATCAAGATTTGGTTGATGATATCAGCTTGCTTCGAAACACAGTGAAGTTTCCCATTTACAGATCAGAATGCCTGAGCTCTTGCCTACCAGCAACAATATGTCTTAACTGATATATCATTGTCATTTTATACTATAGTTTATCCTAGTTGTATGCCATTTACGGAGCAGATAACTCTTGATTTATATTGGAGTATGTTATCACTTCAGTATAAAGAACAGTAGCACCACATCTCAGTTCATTTACAGTATAGTGTTGCTGATTGAGTACTTTGTGGAATGTGTACTGTTCTGTTTATGAATGCGATGAATAGAAAGTTTTGCATTTATATATTTATATTCACATGAGCCTGTGAAATATGCAGTTCAAATGGATTCTTCAGATTGTCTTAAACAATCTGTCCTAGTGATCATTTGCAGTACACAATCTCATATTTAAAGAATGCTTGTGAGTTGCATTAAGTACCTTAGCAGCAAGATTTAGATATGTGTAACAGTTTATGTATCATGATTTGCCAGTAATAGAAGGAAAGAAATATTGAATTTCAAAGTACAGAAAATGAATTTATGCTCATTGTTTAGTTTATCATAATTTGTAAAATTATATTTCTAGGATAAGCAATCTGAACTAGACTGTGACAGAAACAGATTCTTTAACAAAGATGATGTACAAAGATAATATTACTCATGTATTTTATATAGGCAAATTGTAACCATGTTCTTTGCAGTACATTTATAATTTCACTACTTACAATGCACAAATAAGTCTTCCCTTGTGATAATTTCTTCAAAAAGGTAAATGTATTTTAACACTACATAAGCCCACATTCACTTGAACTGCAGATTACAATAGGATTATCTTACTAATACAAGCAAATAGCTTTCAACATGTTGGTCTTTCTGGAATGTTGCATATAGCTTATCTGGATGTTAAAACACATTGGGCTGAGATTTTTCATTGGTGTCAGGACCAAATGTGGGCCCTGATCCTACATGTGGCCTCGATGAGACCACGGGAACAAATTGAAACCTCAGTGGTAGAGTTGCACACTGCCGGAGAAAAGACCAGGGGCAACCTGAAAGCAAAGCACTTGTGATTTTAAAATGGGAAGGGGCCTTAGGATGGAGGACTGATACCTCAGAGGAATGCCTGCAACTGTTTTTGAATCCCTGTGAGCATTGTGGCTTCCAAGCTGCCAATTAATACAGCAACTTCTGTCTCGCTGACCTTGGGACTTCCAACATTGCTGGAAACCCAACACAGTAGTGGTGGTGGTGGTGGTGAGGAGGAATGGGTGTGATTGCAAGTGAGGAAACCTGCAGCACTTAAAGGATATTGGCCCTTGACTAAAGCCGTAATTGGCTGCGAAGGGGGCTGCTGTCCAGAAAAGTCACCCAGAGATGAGACAGCATTGTGAAGCTGTCCCAATGAGCTCTCCAGATATTCCTATAGCTGCCCTTTCACCTCCAAACCCCTCTCTAAAAGGCTGAGAAAATGCAGCACGTTCTGTCTGTAATGAAGACCTGCTGTTTTTGTACTGTTAGGATTATCAGTGCTATTTCCCAAGGATTAAGACAGAGGCAATTTGCTTTATTTCCCTTCTGTTTCAGCGAGGCATTTTATATGAATCAGAGATCAGAATTTACCTGAAATGTTTTCCAATTTTCTTTTAGTGATCATTAGCAGCATTCAAGTCTTTGCATTTCATCTTCTGCAGTGTTCTCTTGCTTTGAATAGTTAAACTCTTGACAGAATTAGGATTTATTGCTATTCTATAAATCTTTTAAAAATTCGCTTTGTTGGTGTTGTAAAACAAATATGATGAATGATTGCTTACATTTTCAAAACTTTTAATGTATCATGTAAGCCTTTTTACAAATCAATCTAATTTGAGTTCACCATTTTGCAGCATGTAAGAAATTCTTGGGCCATGATTTATTGTCAAAGAGGCAGTGATGCTAATACCGTTCATGTAAATATTACATTAGTGTCAGGTGAGGACAGGTTAACTACAGAGAGTTCATAAAATTGTTCTCCAATCTGTGCCACTGTGTCTTGAACTTTGCAAAAGTGATATCTGTATCATCACTGAAATTCAACATTTGCTGTGAAATTGTGTGATAGATGCGTACTTCCAGAGATTCCCATTTCAGTCGAGGTGCCCTGCTAACAATGCCAGTCAACTTCTGAAAATTAATGATTATAAGCATGGGCTCTCAGGTAATTTTAATTGTTTGAGATTTTACAACTATCAATTTATATTTTTTCCTTTTCCTTTGTGTTTCTCAAACTAAACTGACTATCTGTCCCCCTTTATTGTAATTGTACCTGTGCCTGGGCAAGAATCTGTTGTCAGAACTTTCCAACCATTCGGGTCAGCAGGATCTTTGGGTCACTCTGAAGGTGAACTCATGCCTCGGGTTTCACAGTGACGAGGGCTATGTTCGGTGGGAAACCCCATTGACAGTGGCAAGACCAGAAGATTCCGCCACAACGAAACACATGACGGGTTGCAGAGAAAATCCCACCTTATAGTAATAACTTGGCTGAAGGAATAGTGTGCATTATGGCTAAATGACCATATGAAAATAGATAGGTAAGCAAGTTGTGAGGAGGATAGAAAGAATCTGCAATGAGATATAGATAGGTGGTGTGAGTGGGCAAAAATTTAACAGGTGAAAAATTATGTTGGAAGATGTGAGGTTGTTGGCTTTGGTGGGAAGAATATGAAAGCAGATTATTTAAATCGAGAGACATGGTACTGAGGGATCTGGATTCTCTTTGTACATGAATCACAAAAGGTCAGCATGCAGGTACAGAAAGTCATTAGGAAGGAAAATGGAATGTTGGCCATTATTCTAAGGCAATTGGAGTTTTAAAGGAGGAAAGACTCACTGGAACTTACTGACCATTGATGAGACCACACCTAAAGTATCTTGTATGATTTTGACTTCCTTTTTTACGGTGGGAAATACTTGCATTGGCAGCAGTTCACAGAATGATCACTAGGTTGATTTCTGGGAAGAATGAAATGCCTTTGCAGGAAAGGTTAGATCTGCATTTATTGGAGTTGAGAAGAGTGAGAAATGATTTTGTTGAAATGTGTGGGATTCTGAGGGGTGTTTTTGGAGAGGATGCTTCCTATTATGGAAAAGTTTAGAATTAGGGAACACAGTTTCAAAATAAAGGACTATCATCTGTCATTGGAGATCTAATTAAGAATTTTTTCTTTGAGGGTCGCTAGTCTTCTGACAGGATGTGACAGTTGTAGGCTTGGCATTTATTGTCCATGCCTGTCTTTCACAGAAAGCAGTAGAGGCTATGTCATTGAAGATGGTCAAGGCTGAGTTTGGTAGATTATTGATCTACGAGGGGGGCAGGTAGGGAAGTGGAGTTAAGGCCACAGTTAAGTAAACCATGATCTTACTGAATGACCAAGCAGACATGAGCCAAACAGCCCATTCCTGCTCCTCTTAATTACTTTTCCCAGAAATTGAATTCACTCACATTAATTTACAGTTCAGCATAGTGGCACAGTAGTTAGTACTACTGCCTCATAGTGTCAAGAACCTAGATTCGATTCCCAACTTGGGTCACTATCTGTGCAGAATCTGCACATTCTCCCCATCTCTGCATGGGTTTCCTCTGGGTGCGCCAATTTCTTCCCACAGTCCGAAAGATGTGCTGGTTAGATGCATTGGCCGTGCTATGTCTCCCTCCGTGTAACTGGACAAGCACCAGAGTGTGGCGACTGAAGGATTTTCACAGTAACTTCTTTGCAGTGTTACTGTAAGCTGACTTGTGACAAAAATAAATAAATTTTAAACTCTCAATCCTTCAATCTGATTGATTGAGGCAGTACACATCTGCTTGCCGTGTTCCCTCAATTATCAGCAGTGTTGGTTCTCTCATTGCAACATTATCACTCTGCACTTGTAAAACTTCAAAAATGTTGAGAAACCTAAACAATGGCAGGCGCTATTAAATGCCTGGAGACAATGAGAATATATTTCATAGAATGTATGTTAAATTTATTCAACTGAAATTAACAGTCTCAGAACAACGAGCAGCAACCATAAGAAGGAAGGTATGTCTTCCTACAAAGAAAAACTTGCATTTATATTATACACTGAGGTTGATGGGAGATATTCATCGTGGAGTTGATGGGAGATATTCATCGTGGAGTTCGGTTACAAGTGGTGTGCCTCAGGGGTCCGTTTTGGGGCCCCTGCTGTTTGTAATTTTTATAAATGATCTGGATGAGGGTATTGAAGGATGGATTTGTAAATTTGCGGATGACACTAAAGTCGGTGGAGTGGTAGATAGTGAAGAGGGGTGTTATAGTTTGCAGAGAGACTTGGACAAGCTGCAGAGCTGGGCCGAGAGGTGGCAAATGGAGTTTAATGTGGAAAAGTGTGAGGTAATTCACTTTGGCAGGAATAACAAATGTGTAGAGTATAGGCTAATGGTAGGACTCTTAATAGTGTTGATGAACAGAGGGATCTTGGTGTATATGTGCATAGATCCCTGAAAGTTGGCAATCAAGTCGATAAGGTTGTTAAAAAGGCATACGGAGTCTTAGCTTTTATTGGTAGGGGGATTGAATTTCGGAGCCGCAACGTCATGTAGCAACTGTACAAAACTCTGGTGCAGCTGCACTTGGAGTATTGTGTGCAGTTCTGGTCCCCACATTATAAGAAAGATGTGGAGGCATTGGAGAGGGTACAGAGGAGGTTTACCAGGACTCTGGACAATATTAATCCTCAACCAGCACCAATAAAGCAGTTCATCTGGCCATTATTACATTGCTGCTGTTTGTGATAGCTGGCTGCATACTAATTGGCTGCCTTTAAAATAGTGAATGCACTTCAAAATTTGGAGGTATGGAGGGCAGGTCTTATGAGGAGAGGCTGAGGGATTTGAGGTTGTTTTCGTTAGAAAGGAGGTGGCTAAGAGGAGACCTTATCGAAACATATAAGATGATTAGAGTTTAGATAGGGTGGACAGTGATAGCCTTTTTCCTAGGATGGAGAAAGCTAGCACAAGGGGACACAGCTTTAAATTAAGGGGTGATAGTTATAGGACGGATATCAGAGGTAGGTTCTTTACCCAGAGGGTGGTTAGGGAGTGGAATGCCCTGCCTGCGGCAGTTGTAAATGCGCCAAGTTTGGTGGCGTTTAAGAGGTTAGTTGATAAGTTTATGGAAGAGAAGGGAATGGTTTAGTTTGGAGGGTCATTGCGTTTTTCATAATTGGTCGGCGCAACATCAGGGGCCGAAGGGCCTGTTCTGCGCTGTAATGTTCTATGTTCTATGTTGGCACAAAGAGTATTACAACCTTTGGAGAAATTTTGAAGTGCATTCACTATTTTAAAGGCAGCCAATTAGTATGCAGCCAGCCTTCACAAACAGCAGCAATGTAATAATGGCCAGATGAACTGCTTTATTGGTGCTGGTTGAGGATTAATATTGTCCAGAATACCAATGATAATGCACCTGCTCTTCTTCGAATGATGGCATAGGTTCTTCTATGCCACCTGAGAGAGCTGACAGGGCCCTGCGTAATATCTCATCTGAAAGATGGCAGCAGTGACAGTGCAACCCACCTACTGCACTGGGGTGTCATCTGACATAATATAGTCAAGTCTTTTGAATGTGTCTCACTTGGGTGAGTGTCCTACAACCAAGTTAGAGTTGACACACTGAATTGTTTTGGGGATTTCTATTTGGAATAACTTCAAGAGCTTGCTGTCTTAAAAAAGCAAAAGTGCTTTTGGGAAAAAAAAATGTTGTCCCAGCATATTAATGCTGCAAAATAAAGACATCAAAATAATCAGGAATAAAATGTGTCAGCTATAAAAAGTGGCAATGTGAAGTGAATGCAACAAACATATTGCCTCGCTTAATATTTGCATAATTAAGAGACAAGTTAAAATGCGTTGAAAGAAATTGCTATAGAGATAATGATGCATTAGTGATCTTCTGAAGTTCTATCTGGAATGGTTTCTGAAGATTGGAAGGTAGCAAATGTTATCCCACAGTTTAAGAATAGAGGAGGGAGAGAGAAAACGGGGATCTACAGACCTGTTAGCCTTGTATCAGTGGGAGGAAAAATGTTGCAAACCATTATTAAAGAAGTGATAATGGAGACTTGGACATTCATGATCTGATTGGGTATCATCTACAGGAGTTTTTATGAAGATGTTACTCGCAAAATTGATAAGGAGGGGATATTGGTATATTTGGACTTTCTGAAGGTTTTTGATTAAATTCCTCACAGGAGGTTAATTGGCAAAATAAAAGCAAAGAGATAGGAGGCAACATACTGTCATGAGTTGAAAAATGGCTAACAAGCAGAAAAGAGAGAATAGGAATAAACGGGTCGTTCTTGAAATGAGAGGTTATGGCTATTGGGGTACTGCAAAGATCAGTACTTGGAATTCAGCTGCTCGCAACATATATCAAAGATTAATATAAATATTTCCAAGTTTGGGAATGATGCAAAGTGAGATGGAAATGTGATATGTGAGAAAGATGCAAAGCAGCAACAGGAGCGTTTAGACAGACTTCATGAGTTGGCAAGAAATAGTCAATGGAATATAATGTGGAAAAATATGAGGTAATCCATTTTGGTAGAAGGGACAGATGTATAAATTATTTCCAAAATGGTAAGAAATTAGAAAGTGTAGATATACAAAAGGGACCTGGATGTCGTTGACCATAAGTCACTAAAAGCTAACATGCAGGTGCAGCAAGCTATTAGGAAGGCTAATGAATTTTATCACAAGAGGATTTGAGGAGGAGTAGTGAGGTCTTGCTATAATTGTGCAATTGAATGTGAGCACTGACCATCTTTTGTGGTAGCGTTGTCCTTTTTAAGTGGATGATGCCTGTGGGCCATGTGATTGGGGAAGGCCTTATGTAGAGGCAGTACAGGAAGCCAAGCCAATCGTTAGGCTGCACCTGGAGTACTGGGTACTCCAATTTTGGCCCCCTTCTCTCCTATAGGATATTATTGCCTTAAAAGGAGTTTAAATGAAGGTTCACCAGATTTGTTCGAGGGATGGTGGGACTGTTTTATAAAGAGAGATTTGAGAAACTGGGCTTGTGTTCTCTGGAGTGTTGAATTATTCTCCAGTGAGTAGTTTCTCACTGAAAACTACAAAATACTTAAAGGAATAGACAAGGTAGATGCAGATAAGATGCATCCCTTAGTTGGGTAGTCTAAAACCAAACAATTTTAAAATAAAAGGGATACCATTCAGAAGAAATGTCTTTACATAAAGGGTTGTCCATCTTTGGAATTCCAGAGGGCTGTGGAAGCTCAGTCACTAAGTATGTTGAAAACAAAGATTGGTAGATGTTTGTTTAACAATAATGTAAAGGATTATGGCGATAGTTGTTTGTAAAAACATGGAAATGAGTGATCAGCCACCATTCTATTAATTAACAAAGCGTTTGTAATCGGCTTCATTCTGTTCTTATGTTCCTAAAGAGCAAATTAATGGTAGTACATCATTCTCAAATCCATATTCTTTTATCAGGCAGAAGACTTCTGAAAATGATTTACACCAAAATAAGGTCTATTGGGGAGATAATAACTTTGAAGGTGGCGTACTGTGGCTTCAGATTATGAGGGCCTTATTATCAACAATATTTATATAAACGATAGTCTGCAGAATACACATCTACTCTCCTCTACTCCCTGGTTCCAGTTGCAGTTCCTTCCCAACCTAGCATGCAAACCTTTGCACCTGATTGGTTTGGCTTCCTGTACTGCCTCTCTATAGGGTCTGGCCCAATCACGTGGCCCACAGGGATCATCCACTTAAAAAGGGTAACGCTACCACAAAAGATGGCCAGCGGTCCATGAAAGAATAAATCAAATGTCGGAAAGCTACAGGATTATACTACAGGGCAAAATGTGCCTTGAAGTAAGAAAATTGGATATGAAAATTCACAAAACATATGGTCAGCATTTGGAATGGACTGGATAATGAGATGGCTATTTTATTCAATATATGTTGAATATATATGGTCTTTGAATGGAAATTGAATAAATACTTAAAGGAGAAAAATTGCAGCGATATGGGCAAAGAACGGGGAGTGAGATAACTGGGTTGGTTTTGGAAAGAGCTATTGATGACTTAATGGATAAAATGACTTCCTCCTATCTTGTACGACTTGCTGATTGAATGCAGGAAACTATAATCCACTAAACTGCTATGTAAAGGTGACAAAACTGATACCCAATTACCTGCACAACACTGTCACAAAGGAATGCAACTGGTACAAGTCCAGATTTTAAATGAGTTTCTTTCAGTTGTACATGTTAGAAATCCTCTGACTCAAAGAATTACGAACTCTTCATCATTAATATGTTCCAGCTTAGAAAAGTCAGTGATTTCTTTGTTGCTAGGTTTATAGTTGTCACTGTTCTCAACATCATTACCTTTAAACACAATCTGTCATTCAAAGTTTATATTTTTCAGTATTTATTAATACATTGTGGTTGAGTTTCTAGTGTGTATGTAGTTAAAACTCATGATCTGAACTGGAAATCTTGCTCAAGTTTCCATTCAAACCCATTCACATATCAACTTCCGTGTATCAACACGGAATTGTTGTAGAATTGCTTTTGTACTTTTTTACATTAAAATGTTCCTTAATACATATGAATGATACCTCTGCCGTTTCATTAAAATAAATGTGAATGGATTTATCAATCAATGAGCATTTAAAACCAGTCTCCCTACTGTGCATAACCTGATTTCAATAACGTAACTATAGAAAATTCTTCAAGCCCAGTTACAAGTTTCATAACTATGCATTGAGCAGCATACAACTGATAACCCAAGTATGAAGTTCTGAAATGTTTTTCCAGAAATACCTTTTGGCAATTTGATGCAATCTTTCTGTCTCTCTCTATTTTTCCATTTTCTAGGCCTGTATCATTCGTGAATATCTTTTCATGATTGTCTCAGCCATGCAGCCAACAATAATTGATAGGCCAATCGACTGCATCAGTTTTAATTTCATTTTTCTCCATATTGAATTGTCTTGAGTTGCTGATTAACTATTTTGAGCAAGCTCATTGAAAACACACACAAAAGAAAAATTGGAGACATGTTCCTGTGCCAGTAATGCATCTGAAATAAAATTGATGAAGTAATTTCAATTGATGAAGGTAACAAAGGGCAGTGCATAAGCTATTGGTTTAATAAGTCCATTTTATTTAATATCCATTCCCTTTGAGATTTGGAACCTTTAGAGACATGTTATCAGTGAGATATTCTTGCATGTTAAAACATTAGTGCAAGATTGTGAGAGGCTGCATAAATTATATTGGTTGTGACTGATGATATTTTGATAGAATTAAATATGAAATTTAAACATAGTTATACTCTCCGAGGCAATGCATTTGTAACTAATATTCAGGGAAGTTTCTTTAATTTTCACTGATATTTAATTTGATTCGCATGGACTAACTATTTGTTACTTTAATCACATATTTGAGTACGGACCTTCTGAAAATTAACTTGGTGGTGAAGTTGACTTTTCAAAATCAGGTGTATAGTTAACATATTGTCTAACCTCAAAGGGGAAGAGAAAGAAAACTAGACATAATCCGTTGAATGCAATACCCCATTAACGTTTCATCATTCATTCATGGGATGTAGGAAATGATAACCAGGTCAGAGTTTATTGTCCATCCCTAATTTTCCTTGAAAAAGTGGTGGTGAGCTGCCTTCTTGAACCACTGCAATTTCTGTGGTGTGGCTACATCCACAGTGCTGTTAGTGAGGGAGTTGCAGGATTTTGATCCAGCAAGAGTGAAGAATTAGCCCACGTCAGGATGGTCGCTAACTTGGTAGGGAGCTTCTAGCTGGTGGTTTTGACTCTTAGAATCCTTATTGTACGGAAGGAGGTCATTTGGCCCATTGAGTCTGTATCAAGCACAATCCCACCCAGGCCCAATTCTGCAACCCCACACATTTACTGTACTAATCCCTCTGACTTTAGGGTCAATTTAGCATGACCTATCAACGCATGCAGATATGGGGAGAATGGGCAAAATCCATGCAAACAGTGACCTGAGGCTCGAATTGAACCTGGAATCCAGGTGCAGCAAGGCAGTAGTGCTAACCATTGTGCCAACTTGCTGCACCATGCCAATGGTGTTTCCAAAGCACCAATTTGTCTCCTTAATTTTCTAAATCTAATTTCATTTGTGCATATAAGTTGCTTTGATATTTATATTATCCTCGTTATTTAATCTTTAATTTGCATAGAAATAAATTACAATGTTTGCATACTCAAAATCATTGTTCATTATGCCACATGGAAAATGAATTGTAGGTTGGACCACAGTTTTGCGTAATCTCACTGCCTATAAAATCAAGTCAACCTTATAGCCATTGGTGTAAATGGTACAAATTGTTTCTCATAGCCTTGAGTTACATTCTTGTGAATCCATTTCTCAATGTGGTATTGAGTTAGATTTTGTCTTTTTAATTGTTTGAACATCTTGACCCAAAGCAGCTTCATAGATACTTAAATCACTGCCTTATTAACTGGGATATTTATTGTTAGATACTGTCATCTGTGAATTGATTAATGCCCCCAGTTATCATCAACACCAATTTAAAAAGAAAGATTAATGATTGGTTTTATCACCTCTCAGAAATTTCTGAAATGATTAGTGTGCAATGAATTACTTTGGAAAACATTGATTTTGTAGGCAAGTCTAGGTGAAAATGTGTCCACAACAAGGTTTAATAAACAACAATGAGATGACCAGTGAATTAATTTATTCTTGGTATTGTTGGTTGAGAAAAGAATGTTGTCCAGGATCCTGGAGAATATCCTAGCTTCCTTTCAAACTGAGCTAGCAAATCTTAATACACTCAACTCACTAGATCAAGATAGATTTTGCTATCATGTGTTATGCCAAGGATGATACCTCTGGAAGGGCAAAACCCTTTAGTGTCGCAGTAATTGTCAACTTAGTTTTTTTGCTAAAATTCGTGAATGCAACTTGAATCAACTACCTTCGTGGATAAAATCAGGCAAACTATTAGAATGGGTAGCTATCTGAAATGATAGTTTTCTTTGCCTGAGCAACAAGTTGAAAATCTACCCCAATGAAATAAGATGCAATCAAATATTAAAAATGGTCTTAAGGCAGCCTTAATGAAGAAATCAACTTAAGGCCAGTGTATGAAGATTTCAGTTAGATTTTGACTTGCAAAGCAATGAACTTATTTTGTGGAATGTGTTTTTGTTCTCGTTATATGAAATATACTCAATTAAAATTTGGTCACACTGAGACTTTGTTTCAGGTGTCACTTGAATGAAATCTGCAGGTAGTCCCTCCTGCAATGCCCATTCCCAGTTAAATGTCAAGGTGTGTGGATGAATCTAATAACAGCCAAATACATTCAAACTCCTATGAAGCATTGAACTTTAAAAAGCAGTTAGATCATTAGAAGGAGACATTTCCTTTCAAATTCTACAAATTTCAGCTTCCAGGTAGTGAACAAAGAATATTTATTTGTGGCAGTTGCTGCAGTGGAACCTCACTAACCATATTCACTAAATGACAGTAGAATGGACATGTGAATTAATTGATTAATAGGTTGATAGGAAATTGGCCATCCATCTTGCACTGTGTCTGATTATGTTTCAGAAATTCAAGTGTAAAATTAAGCCCTTATTCATTATTGAGTTTTGCACAACTGGCATTGATAACCATAGATTGTGGCATATAAATTGACTTTTGAAACATTGAAAATTCCTTCCAAAAAATGGCAGTTAACTTGTATACCAAGTTGATAATGTAAACTAGTGTTTGTGTAGGTGGCTGCCATTTCAAAAGATGAAAAAAAAATGACATTGATAATTAAAATTAAGTCAATGTGACATGTTTTATTGAATTAATTAATTCTATAGGGATTCCTTTAACCATAATCAAGACATTTCAAAAACTGTCAAATTCACCATCTGTGGCATCCAATACAAAAAACTAATTGAATTAATTCTAAGCTACTTTGTCTATGGCATAATCATAAAGGACCCCACACAGGATCAGATTTGGTGCTTTTGGTTTTAATGTCAATGCTCCACAACAAATCTTCCTTTTATCATACCTTGCTAATTTGATGCATTGTGTGTAAAGTAGGGCTGCATTAAGGGGCAGTGTTTTGTGTTTTTACAAGAGTCAGTTAGTCTGGGAAACATGCTGAGATCAAGACAATAAATGATTTTAGCTAGCAATGTCACATTATAGGGTTAATTGACCTTTTGTATATTTTGGTTCTCCTGGAATTTTAGACAAAGTATGCAGAATCATGTTATGTTGCTTAGATTGATTGACAGGGAAAGTGTCATATAATAACTGGGAGGAGCTAAGCTTGTGGAAAAGACCAATTTCATTTTCATTTCAAACTATAAGCAGTTATTGCCTGGACTTGCTGGAAGAAACAAGTGTGTCTCTCTGTCTTCTCTTTTTCCAGAAAACTCCAGGACTAAGTTGGAAGCGAATATGTCTGACTAATTTTGAAGAGGAGTTTACATCTAAAGGGGAAATTTTGCTTAATTTGGAACTTGGTTCTTAACAATTAAAAATTGTATTTTGTCATGTTTAAGTATTGTTCAATTATTAAAAGTTAAGCTCATTAATTTGTTATAGTTAAATTATGTTGTTAAATAACATTTGTTTTGATAAAAGTTCCCTGGTTTGTCAGTGAAATTGTACCTGGAGTGAAACATCCTATCCTCACAGCGCCAAAATAGAAAATTGTTGGGTTCTGGTCTGACTTCATAATACATCCTGGGGTTTCTGATCTGATAACCTGATACTTTCTAACCACTGAACTGGATGTTCCCCATTTTCTTTGCATGATTTAAGGACAGTCTGTACAATAACGGCATTGCATGTGCTGAAAGTGAAAACACACAAAGCTAAACTCAGGACATGAAGTTTCTCCTCTGACAGCCAGCCTCCCAATCTATTTGGCATGAATATGATCCTTGAGTTTTTTTTTTGCAACGCACATCTAAAAATTGCACTACAGATGTTTGACCATCTGGTATAACTGTAATCCGAGTGTTATTTCTTTGCAGGCACCTTTGGATCTCACTGGTTATATGGGATTCAAAATTGTCTCACATTAATCAGCTGTGTGCCTTGAGTATGCCCCAAAGTATCGATTCTACACATTATCCATAGCTTCACTCTCTCCTCACCCATCCAATTGCTATTGTCGACATGCAGAAAAACTTCTGCAGGGAGCTTTTCTTTTATTCTTTCAGAGGACAGTGTGAAAGATGTACTGATTAGATTGATTTGCGTGCGAAATTGTCCCTTAATGTCAGGGAGATTAGCAGGGTAAATACTTGGTGTTATAAGGATTGGGTTTGGGTGAAATTGGTATTGGTGCATAGTCAACGGGCCAAATGATCTTTTTCTGCATTGTAGGGGCTCGATGATTTTGAGATTCTATGACATGAGTGTCAATGTCTGGGACAAAATATTTATTGACTATCCCAAATTGCTCTTGAGAAGGTAGTGGTAAGTCAGTTTTTTATATTGCTGCAATCCATGTGGTGTAGGTACAGTGCTGTTTGAGATGCAATTCCAGGATCATGACCCAACAACAGTGAAGGAATGGTGATATATTTCCAAGTCAGGGTGGTGAGTATCTTGGAGGACAACTTCCAAGTGGTGTGATTCCCCATGAATCTATTGCCCTTACCCTTCAAGTGGTTATGGGTTTAGAAAGTGTTGTCAAAGTGAGTTGTTATAATGCACCTTGTGGATGGTACACAGTGCTGTCACTGTGCCTGCATGGTAAATGAAATAAATGTTGGAGTTGGTGAATGGACTGCTTTTTCCTGGGTGGCATCGAGCTGCTTGTGTGTTGTTGGAGCTTGCTATATCCAGGCAAGTGGAGAGTTTTCCATCGCACTCCTGACTTGTGCCCTGATTTTGGACAGGCTTCGGGAAGTCAAGAGGTGAATCAGTCACTGCAGAATTCCCAAACTCTGAACTGTTGTAGCCACAGTATTTATATGGCTGATCCAATTCAGTTTCTGGTCAATGATAACTCCCAACATGTTGGTAGGTGGGGGATTCACCTTTGATAATGCTGTTGAATGTCAAAGGGAGATGTTTGGATTTTCTCTTGTTATTGCCTGCATGACTTGTGTGGCCTGAATGTGACATACCATTTATCAATCCAAGACTAAATTATGTTGCAGTTTTGTTACATATGAGTATGGACTGCTTCTATGTAAGAAAAATTGTAAGTGGTGCTGAATATTGTGTAATGAACTGCAAACATCTCCACTTCTGACTTCAAAGTGAAAGGTAGGTCATTGCTGAAGCATCTGAAGACAGTTGGGTTTAAGGCACTACCCTGAGGAACCCCTGCAGTTACGTCCTGGGACTGAGAAGATTGACCTCCAACCACCACAACTGTCCACCATCATGCTAGGTACATTTCCAACCAGGTTTTACTGCATTGGATCAAATGTGGCCTTGGTATTCAAGGCAGTCACTCTCACCTTAGTCTAGTGATCAGTTTTTTTCATGTTTGAGATAAGACTGTACTAAAGTCAGGAGATGAGTGGCCTTGGCGGAACCCAAACTGAGTGCAATGAGCAGATTGTTCCTGAGTAAGTGCCGCTTGATAGCATTTCTGATGACCCTTTCTATCACCGTACTGATTGATTTTTGGCAAGGTTGTACATTTGCAAATTACCAAAGGCTTTAATTTTGAACTGTTGGCCATACAGAGTAGTGCCATAATGAATCTTGTCTTCACATGTCCTGTAGCTTTCACTAAAGCTACTTCCGAACCTATTCATTCATAGTTCGGTTGATAGGCATATCAAAACTTTGTGAGGATTTCATCTATGTTGCCAAAGTGACATAATGGGTATTCACCACTGACCAATAATAAGTCCCTGGAAAACGGTAATCTTGGCATTGAGATTTTTTTGTTGATTTCTGAGCAGTCTTGGTTTTCTACTAGAACCTTGGCCATTTCCATATCGCAAGATGGTTACACCAACTAGCTGTTGCCCTAAAATCTTTTCTGGGCTCAGGGTTTGATTTGCCCCACTTAAGTCTATATTTCATTGTGATCCTGGACCAGACCCCCAAAATTTTGGTAAAATTTGGTCAGGGACCAATAACCCTTTGTTTAAATAAAAGTGAGTTTAAGATTCGGGACACTAGCGACAAACAGAAATGAGTTTTGAACAAACTATAATGAGCAAGGATGGAAAGATAAAACAATATACAATTTCTGTCTTGTACACTAGCAATCAGGTTAATATGATGTACATATAAATTAACAGGCCGCTTATGTTCAAACATAACACACTACACAATAAATGACTGATGCAACCAAAACAGATTCCGTGGAATTCCAAACGATTCACCCAAATGTCAGTAAACACTGAATCAACCAATTGTGTTTAAATCTGTGTCTCTCATGAAGGATTCCTGCCTTCATCTTTGAAGATTTTGCTTTGGAATTCTCTTCAAAAGTCATTCAACTTGGATGGCCTCAAAGATAGCCCATTCACAAGCTTTCTATCTCATCTCCCCAAACTCCAATTCCTTGGATTCCTGAATCTGCACTCCAGCAACAACTCATAAGCACAAATTCAGCTACACTGAGTGGAATACTGCTGCCCCAATTATCCACAGCATGACGTCACCATGTTTTCTTCTCTAGAAACCCCATTACTTAAAATCTGCCATTCACAATGTTCTCTCTACCTGGGGCCTTTTCCCCTGCTCCCTTTTTTTTTTTAACTGTAACCTTTCTCCTCCTTTCCTGCCCCCTGCCTCAGACTTCTCTTCTGGGACTGTTGCCTGTACCCTTTCCCTTTCCACTGACTCGAAATAACTTTTTGGGGCCTCCTACTTTATCACTTCCCTGTTCTCTGCTTGAGACTATTCTCAATATTGCATTATCTCTTCTCAATATGCCATGATGAGGATTTTTCCCACAAATTTATTTCTTTGCAAGGCCACTAGATCTGTCCTTAGCCTGAAGAACTTCAGGTAGAGCCTGCTCCCAGTCCGCATATGTGCGGAAACTTTACCGACTTTTCCTCTTAATCATTCACATCTCAATAATATGTATTGCATTCCTAGTAATGATGTAACTATTCTGATGATTTTTGAGGACACTTTCCAATACATGCTTCTCAAGATCATGTCAGTGGTTGATCTCTGTTTTCAGGGAGCATTTGGTTGTGTGCATCTTCTCCAGTGAATTCTTTCTTCTTCCATTCTCACTCTAGGTTTTCAGTAGTACCGAATTCACTTGTGGCAGCACAGTTACTTGACAAGTTAACAAAGGTTACAATGTTTACCTTGAAACCAGCTTTGTACTTCATTCCTTTTGCCAGAGGACCAATTTCTGTTTATCTTTCGCCACCCATGGTCTCCCCTTTGTCAGTGTATCTTAAACTCCCACGCATCTTGGCGACAGGGCTCATGTTGCTGCTTGATCCCATGTGGTGACTGAAACACACATGTCTGAAGTGAAAAATTACTCCTAATGCTGGCATAGCATTTCTGAACAGAAAAGGAAGATCAACATATGAGCAGAGTATACATCTAAACATGATTTTTGGTGCCAAGAAAATAGAGCCATGTTATACGCCGGGTTGACTTATATGCTGTGATTTGTGGTAACTTTCTCAAATCTGAGAAACATAATGGTCATCATTGCAGTTAAAGCAATATCACCGGGACCTGTATCACTTCAGAATTTTTTTTGGGTGCACGGAAAAGTAAAGAATTCAATTTTATTGTTAAGTGCTATTAAAATTTCAATGTTAGTTCTCATTAAAGTTGTCACTTACAACAAAGAGAAATGGGCAATCTGATTGACCTCCATTGAAAGAATTACAGTCATACAAATTTGATTGGCGATGTAAATACTACTGCTTGATTCACAGTTAGATCACTTCAACCAATCTTCAAAAACTCAACCTACAGCAACAGTGGCATAGGAACTGATCATTGCTGTTCTCCAGAGAAAAAACTAAGACAAAATTGATACATTTCCCAATGCTGTGGTCTGTGCCCTGAAGTGACCTAAAAAACATGGAGTATCATATTGGTATTGGATGATTTTTGACATATATTGGGTGACTTCCTGAAACAGCCCTAAGTCTCTTCGCGTGTGCTACTAAATGGCTTCATGTTTGTTCGATGTTTTTTCAAATAAATGGACAGCACTGAAAAGATAACATCAGGCCTGTTCTGTTCATGTTTACTATGTAGGGATGTGATCTGGGAACAAACAGCTACCAACAAGTTTCAGTTTTCATAGAATCATGGAATCCCCATCGTGCAGAAATAGGCCATTCAGTCCATTGAGCGTCCCACGCAGTCCCACACAGATCCTAACCTTGTAACTACCCCCATATCCATCCTGCTAATCCCCCTGACACCAAGGATCAATTTAGAATGGCCAATCCACCTAATCCGCACACCTTTGGACTGTGGGAGGAAACCAGAGTGCCAAAGGAAACTCACGCAGACATGGGGAGAAAGTGCAAACTTCATAGAGAGAGTGACCTGAAGCTGGAATTGGATCCAGGTCTCTGGTGCTGTGAGGCGCTGTTTGCCACTATGCCATCTACTGTATATATTTGTTATATATAAAGTTCATGAGGAACGTAGGAATTAGAAGCGAGAATAGGTAATTGAGCTTTTGAACTCACTCTGCCATTTGACATAATCATGACTAATCTTCTTAGCCTGATCTCAACTCCACTTTCCAGTCTGCTCCCTATAGCCCTTTATCCCACTTGAGGAATCAGTGGAAAGGAGTGTCCCCCTCCTGGTACTCCAGCACATCAGTGTGCCATTTGCCAGTCACTATTGACCATTCTCAAGTTATCTCTCCCCCAGCTACCTGATTTTTGCAGCTAGTGAAGCTTACGTGCTAAAATGAGTAAACTGCCTATGAAGGAGAGATAGGAGCCAGTGGCTCACCTAAACTACTGAAATGAGACTCAAGGCCCAATTTTGATGGAGCAATTGGCCTCCCGCTTGGCTTTGTTACTTAGACATGAGTTAGAATTGCTGTTATATAAAGCATGCTTATGAGAAAAAAAAGCCGAATGACTGTACTTGATACCTACTCAGGGGAGCAGACAGATCCTGGCAGGTAAGTAATTCAGTGAACTTTATCCATCTACTCACCATGCGGAGGCAGGGCTAATTATTGTTGGTCAAAAAGCAGAGTTCAACTTGTTAGCCAAGAAGATATATGGAATTATTTTTCCAATAATACACATTCTTCCCTGATGCCTTTCACTTTATTTTTTTCCTAAATTTCAATCAGTTAACAAAGCATAATGCTTCAGTGAAGCAGCAATAAAGATACCACATTGAATTAATTTAATTTCAAATTAGGAACAGTAGAAGGTCTAGAAGTCAGGGATACAAATTTGAATAAATGGATCATGCTCAGGCACACGAAACTGAGGAATAAATATAGGCCAAATTCTCCGGCTGTTTATGCCTGTGAGATTCTCTGGTCCTGCATTGCTTGCCACAGATTTCCTGATGGCATGGGGAGGCTTAAGTTGGAATTCCTATTACCAGTGGTGGGATCAAAAGATCCTGCCCGCCAGTGAATGGCAAGCCATCTCCCACTGCCAAGAAAAACACCGAGGGGAAGTCAGAGAATTTTGCCCATATGCCAGCTGAAAAAGAAATCTGCAGGTTGAGATGAAAAACATCCTCAAAACCACAAAATGCAAGCAGTAACTAAAGTTTGATCTGAATCATCTTACTAAATAATGATCCAGATAACCAACAAAGTAAAAGAAAGAGAATGCACATGCATTATCCCAGTGTTGGGGCTATCAGGCCCCACCATGGCAAATTTTCCCACGGCAGCTATGGTGATTCATTCAGTTTGCCACTAACATCAGCAAGACTGGATGATCCACCAGCGGGAGGGCCTGGAAAATCCCATCACAAGAAACAGCGAGACTAGGCTGTCTCTGTTCAATAAAAGGGAGCCAGCTGTTGTGAGTGAGGTGCTTTTGTTTGTTTTTTTGTTAAAGTTATTGCGTTGTGACAATGATTCATTGCCAAAAATGGCCAACTAGTAAGTCTTGTTAATGAGACACCTTATGCGGAAATAACTGCCTTGAATTCTTTTTTGGTCATGATGGATCACTGTGTTCTACTTCATAATGATTCACTGTTCGAATAATTGACTAATGAGAGTTCTATATCTGTTACTGTCAGTTTAAACAATGATAACAGTATCTATACAAGGAATGAGAAAGATGCATCTCTCTTTTAGATGTGTAATTTGTTGAATGCTTTCTTGATGTTAACTTGATATCCTAGGGTTTGACGATCTTTGATTGGTGGCTATTCCTTTTGGATTCTTTTTTAGACTGGAGCACATTTATTGAAACAGATGGTTTCTTTCTTGTTTTCCTCCTGTGGAAATATTACAATATTTTTTGAAAGATGAAAATAATATCAGTTATTTTTTTAACTCTATGTAGCTTTTTTCTCTTTGCTATTCCCTTCCCTTCCCCTCACCCAAGAACATTGATTTCTTGCCAGGATGTTGTTTCACGCGCACTTGTATTGTGGAACTTACCTGGTTGCCTCTAATTTAGGCCTTAACCTTATCAGTGAGTCCAGTAGGCAACACAACCAAGGCAAATCCCTGTTCTGCCTGGTACCCACACAGAGGTTAACAGATAGACACGAGAATTGGGAATTCCAGGCAATCTTACTAAACTGGGAATTTGAGGTGCAGAGTTCAAGATTAGGTACAGATCAGGACCTTGGATAAACTTTATCTGTACAGTTCACCTATGCATGTTATCAAAACCAAAGCTTAGTTTTTCACATTCCAGTATATAAAACTTGCTTTAACTCAGGGTTGATCTGTTTCCCCATTCACTATGGATTTAATTTCATAGAATCATAGAATCCCTACAAGTCAAAAGGAGGCCATTCAGCCCATCAAGGCTGCATCGACAACAGTTCCATTCACGCCTTATCCTCGTAACCCCAAGTATTTACCATGCTTTCTATGTGACACTAAAGGGCAATTGAACATAGCCGATCAACTTAACTTGCATGTCTCTGGATTGTGGGAGGAAACTGGGGCAATTAAGGAACCCACCCAGACACAGGGAGAACATGAAAATTCCAGACTGACAACCACTCAACAGCAGAATTGAACCTGGATCCCGGGCATTGTGAGGCAGCAGTGCTAACCACTGTACCGCCCTGCCTCATCAAGGAATTTGACAAAAGATATGTAGGTGGTTAGTTAGAAATTGGATTGTATTTCACTCACAAATATATACTTAATGCAAACTTCAGAGTAAGGTAAATGCTTTCTTTTATTCTAACTGAATTAGAAGTTGAAAATGTAAAATTAATCCGCCGTGAGTTGTTATTGGATGGCAAAATGGGTATCATAAGCTTTTCATCCAATTAATCAGGGTATCAAGGTTGTTTTATATAACGAATATAATTGATACAATATAATGAGAGAGTAATCATCCTGTTGTCTCATAAGAACAATTAGATTTTACACAAGAAGCAAGTTGTTTGTGATTAGCTTTCAAGGTGCATTTCATCTGATTTTAGGCCAATAAGGCCAATTTCTCAATGGTCTATCCACTGTCTGGTCTTCAAATCTTTATCCCTGCTATTTAAACTGACCACTCTCCCACCATGCAGCACTGTCCAGGGCCTATGCTCTCTTCTTTCCCTATCTGCAGCAGCTACAAAATCAAATACTTCCTCCCGACTCTCTCATGTGGTTGGTCAAAGGTCAGCATCATAAAAGGGGAGAAGTGAGCTATGTCTCCAGTGACCGTGAGGTATGCCTGGGAGCGCCAGGCTGCACATCATGTTCAAGTTAATACAATTCCTGGCTAATACTAGAAATGGATTTGAGTGACGGGATCTGTGCCAGTGCCATCCGTGCTCAGCCTTCCCTTAGCTTTTAGATCTCCCACCGCACCCCATCCCACTATCGTCCTATCTTTTGATTCCCTGTAACAGTGAGGTGTTGGTCTCTGCCCAACAGGCCTAGAGCAGTTCTGTGTGGTCTGGTTTGGTGTGTTCTGGTTGGCAGTGAGATATGAGAGTGCTGAGGATAGATACTGAGCCTGAATTGTTACCTTTTGGTTGTAGACTTCTGGATGGGAGGCCAATGAAAACATCATCTTCGTAAGCAATGTCTTTTTTCCTACACCTCAAGTACTTTTGACCTCTGGAAATGGGCATGCTCTCTCCTACCCTCTCTGCTCTAACTGAATTTAACACCAGTGATGTACTTTTCACCACTTTAATTGGATTATGAACTATTAGCCATGCTAGCTATTAAAATAAGCTAGCAAGGCTAAAGCTCAGAAAATTTGATCAGTGGTAAATGTTGTGGTGACTGGTTGGTGTGAACAGCCACTCTTTATTTCCAAACACAAAAGTGCCGTAAACATTCCCCTGGAACTGAATTTTACCGTAGTAATGGAGGAATGTTTGAACACTTGTTTCAAGATTTCTTGCTTCTTGTTAAACTCCATCAACACCACTTCATGAGCAATAAATACTGGCCTTTCCAGGAATGCTCATGCGACAAAAATCCATTTAGAAGAAGCAACTACTAATTGGCTTTAAACAGTTTGGAATAAATATGGGAATGTCATGTGGGCCATTTCAGCACATTGGAAATCTGTTGTGCTGGATCAGTGCAATGTAGGCCTCAGATTTGGATACTGATACCTCAAGATTTATTTTCACAGAAGGTTGCTAAAAAAAAATTAGGAAAATCTGAACAACATCAGTTTTTTTTTTAAACAATATTGGCTTCAGTCAGCTGTGGCAGTGCACAGTGATTGAAACCTCAGAACTACCAGGCCTTACATGTTTACTTTTGGAAGAGTACACGTTTCATGTGGCACCTGTCGGGTGTAAAGCACTTAGCGTGATTAGCACTGATTTTTGCAACTGATACCATTTTACAAGTACTGGATTTGAATCTTACCAAAATTTACCAATTTTACGAGTGCTGGGTTTCCAGCGCGGACAGCCTTTCGCTGGAAATAGGTGGGAGGTTGGTTAATATATGGAAAATTATTATAATGCTATTTTACATCTGCTTAGTGAGCCCAAGGCTCAATCGTTCAGCCTCTGCCCCCACCACCCCGCACCCTATGACTTTGCTGGCAAGGAATAGACATGCTCCCCATCAACGAGGAACTATCGACTTGACTTTGCCAGTGGAACCACCCATTGAGGCCTTGTCCACCTCCCCATCCTGAGAGGCCTGGGCAATGCCAGACTGGCAGTGTTACCCTGGTACTAGAGGACAGTGGGGATTGGGGCCAATAAAGAGGGACTAATGTGGAGGAGAGGGCTCATTCACTCTGCAGAGGATTTGGTGAGGGAGGGAGGGCCATGCTGCCACTCTGCAGGAATCAGTGAGGAAGGGTGGCTGCCCGCGAACAGTGGAGGATGGGCGTTGGGTCCATGATCAGTGGATGGAAAGGGGGTCCAAGATTGGTCTGAGCAGTGGGAAAGTGCGGGGGGGGTGGTGGTGTTGGTGGAGACTGCATCTACAGCTCCAGGCCCCTGCAATTGCAGGGAGGAGGAGCTGCTTCAGGCTGCCTGCAGTAGAAGGGGCCTGACAGCTCTCTCTTTTCTGTCAGACCCCTGCTCGTGTGCATATGTAGCATCAGAGGCCTACACATGTACACTACCTCTCTCTACAGGCATTTTTGGCATGTTAAGCACTGTCCACAGGCTTCTGCAGTGAGCAACAGGCTTGCTGATACTTTTGCAGGCAGAGTATGTATGGGGGAACCTGAAAATATGTCCAAAAGTTGGATACAAAACTCTTCCAATTTCAAGTCTGTACAGCACTAAGAAAAAAAGCTAAAATCACCCCCTCAGTCAAATTTGTGCCTCTATTTGGCCTTCCACTTCATTTGCTATGAGTTCATCCCATAAGTTTGGTATTGTGTATCTGTTCTTTATTGTAGCATGGACATCCTTTTCTCTATTCTGCATACAGGTAGGCCAAGATCTGTGTTTTATTGAGCTTAGTATTAACACAGGGAATTGTTACTTTGAATGTGCTAGTTTCCACAATTTCTCAGAAACAGTGTTGTAATTTATAGCATATAAAAGGTCATTTAGCCTCTCTGTTTCAAGTTAGTGTTATCCAAAATAATTACACTCCACATCGTATAGAACTCTTATTCCATCCTCATTTATGTATGTAGAAGGAGTAATGACAATATGGGCTACAGGAACAAAGGATGTGATTGATGTGTCTTTTAGCAACTCTATGCACCCATGATTTGCAGAACTGCTTTCTATTTGTATACTTTGGGAAATGCAGACATACTGCGGGAGGCATCTGGGATGTGGCATTGCAGCAAGACTGTAGCTGTCCAAAGCCAGTGTTTGGCAAATTCACCTACAGAGACCACCCACTTCCAGCAATTCTCAAGGGTGTGAAAGTTTTTCTGTAATGCTAATTATCAACATCCTTTGGCCTTCGAACTGGATGAGTAGCTCTGAACAATCCAAACAATTTCAGTGACAAAGAACTCAGGGTTCAGCAAGAGACTGAACAGATGAGTTATCCGTATCTGAGTGATTCAATCCCTTGATGTTTAAGAATGAGAATTTTTTTTCTCATTTACTACTTTGGCAGAAATCAATTAAATAATCACACACCAGATTCAAAGCTAGAATCTGCCTGGTTTGTGTGACTCAAATATTAATTGGTTAAACTGAATGAGTCAATGGGAGCTTGAAAAAAGTACCTTACCTATAGTTAAAGCATTTGTTTTACCATTTGATACCATGCATTCTTTACAGAATTCTGGAATTACTTCAGTTCTTGCCCTTAAACCTTTTTCAAAGTTTAATTTGTTCCCTTCCCCATTCAATTTAAGAGCCTAGATTCTCAAATCCACTTGCTGTTGTATGTTAAAGGCTCTGTCACTCACAAAACTGTTACCTTGATCACGATCGTACATCTTCAATCTTTTGGGTGATGTTTAGTTCACAATCAGATGATTCACAATGTTTTGTAAAGTTAGTCAAGTCAAATGAAAGGTCAAATACATGTAAGATATGGCTTTATCACAGAACAAGTGCAGAAAATATTGATAGCTGGTCATAGGAGCAAGATTTTAAAATAATTACCAAAGTGCTGTTCAATTTGAAAGGATCTTGGTCCTTCTGATAGTCATTATGTTCTAGGTTTTGAAACCAGTTCTGGATATTATTAGAAATTGGATTAAGTTATTCTCTAATGTTATTCATTATCAATGACACCACCTGTCTTTATTATGCTGGCTGATAAATACAGTAAAGGATTGGTTACCTCACTCTTCTAGATAATCATAAAGAACGTACATTCTTAATCTTTGTTAAGGAAAATGCAGCTGCAGAAAATAATGGGATAACCTCTTGAAAAAGAAGATAATGTGTGACTGATGGGCACAACCACTGATTAGGTCATAGCTAAAAGCAAGTTTAATTGGCAGAGAATGTTTTTATTTTGGGGACTGAATCAACCACATGTAGCGAAGAGCTGTGTTTAATGATCCTGATAATTATTGGTGTTTCAGTCTTTTGAGCATCCTTTCTTATTTTGTAACTAAATTGAAGGTTGCACTTGGGAAACTGGTACTCTGTCAGGAAGGATGCACTTGTTTTGTTCTTGAGACAGAAGCTCATCTGTGTGGTCAGCTAGGTATTATTCTGCCTCAGTGGGGTATAAGAAAACAGGCTGAGCTGGGTGGTTTTGCAGTACTTTAAATAGATCATGTATGACTGTGATATGCACAATCTCTGTGCATATGGGTGGTCGAATTATGCTATAAACTATGCAGCATGCTATTATGTGAGGTAGTTTCATTTTCACTGCAGGTAAAGCAAATTATCTACATGTTATGAGATGGATTGCAAGTGCTGTTGCATATATTTGCTCTTGTGTGTGTGTGTGTATGTGTGTGCGTGCATATTTGCAAATATAAGTGTCTATATATTCTGATGCATTCATAACTCATACTGAGTACGTGAAAAAAATTAATGAATCCTGTCCTAAGACTGACTGGGTGTCAGATGTGGTATGATGAGTATGCTTCAAGCAACAGGCAAGTTGACTCTATGTCTTGAACCAGATTTGCTGAATAAAAATTATAGACCCACTATTGAATGCTTTTCATTCCTCTGGCTCACCTATTTAGAATGTCAGTAATAGTAAATGCACATGTATATAACGTTGAACTGAACTGTATTCATTCCTCTGACATATTCAATTGTTCTTAAAATTTCTATGACAAGACCATTAAAGGAAATATAAATGAAAAAAGTAAATAGTCAATCATAGAAAAATAGTTCACAGTTCAAAAATCCCAATCTTAAGGTAATGCATCCTGTTCTGGTGGAAAGGCCTAACAGTGTCCGGACTATAATTTTTTACGCAGTAAATTTTAATGATCTGGAATGCATTGCCTAAAAGTGTCATGGCAGCAGCCTTTATCATAACTTTTGAAAGAAACTGCGTATATTTTAAAATAAAAACTTTACATAGCTAAGTGGAAAGAGCAGGGTGGTGGAACTAATTGGATAGTTCTGTCAAAGCACATTAGACTTTGACCTCTTTCTATGCTGTACAATTCTGAGCCTGTCAATGTAAGTCTGGCAACCTGTATCACAGAGCTAGAATTTCGTAAATTCCTCATTCAGTAACATAATGACAACTTACTTATTTAAATCAACAATGATTAGTTTTATCATGAATAAAAGCAGGACAAAGGGTTTGACAAAGGGTCATCTGGTTTCGAAATTTCAGCTTCCTTCTCCTTATAGATGCTGGCAAAATCCTGCTGAGATTTTCCAGCATTTTCTCTTTTGGTAGTAGTTTTGTGATGTATAGCACATACAAGAAAGTTAAAATAAATGTGCTTTTATTTCAGAATATGCATATTATTTTTCCAAAATGTTTTTTGCTATTTTAACATAAAATCTCAATTGGTTAGGCTACATTCACCACCTTATTTTGTAATTATGTTATCACTATGGGGCATCGGTAACTACTTCTACCAGAAACTGAAGATTCTACATCTCTTTTTATAATGTGCTCTAGTGTAGAATAATTTTAGCTGCTTAATGTTGAAATGTGAATATTTTAAATGCAACTAAATATCAAAATTAAATGGTTGCTTTAAAAGTTTGTAAAGGTTTGTACTTGAATTTTTTTTCTGTTGCACAATTTATTAATGGAATGTTTTATTTCATAAATGTATTCTTAAAACACACATAACAAATAACTCTACGATACTCTTCACAAATATAGGAGCCAGAAACTGTTTTACAATTCCTTCATCGTAATATTAGTGTGATATAAGCACATACTTTCACCTAGAAGGAATATCTTAGCACAACAGCTTTGGCTGACTTCCAAATATTACCTTATAGTGATATTTTATATAAGAGCAGGTAGTAAGATATGAATTGCAGACATATAAAACAATTGTAAAATCATTACTTTTTTACACAGACTTAAACTATGTTTAAAAGCCATAGCCATAGTGCATTCAAAATTAAATACTTTGGTAATTAGTACCAAAATGGTTCTTTATATCCCTTAGTTCTGACAATAAGAAGAATGACAGCATTTTGACATTCTATAAGTTGAATATGATAATGCTTCTGTAATGATTTCTGCTCAGCGAATGATGAAAATATATTGCTACTCCATATCTCCTTTCCGCATGCCTTTTTTTCTTCCACTGAAAGAGCAGGAAGAGCCTTGGGCATCCACTGCTGGAACCGTCAATGCTGCATGTCCAGAAAGTAGGATGCTCACTTATAACCATATCAGCCTTTCCATCTTTGGGGCTGGATGTGCAGCTTGCACGAGGTTTCCCACCTAATGGCCTGGCTGAGAACTGACAAAATTCATTACACATCTAGCTCTCAGGTTCCAATGTCAGTCTGGTTTTCAGATTACTTTTTTTTAAAAACAGATGTGCTTTCCCCCCCCATCCAACTGTGAAATTTACTTAGCCAATTCGAACAAAATAAGTATCAGCTGCCCAATCTGTCAAGTAGAATAGGCATTGTGTTTGAATTAAAAATTTATTTATCACCGACATTTGATTTATATTTGAAAAACTCACGATGATTGTTTGTTGCATTCACATTACTGAGATTCACCCATTTTTCTTTGTTGCATGTTCCTTTCTTACAATATTGTTTTGTATTGCTTAGTGTATTTTTCAATATTTCAGTGACTTGAATGATGGCTTATTCTGTGGCATAGTTGTAGAATTCTTTATTTTTTTTGTAGTCATATCTAAATCTTACAGTACCCTTACCGCAACAAATGTGCTAAAAAAAATCTTTATACAAATACCCCAAGAGTAATAACTTGTATTCATATAGCACTTTCAATGTAATGAAATATCTCAAGGTACTTCATAGGGGCATTGGACTGGATTGTGCACAGTGCTGAAATAATGGTGCTCGCTGATGCAAACAAAGGAAGCTTTCCACAAAAAACAGGTGATCTGAATGCCAATTTGACACTCTCACCAATCTGAGATCTCTAGGGATCCAGTAGCTGTGAGATCATAAGGCAGCCAATCAAATTAAAGCATTCTCACAGACAGCATGTTAAGAAGTGGAAAAATGTTTTTTCACATATAGCAAAATAGAGAATCACGGAGTTGTTATGGCACAGAAGGTCACCCACTTGGCACCCAGCTCTCCAAATAAGCATCGTGACTTAGTCCCTTTTCCCTGTACCTCTACACATTGGTCCGATTCAAATAATCATCCAGTGCCCTGTTGAATGGATGGACTGATACTTCATCCGGTCAGTGCATTCTAGTCCTGAATCACTCGTGTGAAAACATATTTTTTCTCACATCACATTTGCTTATTTTCTAAATTACATTAAATCTATGCCCTCTCGTTCTTGATCCTTTTACGAGTGGGAACAGTTTCTCCTCATCTCTCCTACAGCGTGGTACCTAGAGCCATACACAATACTCCATCTGAGGTTTAATTAGTGTCTTGTATAAGTTCAGTACAACCTCTTTGCTCTTTTATTCTATGCTCTTGTTAATAAAGCCTGGAATATTTTATGCTTTTAATTTAATATGCAATTCTCCAGTATTTGGCACTTCCTGTATGACTAGAAAATGAAAGCTTATTCCTCTCAACTTCCATTTTCACTTTCTTCCGCGTCCTTAGATGCATTCCATCTAGTCCCAGTTCCTTGTCAATTTAAGCACCGACAGTTTATTCACTACTTCCTGCTTATCAACTTCTCAGGACAGACTTTCCTCATCTGTCACCGTGGCCTTCGTAAAGAGTGATGCGAAGTATTCATTCAAAGCCTCAACCAAGCCTCAAGTACCCATGTGTAAATTCCATTTTAGTCCCTTCATCAACCCAACTTCTTTTACCACATTTTTACAATTTATCTGCCAATTAATGACTTTGGGATTCTCTTTTATGTTGACAGCCAGTCTTTTCTCATAATTCCTCTTCATTTCTCCAATGTGTTTTTTCACCTTTCCTGAACCTTCACTATTCTTGAACCATTTTCCTGATACCTGTAATAAGCACACTTTTTCTTTATTATCTTAATTTCTATCTCCTGTTTCATCCAGAAAGCTCTGGATTTGTTTGCCTTAACTTTCCCTTTTAAGGGAATATACCTCTGACTGTGACCAGGCTATTTCTATTTTGAAGAAAGCTCATTGTTCTGTTAAATTTTTCCTGCTAATCTTTGGTTCGATTCTAATTGACCCAGCTTTGTTCTTGCCCCATTGAAGTTGGTTCCCTTCAGTTAACTATTTTTACTCTGGATTCCTATTATTGTAGAAATATAGGAATTAGGAGCAGAAGTAGGCAATTCAACCCTTCTACCATTCAATCACGTCATGGTTGATCTCTCCCTGATTTCAAATCCACCTATTCATCTGTTCTGCATATCCCTTTAAACTGTTTTTAAATCAAGTAGATATTTATCTCCTCCTTGATTAGATTCAACTACACCATGGGGCAGCAAGTTCCACAAATTCACCACCCTCTACAAGAAGTAGTTCTCCTCAACTCAGTTTTAAATTTCCATCTCTCAATCTATGCCTGTGACGTCTTGTTCAAGATTGCCCCACCAGGGGAAGCATTTGGCCTATGTTTATTTTTTCAATCCCTTCAATCCTCCCAGTATGGAGCTTCCCCTATGACAAGGAGGATGAAAGTTTATTCTTTATGTTTGCCTTGGCTCAGCATTAACACACTTGCTTCTCAAACCTGGCTACATATTGGTCATCTCAAAAATGATCCCTGGAATGAAGAGCTTCTCATATGAGGAACAGTTGAGGACTCTGGGTCAGTACTTTTGGAGTTGAGAAGGATGAGAGTGGATCTTATTGAAACTTACAGGATACTGCGAGGCTTGGATAGAGTGGGTATGGAGAAGATGTTTCTGCCCGTAGGAAAAATTAGAACCAGAGGGCACAACCTCAGGCTACAGGGATGATCCTTTAAAACAGAATTGAGGAGGAATATTTTCAGCCAGCAAGTGGTGAATCTGTGGAACTCTTTGCTACAGAAGGCTGTGGAGGCCAGGTCATTGAGTGTCTTTAAGAGGGAGATAGATAGTTCTTGATTAATAAGGGGATCAGGGGTAATGGGGAAAAGGCAGTAGAATGGGGATGAGAAAAATATCAGCCATGATTGAATGGCAGAGCAAACTTGATGGGCTGAGTGGCCTAATTCTGCTCCTATGTCTTATGGTTTTCTTGGCTGACACAGCAGTGAGCGTTTGGCATTATTTTTGCCAGCTTTCTGATAAGATGATTTGATTTTGATTTGATTTATTATTGTCACACGTATGAACATACATTAAAAGATATTGTATCTTGTGCAGTACACAGACAAAACATCTCATACATAGAGAAGGAAATGAGAGAGTGCAGAATGTAGTGTTACAGTCATAGCTAGAGTGTAGAGAAAGATCAACTTAATGCAAGATAAGTCCATTCGAAACTCTGACTGCAGCAGAGAAGAAGCTACTCTTGAGTCGGTCGGTACGAGACCCGAGACTTTTGTATCTTTTTCCCCAAAGGAGAAAGGTGGAAGAGAGAATGTCCAGGGTTCGTGGACATTATTTTTGTCCTTAATTATGCTGGCTGTATTGCTGAGGCAGTTGGAAGTGTAAACAAAATCAATGGATGGGAGGCCGGCTTGCGTGATGGATTGGGCTAGATTCATGACCTTTTGTAGTTCCTTGCAGTCTTGGGCAGAGCAGGAGCTATACAAAACTGTGATATAACCAGAAAGAATGCTTTCTGTGAGTCATAGCTAACATGCCAAATTTCCTTAGTCTTCTGAAAAAGTAGAGGTGTTGGTGGGCTTTCTTAACTATAGTGTCAGCATGAGGCGCCAGGACAGTTTATTGGTGATCTGGACACCTAAAACTTGAAGCTCTCGATCTTTTCTCTTTTGTCCACATTGAAGTAGACAGGGATATGCTCTCCCTTAAGCTCCCTGAAGTCGATGACAATCTCCTTCATTTTGTTCATGTTAAGAGAGAGATTATTGTTGATGTACCAGTTCATCAGATTCTCTATCTTATTCTTGTACCCTGTCTCATCATTGTTTGAGATCTGACCCACTATGGTGGTGTCGTCAGCAAACTTGAAAATTGAACTGGAGAGGAATTTGGCCACACAGTCATGGGTGCATATGCAGTACAGTAGGGGCTGAGAACACGGCCTTTGGGCACTGGTGTTGAGGATGGTCGTGGAGGAAATCTTGATGCATATCATTACTGATTGTGGTCTGTGAATTAGGAAGTAAAGGATCTGCTTGCAGACAGAGGTGCCGAGGCCCAGGTCATAGAGTTTATAGATGAGTTTTGTGGGAATAATGGGTGCTGAAGGCTGAGCTGTAATCTATAAGTAGGAGTCTGACTTGGGTGTCCTTGTTACCTAGGTGTTCCAGGATTGAGTGCAGGGCCAGAGAAATGGCGCCTGCACTGGACCTGTTGCGGCAGTAGACAAACTGCAGTGGATCCAGGTAATCTGGGAGGCTGGAATTGATTCATGCCATGACTAACCTTTCGAAGCAGTTCATAGTGATGGACATCAGAGCTACCGGCTGATTGTCATTAAGGCACGCTGCTTGGTTTTCTTAGGTACCAGGATGATGATCGGAAGATGTTGAGCCAAAGAGCTGAATATTCCAGTGGTTCCATTGCTAACATCCCTTCCTCAATTAGGACTAGATTATCTGATTATTCCTTGCTTAATTGATCTTTCTCCCTTTTGGGAAAATGTAACTTTGCACTTTCCCAAATGTATCAATTGAATTTGGAGTCTCAATGTGTAAGGAAATGCAAGGAAGATCCTAAACTTGAGCAATCAAGGGTGCAATGCATCGCTATTAAGACCTCCTTGACTGAAACATTCCCATGAATTAAAAAGACTTGCTAAAACTTTTAGAAAGTAAGATTTGTTAAGTGAGATGTTATTGCAGTCAGACATTTTGCAGCATCAATACAGGAAGATAAAAGCAGGTACCTGTAAGAGAGGGTGATGAGAATGATGAGGTATAAAATGAGATTTAACTTCAGATTCACTTATAAATTTAAATCTAGGTTTTGTGATAACCAACATAACCATCTGTCAGTTCAGCTAACAAAACGAAGGTACGTTGAGTTTCGTCTGCCTTCATCCAGTTACAGCATTTGTGCTGAACGGTGGCTACCATCTGCTCTTCTAACTGCAACAGACTGTTGCAAACCTTTTGAAGGAAAAAATCCAGCTTGACCATTGTTGTTGCAGCTTTACCTTTCCACAGCCAGATGTGCTGTCAGTACACGCAGCCAACTGGTTTGATTAATTAGTATCCTTTTTTTTGTAATTTCACTGAATCACTTAAGAGTCGAAAAGGCAGGCTAAATAAGAATTACAATTTTGTTTTTTTTTGCAATTTAGTCAGTTATTTATTACATCCCATTGCTTTATTTTCTAGTGACCCTACCTTGAAAAAAGATATGCATATTATTATAATAACGTAATGTATTACTGGAAAAAAGCTGTACATGTCTCTGCAGGATTTCTGGCCAGATTATGGTTTGAAAGAAGTGATTGTAAGTTGAAAATCAACCTCCTTGTTTTATAACTGAAGAAACCAAATGGAACATTTAGCTGTAATATGTACAATAATTAGGAGATGGAGGAAGTTTGGGGGACTTGAGGGAGAATACTTACCTTAATAAAGGTAAATCTAATGTGGATTTAAGGCTCAATACTGGGTATATAAAATCACAGAATCGCCACAGTGCAGAAGGAAGCCATTCAACCCATCAAGTCTATACCAACTGTTCAATCAAGCACCTTATTCAGGCCCATACTCGCGCCCTATTCCATGTATTTATCCCCTTAATCCCTCTAATCTACACATCTTGGGACACGAAGAGGCAATTTAGCATGGCCAATCCACCCAATCTGAACATCTTTCAACTGTGGGAAGAAACCAGAACAGCCAGAGGAAACCCATGCAGCCACAGGGAGAAAGTGCAAACTCCACAAAGCCAGGCATCCAGTGCTGGAATTGAAGCCGAGTCCCTGGCGCTTGAGGCAACAATCAGCACAGGGATGGTGGGCTATTTGGCCTCCTTTTGCAATATATGACAACTCGCTGCACTGTTCTGTATCAAGATGTTGAAAATAGCCAGCGTAATTTGAAAGGTGAGGGTACGCTTCGTTCTGTAATTGTCCTACAATTTTCAACTCAGCAGCATGGTTTGGAGGATCCCTGGATGAGGCAATTGCACAGCTGGGTTCGGTATTTAAACTGGAGGTGTATAGATCCTGATTCCATTTGCAGACCTAACTGAACAAAGAGCGTGCTCAGTCTCGTGTCTCTTTGTGATCCAACTGAACAAGACTCCAAAAGTAAAGTGTTTATTCATTTTGGAGGGATCAGGAGGAGCAGAAGGGCTCTTCCAGCAGTAACTAGGTTCACTGCAGCAGGACCAAATACACTCCATCCTCCCATCCACCAGCATTTTCTCTAACAAGGTGGACTGACCCAAAGTGTGCAGTTCTCAACGTCAGCTCTTTGCTGATGGCACCTAGTTTTCAAAGTGGACTAAGCCTGCCAAGAATGCAGTAAGGTGACTGGCTGGCTGCTATGTGCCACTGGACAGATGCACAAAAACCAAATGATGGAAATTTGGCCTTCCTGACTTTGTTAGGCATCATTAGCATGTGGTTCCAGGTTCTCCTGATCACAGAAAATGAAAAATAAAGTTTTGCCAGTGGTTCACAGCTGTCCCTTTAAAGGCTCCTGATTTGGTGGCTCGAAGCCAGGGATTCCCTGCCAATTGCTGCATGCAAATCAAGTTGGGGGCCCATAATATGGCATAGAATCTAATTAATACAATGAAAGAAGGCCCCTGTTTGTTTCAGGTGTGAATGTTGGCTGCCCATTTGAAAATTGAATTAGACAGGTCTTGAACGTCCAGCAAATCATCTGTTCTTTCCTTCCAATGTTTGGCTGTCAATTATCCCAGTTTCTCGTATGAACAAGACTTTTCGCATCTTTTCTTTTGAAAAAAAATGCTAATTGTAGCATTTTAAATTGAAGTAGGAGTAGTGTCTTTTGAAGCTAATGTTCACATCACAGTTGAAGCTGTTTTGTATTAAATAACCAGGAATAATGGCCCTTGGAAGTACAATGTGAGAAAATCAGCTTATCACAATTGCATAATCACAAAACATTGCTGAAGGATCCCTTGGTAACAAAGCACCAATTTCCTTGCAATGTAATAAAGTAAAATTCTACATGTCGTGTATTTTAAACTGAATGTTCTTACAATTCCTTTGTATTGTAGATTAATTTACCATTTTATGTCCTCTTGTGATATAATTATAACTCTGTGGGCAAGATTTTCTCGATGGCAGTTTCCCAACCCACGACTCAAAAAGTTAAGAGGATTCATAACCATACTGATACCAGCACAGCCATTTAATGCTACAAATGGGATTTCAGCATCTCACTTAGGAGGAAGTGCCACTCAAAGAGTTGTTGGTCAGGCAGTCTCCAGATTCAAAGTCCCAGAGTCCAGGACTAGGGAAGCACAAGTGGTCTCATGATAGGTTGAGGAAGTGAAGCCTGGGGAGACGCAAAGAAAAGTTGGGGTGGGGGCAAGGCGGGTGGGATTTCCTGAGGCCAGGAGATAGGGAGTACCCAGAGATGGCAGACTTTGTGGAAGGGGCTCCACTGTAGGAAGGAGACCATTGAATAAGTCATCTCTCCCTCCCTGCATACAAGGTCTGAATAGGGTGGTTCGCCAGACTTCCTCTTTTGTCCTTGAACTCCTTTTGCCTGTCTCAAAATTGAGGCCAGGCAGGAAACAGCCCTTCCATGGTCATTAATTGCCCAGTTAAGGGCCTCAATTGGAGCATGGGTGGACCCATCCTACCATAAGCTGGCAAACGGGCGGGAGGACTGATGGAAGGTGATTCTGAGAATTTTAAAGATTCCCTGACTTTGCCAGCAGGGCACCATAAATTCCACCTTACATATTTTTGCCACAGGTTATCCGAGAAGTGAGCGTGTTGATAGTTTCTGATTTTTACTCTGAACTATATTTTTGTGGGTTTTGTTTAGTAAAGTTATGAGTATATACTACAGGTTCTTTCAATGGGAAAACATAAACATAGCAAGTTTACAGTTTCTGGCTGTTGTGTAGCTTGATGCTCATACTCTAAAACAAAAATACTTGGGGAGGCATTGATGTTCAAGTCCCTGTTTTAAATATATTTTTGAATAGATCTGAATAATTTTCTTGCTGCAGCTAAGCCAGTTACAGACATACAGACATACAGACAAATGATGTGTACTATCATAAATGCATACAGAGAAAAGCTTGTTTATGATTTTTCATCTGGCCACACCCACAAAGGAAATTTTCTTCACATTTATGCAATGGAATAAAGAAATATCTTCAGAGGAATCAAATATTCCTCAGGGTGTCCAAATATGTATTCATGAACCAGTTTTACAGTGCACGAACCACACTTTTCACAAAAGAATGTGCAAAATGTATCATTTCGACTCAATTAAGCCAGGCATTATAAGGGTGATACAACCTTCAGACAGGGAAAATGAGATGACACCATTTGATGAAGATATTCCTTCAATAGTTTTTACAAGAATCCATATTTTCTATCTTTTCTTCAATTCTCTTCCTGCTCCTGGGCTGTAAGCAGGCTGCTTAACAGCATTTCCAAGCTGATCCTTTCCTTATCTTTCAGTTTTTCATTGCCCCTTCATAATTGTGCTTTTCACCATTTTCCTCACTTGTAGTAAAGGTACTGTCTGTGTTTTTGCAGTGTGCAATAACTTTGTTCAAATGCCTGAGACCTTTAAATTTTTTGTGTCGCTGAGTGCACAAGGTAACTTAAAGAGGCTGATTTGTATACACCCTGCATGGGAGGTTTCAGCTTGCTGCATGGCTAGACAGCATGGAGAAGGAAGTTGCCTTTTTTTTTAATGCATAAATTCTCAGTTAGGTCAAAGTATAATACAGAATTTTGCATACTTACAGTTATGACACCAAAGTTTGGCTCATAAAATATAATAAATAACACACTAGATAACTTCTCATTCCCTTGAGACAAATGAAAGAATTACATGTCTCTCTCGTCAAAACAAACAGGAGGTTGAAATTGGCTTTGGATAGTGTTTAGGAACTGGTGATCCTTTTATCTGAACAGATAGTTCCTTTCAGAGAGGAAAGCAGAATAGCTTTTGATGTGAAAGATTTTTATTTTCAAGCCATGTTTGGAAAATAAAAAAGTACAGATTGTATCTGAGCATCAGTTTTCTAGAAAGCACCAATGATAAATAATCTGAATATGAATATCTTCAAAATTAGGTTTGTTTTCTTCATGACTCATGCATCAGATTTGAGAAAGTAGTAGTATAAGGTACGCCATTGTGGAACCAGACGTGACAACAAACAGTATCTACAAAATAAAAACGTTACTCATTATATTTGAAAAGTTAGTCTCTTGTATGCTTGGCAAGAAAAACATGGTTTTCCACAGTAATGTTCTTGGCCTTAGTAGTTTTTGCACAACAAAAATTGGCCTCATGGTATCTATTGCTGCAGTCTAAATGCATGTAGATTTTTAAGTAATTACAATATTAAGTACAAAACAAATAAATAACTCTAGTTAATACTAATATTTATCTATTGATATAATTATTTAATCTCTATCATATTGATATTGCTCTGGCACTCAGTGGCTTTAAGAATTGAGAAAATCATTTTTCATCAAGATTTGTACGCTCCATGGCTAAACTTCAGTAGTCATATTCACTTCTCCAGGTTAAGTTGCAATTTAATTTCCTAAGCAGTTGTGAACAGTAGCATTGTAATAGATGGGTCCTTATTGGATGTACATTTTTCATTACCAGTGAAAGATTCAAATCCCATGAAAATTATGTAAAGGATAACTGTGTGTAGATGCCATCTTAATTCAGTCTTTTTGCTTCTATAATAAAGGAGATACAAGTGCCCTATTTGTCAATGGAGGAAACTGTATGTGGAATTTATTTCATTGAGACTTTCTAGGGGTGATCACTGGGTGACAAACACATTGCAGACTTCAGATGTAGACTTTGAGAGTAAGTGTTAACAGTTAGAGAGAAACATGCCATTTTCTAATATCTGTCTTTTCCTTCAATTATCCAAAAATGGTGGAAAAGATGATGCCATCATCCAAATGTTTACTGGATGTCAACTCAAGCAGACAATGTCTTTGTTTAGCTTGTTTATGGTTCTGCAAACAGGGGCACTACTTCATAAATAATGGCTTTGAGAAAGCACATGAAGATGAGGCTGTTTGAGGTGGGCCTGCAGGAATCTTTCCCAGCTTTCTGTTGCATTTTGTCTCCAACATTTTGTCTTTTTCAATCTGCCTGTAATGTGTGAAAATTGTTTTTGCAATGAACTCATTGCAGGCTATTTTCCTCATCATCAACATAAATTCAAGGTAAGTGGCAGGAGTTGTAGAGAGGACACGAGGAAGAATTTTTTTTATGCAGATAGTAGTGCGTATCTAGAAATCACTGTCTGAGTTGGTAGTAGTGGCAGAGACCCTAAACTCTTTTTAAAAAGTAGCTGGATCTGCATCTTAAGTGCTGTGAACTGCAGGGCTATGATTTGGGTGCAGGATGGTTCGATTAGAAGGGGCACCTGGCGTGTCCTTTGGCATGGACAAGATGGGTCAAATGGCCTCTCAATGTACTGTAACTTTTCTATGGTTCTGTGACTTTATAAAAATGCATGCAGTCCAGATGAAATGAATTCTGTTGTACCTTTAAATAAAGTGTGTACAAAGGACAGCTGAAGTCCTTGTGGCAGGCATCAGAGTTGTGGCACTACCAAGTTGCAAGAAAACACAATCGTATGCCCTTGTGAAATCTGAATGAAAGCATTTCTTGGAGAGTGAATTTGTGTCCTGAGAGGGTCCTTTGAGATTAGAGAGCAAAATTAAAGCTCATCATATTGGGGGTAATTTTTTGACGTGGATAGAGAACTGATTGGCAGACATGAGGCAGAGTGTGTTAAGAAGCTGAGTGTGGAAATAAGCAGGTCCTTTTCAGAGTGGGAGGCAGTGACCAGCGGGGCACCACAGGGTTCAGTGTTGGGACCCCAGCTGTCCACGATATGCGTTAACGATTTAAATGAAGGAATTGAATGCAATATCTCCAAACCAGTAAGCTCGGTGGCAGTGTGTACTGAGAAGAGGATGCTAAGAGGCTTCAAGTGACTTGGACAGGTTGGCTGAGTGAGCAAATACTTCGCAATGCAATATGATGTGGATAAATGTGACGTTATCCACTTTGGTGGCGAAAACAGGAAGGAAGATTATCAATTGAGTGGTGGCAGTTTAGGAAAAGCCAGTGGTGGATTAACTACCACCTGGATCCCTTGCCTGAGCTTTAGTAAGGCCCTCTGACTTTGACCTCTGCGCCTTGCCCCATCCTTTGTCATGTAGAGATGCCGGCGTTAGACTGGGGTGAACACAGTACCAACCAGATACAGTAACACCAGGTTTAAGTCCAACCGATTTATTTGGTTTTGTGTTGTCAGACTTCCTACTTTTTTCACCCTTCGTTGCACAGAATAAAGTTATATTAAGTGACATTCGATAACTTACATTATACATTGTACAACAATATAATACACATATAATACCATAAAGTTATATGAATCAATTACAGCCCTTTTATTTATTTACTTTTCACTTTCTTCACATTTGTACTTTAAAAAGCTTCCGTGTTTCTTGGTTTACAAAAGTGTCAATAACAGCATGTGAATCAACAGATTGAAAATTTGTGTGTAGTACAAGTTTGGGGGTGAGGGTCCTGTATTTACAGACATTTGTTATATTAATTCACTCATGGGGTGTAATTATGAAAATTTATTCACCCTTAAGAGAGTTAAACTAATTTTTTTTGCTCTTGGGCCTCCTCCTTTTCGAGCCCTTGGGCTTAAACTTACTCAGCCTAATGGTTAATCTGCCAGACAGGAAGTGAATGTGACCTGGGTGACGTGGTGGAACAGTCACTGATGATTGGTATGCAGGTATAGCAGGTGATTAGGAAAGCTAATGGCATGCTAATTTTATGTATGTATATAAATACAATTGTACTTGTATTTAAATTTTAAAAGGAGCCAATTTAAGTAGGCTTTCCTCAGTTAAAGAAAGAATTTGTTCATTGTTAAAACATGAGAAGCAAATAATAAATTCCAAGAAATACACACAAATTAGAAATGAGAAGTGAGTCTAAAAATGAAAGTAAAAAAAAGTGGCTTGTTCACGAGTATATGGTGAAACATTGTGGCCATTAAGTTGGGTGATTCCAGTGGCATTGACTTTGGCAACTGAACAGTTGGTTTAGAGACTCTTGGCACTGCAGGTTGTCCTCCCTTTTCAATTGTGGTTTTGCTGACTTGTGCTTTGCTTCCAGTAATTAGAGAGAAAGAAATTTATTTTACCTGTGAGTGCGGGAATTCTAAGTGGTGTTCTTCAGCTATGACCTTCACAACATAAATGAGCACATAAATTAGAACACCAGATCATTCCATTGAAATCAGGATTGCAACTGGTTTTAAACTCCTTGTGTATTCTTGGACGGAGAAAAAACAAATATTTCTTTCACCCACGACTGTACAGAGTTTGGGATACAATTCACAGGAGATGGTTTCTGTTGAGGTGACAAGTTGCTTTCATTACCAGTATTAGGAGTTTATAGTTCAGATTTTGCATTGCATCTCTTCCTTTTGCATTGTATCTCCTCATTTGAAGTATCTCTGCCTGAAAAAAGATGCAACATTCTATTCTTTCTGGACACGTTGGTCAAGTGTAATCCACATAGGCCTTTATAATCTTGGCCAAGTTTTGCTTGTAAGTCATTTTTTTAAAAAAACGTGTCTTACTTAAAAGTTCAATATGTCTGTAAATAAATTTGAACAATGATTTGTTTTCATGACAGTTGGTTATCCGACCATGTGCTGATGTGGTGACCATTTTTAATTATTACAATTTGCACACCAAGAAATAGACTGAAGATGCTAGTATTTCTCAAGCACTTAAGTTGTTTTTAAACAAAATTGAACAAATAATATACAATTTCATAAAGATACTTTATGGGTAGTTTTGTGATTGCCACTGTAGTAGAAAGCTGAGTTTGGCTGGAATCTTGTGTTCTCCTTGGTGGCGAAGTTGGAGATAAGAGGCCAGGATTCTTAGGCAGGATGGTGGTGCTCTGGAATGCTGTCACCTTCCCAAATTGACTTGCTGACCTGCTGCTAATTAAAGCTCTTAAGTAGTCAGTGAGAGACCACTTAAGGACCCCATCTCATTGCCGCTGATATTAGCCCAGTTGCAAACAAGTCTGTCGTCACACGATGTATGTAGCAGGTGAAACTATGTAGCCAACTTAACACCCCCAGGATGGAAGGTCCCTCAATCAAAGACACTCAGTGCCAGTTTGAGGAATGAACATAGGTTGGGGGAGATGCAGAGAGTCACTCAGAGGCCGGCAGCACTTGGTGTGCTAGACTTCTGCTCCTGGGGCCTTGATTCTAGAAAAGGATCACCATTGCCCTCACCGCTGCCTGATTGGCATGTGATTAACAGGTCTTCCCAAAGAGTAGCAGGATGGATCTCCTGTTGATTCTCCAGTCTCCAGATGAGACTCATGATGGGTTTGTTGACCATTTCAGAAACAGCATGAATTTCCTTGTACATTGAAATTTTTATGGCTATCAAAAAAGCACTTATTTATTTGCTCCAGTTGTGCTTTGAAAATGAAGTAAAAGCTGTTTAAGGTGCTTCAGTGTAAAATTATAATCTTTATCATCTTTATCAGGAAAGGACATAGGACAGTGTTGCTTTTTGTATTAAAGCACTTGATATCAATTCTGTGTAAACCTGGCTCTCATGGAATGATGTGGAAATGCCGGTGTTGGACTTGGGTAAACACAGCAAGAAGTCTCTCAACACCAGGCTAAAGTCAACAGGTTTATTTGATAGCAAAAGCCACCAGCTTTCAAAGCGCTGTCGTCCAGTATTTTCCCAGAGTGGAGAAGCTACGACATCTTCTCCGGAGCCTGCAATGTGTCATTGATAAAGACGAACATCTCACCAAAGCAATCCCCATATCCCCACTTCTTGCTTTCAAACAACCGCACAACCTCCAACAGATCATTGTCCACAGCAAACCGCCCAGCCTTCAAGAGAACAGTGATCACGACACCACACAATCCTGCCACAGCAACCGCTGCAAGATGTGCCGGATCAACACGGATGCCATCATCTTACGTGAGAACGCCATCACCAGGTACACGGTACATATTCTTGCAACTTGGCCAATGTTGTCTACCTGATGTACTGCAGGAAAGAATGTCCCGAGGTATGGTACATTGGGGAGACCGTGCAGACGCTATGACAATGGATGAATGAATAGTCGACAGTCACCAGGCAACATTTAGCTGGGAGGTTAGCATTTAGCTGGGACGCCCAACAGCCCGCGGGCCGTGGAAGAAAGGATATGCAGGGACATTTTAGATAAGTGTAGGAAAAATAGGGTAGTAGTAGTGAGAGATTTCAATTTTCCTGGAGTAGATTGGAGAGGGCCCAGAGCTGTAGGAGTGGACGGGGAGGAATTTGTACAGTGTGTTTTGGAAGGGTCCTTGGAGCAGTATGTGGATGGCCCGACTAGAGAGGGGGCTATAATGGATTTGGTTCTGGGGAATGAGCCAGGGCAGGTGGTTGACATCGAGGTAGGAGAGCATGTGTCAAATAGTGATCACAACTCTATCTGCTTTAGGATATTAATGGAAAAGGACGAGACCGGCCCAAAAGGGAAGGTATTTAACTGGGGGAGGGCTAGATACAGCCAGATTAGGCGAGATCTTAAAGATACCGACTGGGATAAGCTTTTTGAGGGTAGGTCGACGAGGTACATGTGGGAGTCTTTCAAGGGAAAACTAAATTCTCTGCAGGAAAGATACGTGCCGGCAAGGAGGAAGGATGGGAAAGGTAGGATTAGAGAACCGTGGCTTACCAGGGAGATTGAGGACTTGATCAGGAAGAAGCGAGAGGCTTACATTAGATCTGGGCAACTGGGGACTGAGACAGCGCTGGAAGAATATAGAGAGTGTAGACGGGATCTTAAAAGGGGTGTTAGAAAGGCAAAAAGGGGCCACGAAGTGGCTCTGGCAGGTCAGATTAAGGAAAATCCTAAGGCATTTTACTCCTATGTAAGGAGCAAAAGGATGGTTAGAGGCAAGATTGGACCTCTCAGGGACAGAGGAGGGGATCTATGCTTAGAGCCTGAGGGAATGGGGGAGATCCTGAATGAATACTTTGCATCGGTATTCACGCGGGAGAGGGGCCAGATGTCTGTTGCTGATGTTGACAAAGTTGAGGATCGGTTGAGGGAAATAAAGATTACGAGGAAAGAGGTGTTCGGGTTGTTAGGCAGCTTAAAGACATATAAAGCTCCGGGGCCTGATGGCATTTACCTCAGGCTGCTAAGGGAG